>JAEOAD010002614.1:2500000-2867500 GCA_036365145.1 Orientallactaga sibirica | reverse complement strand
CCGCAGAACTTGGGAACCTGTCAAGGGGAATCACAGCTAGGTGGCTGGTTGCTGCCCCCCTAGAAGCAGAACATCCTATAGAGTAGATTCCTCATCCAGCACCCGTTTTTTTTCCCCTCACACACTTACACCCACAGATCTCTCCCCGCTATGCCCCTACACACTGACATTTGAGATCTTTGCCAAGATCGTAAAGGGAATGCAGGCTCCAGGGCCTTCCGCTGTCTCCGTCGTGTGCATTGTTCTAAGCTGAGCAGTGTGAGCAGAAGGTGGAGGAGGTGAGAAGAGGAGATCCGTGGAGGCAGCCCCCCCTCTGCCCTCTGTCAACAGCTGTGCGCTTGTATAACTACTATGGATTTTATTTTTTTTCCCCCTAGGAAAAAATAATGTCTTTGGTAAAATAAGTGCATGGTACATAGTTAAAAGTCGAGGGGCTGGAGAGATGGCTTAGTGGTTAAGACGCATGCCTGAGAAGCCTAAGGACCCTGGTTCGATTCTCCAGGTCCCACATAAGCCAGATGCACATGGTGGTGCATGCATCTGCAGTTTGTTTGGAGTGGCTGGAGGTCCTGGCGCACCCATTCTCACTCTTTCTCTCTCTCCCTCTCTCTGTCTCTAATAAATAAAAATAAATGTTTAAAAAAAATCGAAGTCATGGGAAGAATGCTAATTGAAAATGAAGCCAACTTCAATGGGTTCTTCTATTTTTTTTATTTGAGAGAAACACAGAGAGAGAGGAAGAGGAAGACAGAGATAGGTGCGCCAGCAGCCTCTCAGCTATTGTGAACGAAATCCATACGTGTGCGCCCCCTTGTGGTCAAGTGCGGCATTGCCCCCCTTTGCATCTGGCTGAACGTGGGACCTGGAGATTGGAACCGCTGGAGATTGGAACCAGCGTCCTTAGGCTTAGGAGGCAGGCGCCTTAACCGCTAAGCCATCTCTCCAGCCCAGGGTTCTTCTATTTTAATTACTCCAGAGACTGCAGCTCTCAGGACCACCCCAGCTACATCCCTGAGCTTCCCCAGAATGGCCCAGAACAAAAGGCATGAAGAGGCCCCATGCTCCAGCCAATGACATAAGCATCAGATCAGCTAGGAGACCAGGATCATCTAGGGAACCGCTGAGGCCAGCATGGCCTTCTGAAGATGGGTGGCAGACCAGAGCCAGAGCAATGGACTCGACTGTTTTGTGTCTCTGCTCCATCTCAGGAGCCCAAACATTTCCTTTAAATATTCAAAAAAAAAAAAAAAAACAGAAAGTATTTTCCCCCCAAATAAGCAGAAGGCAAATGCAAGTGAAATAATAATGATTTGAGCCGTGCATGGTGGCACACGCCTTTAACCCCAGCACTCGGGAGGCAGAGGTAGGAGGATCACAGTGAGTTCGAGGCCACCCTGAGACTACAGAGTGAATTCCAGGTCCGCCTGGGCTAGAGTGAGACCCTACCTCGAAAAAATAAAAAAAGGGGAAACAAACAAACAAATAATGATTGGACTCTAGCTTTATTAAATTTTGCTCTAATTATGGAATCAGTGTTTGATTTTATTACTTGCAAAGGGGGAGTGAACGTTGTTCAGCACAAAACCCCTGCCAGCTGAGAGCACGCCTCCTTCCTCACACAGAGACAACCTGGAAACAAGAATAAAATAACCCCCTTGCGGCTGGAGAGATGGCTTAGCGGTTAAGGCGCCTGCCTCCTAAGCCTAAGAACGCCGGTTCCAATCTCCAGCGGTTCCAATCTCCAGGTCCCACATTTAGCCAGATGCAAAGTGATGCAAGGGCGCAATGCCGCACTTGACCACAAGGGGGCGCACGCGTCTGGAGTTCGTTTGCAGAGGCTGAGAGACTGCTGGCACGCCCATCTCTGTCTTCCTCTCCCTCTCTCTCTGTCTCTCTCCAAAAATAAATAAAATAATTTTAAAAAATTAAAAAAAAAAAACTATGGTGCATAAAAGCAATATTTCTCAAATATAATGGTTCTCGGGACTTAAATTTTAATTAACTCTGTGAGACATTTTCTCATTAGCCTTTCAAGCAGCTTTAAGAGGCCTGGCCCTCCACATAGCTTCATTTTTGACAGACCTTTTAAAACATTTTTTTTTTCCAGGCTGGAAATTCACTTTCATTTTCTTAAGTTCTAAGTTGACAGAGAACAGTTATATGTGTTTATAGAGTACGATGTGATTTTCTTTTCGTGTGCATACATGTTGCAGAATGATTAAGTTAAGCCAATTAATAAACCCATCACTTCCCCTACTTACCATGCTAGTATGGCGAGAACATTTAAATTCTACTTTTTTGTTTGTTTGTTTGGTTGGTTGGTTGGTTTTTCAAAGTAGGGTTTCACTCTAGCCCAGGCTGACCTGCAGTCTCAGGGTGGCCTCGAACTCTCAGCGATCCTCCTACCTCTGCCTCCAGAGTGCTGGGATTAAACATGTGCACCACCACGCCTGGCATTAAATTCTACTTTTCTTTTTCTTTTTTTTTTTTTTTTTTTTTTTGGTTTTTTCGAGGTAGGGTCTCACTTTGGCCCAGGCTGACCTGTAATTAACTATGTAGTCTCAGGGTGGCCTCGAACTCACGGCGATCCTCCTACCTCTGCCTCCCGAGTGCTGGGATTAAAGGCGTGCGCCACCACGCCCGGCTCTAAATTCTACTTTTAATACTTCTGAGCATTAGCTCTGGCCACCATTTTTCACAGATCATTAAGCCTCACTCTTCACTTTGGCTGAAACACAGTACCACTGACCCACATTTCCCCCCTGAAAGGGCTGGTTTTCCTGTCATGAAAATAAATGCACGCAGTCTCAAAGTCTCTAGGTGACCCCAAACCCTCTTAGTAGCCTGGTTTATTTTGACAGGAATGGTTTACTTTATGGTAATAGCTCTGTATGCTGAGATGTGCCAAGAGATCCACTCGGAAGAAGAAAGAACTCCTTAGGAGCGTTCGGGTTGCAGGGGACAGTGTTTGTTCTGTGTCAGAAATGCGCTCACGACCTGGCCAGAATCTGGAAGAAGGTCAGTCCCCAGACAGTTAGCTAGTCTAGTACCAGAGGGTGCTACATGAGCAACTGGGGGAAAATGTCTGACATTGGTCCAAACAACTTGCAATCTAAGATACCCAGGAGGAAACAATCTGACGTAATGCTCATACAAGTGCAGTAGTGGCACACAGCCATGGTGGGTAACCAACTGCTCTTGATTTGGCTAATAAATCCATTCAGTGGAATGGAACTCATTGCTGACAAAAAGTCAAAGATGTACAAAAAAATGAGCTCAGTCTCCAAGATCTAGAGGCCACCAAATGTGGGCTAGAAGAGAGCCAATGCATATAAAGTTCCCTCCAAAACATATATGGTTATCCCTTCTATCTAGTACTAACTTCTCTCTCCGTTGGAGAATTTGCTTATCTCTTTTCAGGTGGACAATGAACCTGAAGGGAGGATCAGCTAACCACACCTCACCAGCTGAAACCATAGAACAACGCAGGGGAAGGGCAAGAATACAGCGCTCAAGACGATCACAACACCAGAAAAGGCTGAAGGAGATAAACACAGAGAACATCCAACTCCAACTAAGCCAGATATCCAGAGACACAGAGGCTCCCAAAACCTCATCAAGGAAGCAGAACTAAATGACCCCAATGTGGCTCAGGGAAACTCAAGGAAGAGGGGGGCGGAAAGATTGTTAGAGTCACAAGTTGGGGCATTATGCACAGAGACTGGGGCCTATCCACCAGAACTCTTGAGCAAACTCACAATGCATGACCCACAGTCCCCATTGATGAGGGCCCTTTGAAAGTGGGAGGACGGTTACAGCTTAAGTGCCTCCAAATGCAAGGAATTCCTTGCATCTGCTGAGCCTGCAATACTGCCAACGTCCAGGGCAGGAAGGCTGGCATGCCAAGGAAAGAATATTCCAGTGTTTCTGCCATGTGAGCTGCCCTGGATTGTGCAGGGGAATGAGGGCAGCGTTGCCCATCTTGAGGGGTTCATTGTCAATTCCCAGCTTAGACCCTACCACTTAAGAGGGTTGCATGACAAATGACCATCACGGAGCTTTGAGAGTGGACACCAAACCAAAGACTAAGTAACTAGCCTGTGACCACAGAAATCAATGCTGGGAGCTGAGAATAGAAATGACTCCTCTGGCCTCTCACCTGAGACTCCATCCATCACTCCTGTCTCCTTGGGACAGAAATATGCCCTTTTTTTAAAAAAAAAAAAAAAAAAAAAAAAAGGAAGCAGGTTGACCAGATGAAAATGACTCTATAGTGGTCACAGCAAGTCTCACAGAGGAAAAATTGTGACTGCATGCTGTGTGCATTTTGTGGGAAGGTACTCACTGGCAGGATATTGATAACCCTCCTCCAAACAAAAGAAAATTTACCTCGAGGACTTGAATACTTTCCTATCATGCATAAGCTTTAGTGGTTTGATTTGAGTCCGAGAACATTCCAGTGGTAAGTATAATTTTCACCTATAGATTTTCTTTTTGCTGCTTTTTTCTTTCTTTTTTTTTTTAATCAAAAATACATTTCAAGCCAGGAGTGGTGGCGCATGCCTTTAATCCCAGCACTCGGGAGGCAGAGGTAGGAGGATCGCCGAGAGTTCGAGGCCACCCTGAGACTACATAGTGAATTCCAGGTCAGCCTGGACCAGAGTGAGACCCTACCTTGCAAAACCAAAAAAATAAAAAAAAAAAATACATTTCAATAATGAAAAACACCTCCACATAACTTAGTGAGAAGACTCTTTTAATACTGTGCTTTATAATGTTCAAGGTTCTTTAGGAAATGGATGAGGCCATATATAATTAGAACAGTCTATCGTATTTCAAATAAGGTCGAGTCCGGATGTAGCTCGCCCCATCACCATCGTGAACAAGCATGCATCTCTTTTATTTCTCGAGTTTATATTGGTGTGATAACTTTAGAAACTTTATCCTCTGACAATGATTTTATGCAGCTAAGCCATCTCTCCAGCCTAAAACAGGAACTATTTTACAGCAGATTGCTTAAGCCTTCATTCACCAGAACAGTTTAAAGTTTAAGACTGCAGCTTGGAACATTAGAAATATAAGTTAATATTTTCTTTTATATGGGAAAGGACCCAGGGGGAGGGACGAGGAGAAACAGGAGTAAATCGTTTCCTGATCCTGAAGGTCAGCCTTTGAAAATGCATTCCTTCATTGTCTTGGTCCTTTCTTTTCTTTTACAATCAAATCCAGATGTCTTATTCCTCCGGTGCCCCCTCAGGAAGCAGGGCCATTGGCTCTGTTTCACACGGACTTAAGAAAACCTTCAGGTTGCATAAAAGAGTGCAGTGAAGCTTAGTTCTTCACTCCTGTGGTTGCTTTGATCAAAATGTCAAGCTTCCCCATTCTGAATGACGTGGTCAGGCCACACTGCTGTGTCCTCGTGGTCTGGCTGGCAGGGCAATTCTGTGGCAGAAAGAGCCACCAGTTAAAACAGATCACTGCATTGCTCTCGGATTCTAGCTTCCATGGCAGAGTTCCCTATCTCTCCATGACTGGCATAGAGTGGCAGAGGTGGCTCCCTTGGGGTATACGATGGTGCCCTCTGGCACAGCACACCAGAAGCGGACGGTGGTTGAAGCCGTATAAGCAGGATTGCTGCAATGGGAGAGACGAAGCATCAGCAGAGACCGTAGTTAATTCCCAATACAGCATGGCCAAGGGGGACTTACTGTCAAGCTTCAGGCGCAGCGGGAAGAGGAACTTTCTTGGGTAAATCCACCTGACGGGTTTCTGCTGAAGACAGGCCAGGGCCAGCAGCCATCACCTGGATAGTGGGGAAGGGTTGGGGAGAATCAGAAGAACAGGCCCCTTCCATGAGGAAGACTATGATTCTTGCTTGCTCCCCGAGGTAGCAGAGTTCTGGATTTTTTTTTTTTCTTTGGTTTTGCAAGGTAGGGTCTCACTCTGGTCCAGGCTGACCTGGAATTAACTATGTAGTCTCAGGGTGGCCTCAAACTCTGGCGATCCTCCTACCTCTGCTCCCGAGTGCTGGGATTAAAGGCGTGCGCCACCATGCCCAGCTTCAGTTCTGGATTTAAAAAAATTTTTTTAATTATTATTTTGGAGAGAGAGAGACAGAGAGAGAGGGAGACAGATAGAGATGGGCGCGCCAGCAGCCTCTCAGCTGCTGTGAATGAAATCCAGACGCATGTGCCCCCTTGTGGTCGAGTGCAGCATTGCACCCTTGCATCACTTTGCATCTGGCTAAACGTGGGACCTGGAGATTGGAACCAGCGTTCTTAGGCTTAGCAGGCAGGCGCCTTAGCCACTAAGCCATCTCTCCAGCCCAGTTCTTATCTTTCTTAAAGACCCCTCTTATTATGTATCTCAGGACCAATACTCATTGTCTCCAGCCACTGCTGCAGATTTAAACCTATTATCCAACACCTCCTTTCCGCCACACTCCTTACTCCCGCCTCCCTACCTCACAACACTCCCATCCTGGGAATCAAAAAAAAAAAACCAATGGCATTTACTGCCTAGTTCAGGGCCTCTGCAAAAATCAATCAAGCTATTATTCCCACCTTCCCAGTTGTAGCTAACCCCTACACCTTACTCTCTTCCCTGCCTTCTACCTCCCTACCTTCTATCTAAAAGAACATTCTTTTCTGTCTTTGATCTAAAAGATCCTTTCTTCACTATCCCACTACACCCTCAATCTAGGCCACCCTCTAAGCCCAGCAGCTCACATGGATGGTTCTACCCCAAAGTTTCAGGGCTAGCCCCCCACTATTTTAGAAAAGCCCTACAAAAGGACCTGACCTCCCTAGATCTTAAACTCCACTTCCTTCTCCAGTATATAGACGGTCTCCTCTGCAGCCCTGCTGCTGAACTTAACCTAAAACACACAACTATCCTCCATAATTAATTCTTTTTTTCTTTTTTTTTTTTTTTTTTGAGACACAGAGAGAGACAGACAGAGAGAGGATGAGGGAGACAGATAGAGATGGGCGAGCCAGCAGTGTCTCAGCTGCTGCGAACGAAATCCAGACGCGTGCGCCCCCTTGTGGTCAAGTGCGGCATTGCGCCCTTGCGTCACTTTGCATCTGGCTAAACGTGGGACCTGGAGATTGGAACCAGCGTTCTTAGGCTTAGCAGGCAGGCGCCTTAACCGCTAAGCCATCTCTCCAGCCCAGAGTTCTGGATTTTTACAGAGAAATGTTTAGATGGACTTATGAGGATGAAAGGCCTGACTTAGGCATGGTCCAGCCAAGGAAGTTTTATGTTTATTCATTTATTTTTTTTTTCTAGTGCTAGGGGTTGAACTTGGGGCCTAGTGCATGCAGTTAAGCAGTCCCCCACCGAGCCATACCCCTAGTTCAAGCCAAGTAATTTTTGTTTCATCCCAGAGGCACCCTCAGCAGTCAGATTAAAGCACTCGTGACGTCAGGGATCAATGTGGATCTAGAAAAAAAGCTTGGTTTGTGTCTGCATATGTAAGCTGGGTGAAAAAATTTAAACCTTTTAAACACCCTTTGATTTCATATAGCAGCATTTTATTATGCATATGTGAGCATCTGTAATCTCACTGTTGCGCAGAGAGCAGAATTTCCCAAGGAAACCCCGTTGTTATTGCTAATCCTTATCCTCAGACAAGCATTCTGATTAAAAAATAAAAAAGTACTTTGTGATCAATCATTTGACAGCAGACATTCATTTTCTATAGGAAGCAGTGTTGGTAGACATGTTGAAGTGTAGAAATGTTCTGGAATAAGAGAGGGTGATGCTTGCACAACATAGTGAAGACGCTGACTACCCCAGAGTCATTTGATTTAGGCAGGTTAGAATGATAAGGTTTATGGCATCTGTGTCTTGACTTAATGAAGAAATTTAGTTCGTTTTATTTTTTACGAGGCAAGTTGATAATTTCTTCTATTTTATTTTTTAATATTTTATTTTTATTGATTTGACAGAGAAAAATGGAGAGAGAGAGAGAGAATGGGCACGCCAGGGCCTCCAGCCACTGCAAACCAACTCCAGACGCGTGCGCCCCCTTGTGCATCTGGCTAACGTGGGTCCTGGGGAATTGAACCTGGGTCCTTTGGCTTTGCAGGCAAATGCCTTAGCCGCTAAGCCATGCCTCCAGCCCTGATCATTTTATTATAGGTGACTCTGTGACCTTTTGTTCTATATCAATAGGAACAAAGAAATGAAATTGCACTCAATTTGAAGCCATTTGATGAAAATAAATTTGCTGGGAGAGGGCTGGAGAGGTGGCTTAGCTGTTAAGGCGTTTCTCTGCAAAGCCAAAGGACCCAGGTTCAACTCCCCAGGACCCACATAAGTCAGATGCACAAGGCATATGTCTGTAGTTCGTTTGCAGTGGCTGGAGGCCCTGAGTACCCATTCTGTATCTGCCTCTCTCTCTCTCTCTCTCTCTCTCTCTCTCAAATAAATATAAATAAATAAATAAAAATATTTGAAAAAAAAACTTTGCTGGTAGAACTGTTTTACTGTGGTGTGGAAGGAGGAGGAAATTCATAATAGAAACAACATTTTTAAAAAAGATTTTATTTTTATTTATTTATTTTATTAGAGACAGAGAGAAAGAGTGGGGTGGCTGGAGAATGGGCGCACCAGGGCCTCTAGCCACTGCAAACGAACTCCAGACACATGCGCCACCTTGTGCATCTGGCTTACATGGGACCTGGAGAATCGAACCGGGGTCCTTAGGCTTCACAGGCATGCGCCTTAACCACGAAGCCATCTCTCCAGCCCAAAATAATATATATATATATTTTCACAGAACCATTACTTGTGAGTTCACTTTCAGGTACAGGAATATTAAGGTTGGCTGGAGGGGAGAGGGGCAAAAGGGACATAAATACCCATTCAGAGCTCACCACCATAGCTGCAACTGAGACCAATGACACCATTTGACATGTAATTGCTGTACGGGTAACCGGTAAGGAAGACATCCTTTCCATCTTCTGGAAGCATCTACCGGAGTCTAGAGCCGCCATCCTCATCTATCTTTCGGGAGCCAGCTTCAAAGAATCACATAGCTAGCCACCATCATGTCTCCTGCCCTCTGTAAACTGAGCTGTGTGAACATTGACGAGCGACGCTGTCAGATTCCCCAGGCCAAAAAATGAGGCTCTTGGACAAATGGCAAATTTACTTTTATAGTAAAATAATTCACCCAGTAAACTTAACAAGTTATCCTGAGCTCCTACCGTCCGCATCATAAACTTCATCTTTATTTTGTTTTCCTTTAAACTTTCTAGAAGTGGAAACATCGTGCGTGTGCTCTCAGTAATTTTTGCCTAGAGAGGCAAGGGTGACTTGATAATCCAACGAGAAGGGTGTCACTCGCGTGATGGGGAATTAGCTTATTAACATTGCACTTACTAGAATTCATCACCTCGCAGTCTCCTGAGGGGACAAAATATAAAGTCAACCCCTTCTGGCTGACTCTCCCACTAAAGAAAGAAACACTCTTTATATCATCTCTGGGCGGAAGGAAGAGGGCTGTTTGGCTCTTATCTACTCACCCACCTACAAAACCTATTGACTCTTTACTTTGGTCCTTACAGAGAAATACAAAGCCACTCCTGTCTCCATAAAGATAATTTCTCAGGCCGGGCGCATGCCTTTAATCCCAGCACTCGGCAGGCAGCGGTAGAAGGATCGCCATGAGTTCGAGGCCACCCTGAGACTACATCGTGAATTCCAGGTCAGCCTGGGCTAGAGTGAGACCCTACCTCGAAAAACCAAAATAATAATAATAAGATCATTTCTCAGCTTTGTGCTCTTGCTTTTGTTTGTTTTTTCTTTAATTTTTTTATTATTTTATTTATTTTTGGAGAGAGGCACAGAGAGAGACAGAGAGAGAGGGAGAGGGAGACAGATAGAGATGGGCACGCCAGCAGTCTCTCAGCTGCTGCAAACGAAATCCAGACTCGTGCGCCCCCTTGTGGTCAAGTGCGGCATTGCACCCTTGCGTCACTTTGCATCTGGCTGAACGTGGGACCTGGAGATTGGAACCAGTGTTCTTAGGCTTAGCAGGCAGGCGCCTTAACCGCTAAGCCATCTCTCCAGCCCAGGGTTCTTCTATTTTAATTACTCCAGAGACTGCAGCTCTCAGGACCACCCCAGCTACATCCCTGAGCTTCCCCAGAATGGCCCAGAACAAAAGGCATGAAGAGGCTCCAACATCCTCAGGCCCCATGCTCCAGCCAATGACATAAGCATCAGATCAGCTAGGAGACCAGGATCATCCAGGGAACCGCTGAGGCCAGCATGGCCTTCTGAAGATGGGTGGCAGACCAGAGCCAGAGCAATGAACTCGACTGTTTTGTGTCTCTGCTCCATCTCAGGAGCCCAAACATTTCCTTTAAATGTTCAAAAAAAAAAACACCGAAAGTATTTTCCCCCCCAAATAAGCAGAAGGCAAATGCAAGTGAAATAATAATGATTTCAGCCGTGCATGGTGGCACACGCCTTTAACCCCAGCACTCGGGAGGCAGAGGTAGGAGGATCGCCGTGAGTTCGAGGCCACCCTGAGACTACAGAGTGAATTCCAGGTCCGCCTGGGCTAGAGTGAGACCCTACCTCGAAAAAATTTTAAAAAGGGGAAACAAACAAACAAATAATGATTTGACTCTAGCTTTATTAAATTTTGCTCTAATTATGGAATCAGTGTTTGATTTTATTACTTGCAAAGGGGGAGTGAACGTTGTTCAGCCATAGCACAAAACCCCTGCCAGCTGAGAGCACGCCTCCTTCCTCACACAGAGACAACCTGGAAACAAGAATAAAATAACCCCCTTGCGGCTGGAGAGATGGCTTAGCGGTTAAGGCGCCTGCCTGCTAAGCCTAAGAACGCCCGTTCCAATCTCCAGCGGTTCCAATCTCCAGGTCCCACATTTAGCCAGATGCAAAGTGACGCAAGGGCGCAATGCCGCACTTGACCACAAGGGGGCGCATGCGTCTGGAGTTCGTTCGCAGAGGCTGAGAGGCTGCGGGCGCGCCCATCTCTGTCTGTGTCCCTCTCCATCTCTCTGTCTCTCTCCAAAAATAAATAAAATAATTTTAAAAAATTAAAAAAAAAAACTATGGTGCATAAAAGCAATATTTCTCAAATATAATGGTTCTCGGGATTTAAATTTTAATTAACTCTGTGAGACATTTTCTCATTAGCCTTTCAAGCAGCTTTAAGAGGCCTGGCCCTCCACATAGCTTCATTTTTGACAGACCTTTTAAAACATTTTTTTTTTCCAGGCTGGAAATTCACTTTTATTTTCTTAAGTTTTAAGTTGACAGTGAACAGTTATATGTGTTTATAGAGTACAATGTGATTTTCTTTTCGTGTGCATACATGTTGCAGAATGATTAAGTTAAGCCAATTAATATACCCATCACTTCCGCTACTTACCATGCTAGTATGGCGAGAACATTTAAATTCTACTTTTTTGTTTGTTTGTTTGTTTGGTTGGTTGGTTGGTTTTTCAAAGCAGGGTTTCACTCTAGCCCAGGCTGACCTGCAGTCTCAGGGTGGCCTCGAACTCTCAGCGATCCTCCTACCTCTGCCTCCAGAGTGCTGGGATTAAACACGTGCTCCACCACGCCTGGCATTAAATTCTACTTTTTTTTTTTTTTTGGTTTTTTCGAGGTAAGGTCTCACTCTGGCCCAGGCTGACCTGTAATTAACTATGTAGTCTCAGGGTGGCCTCGAACTCACGGCGATCCTCCTACCTCTGCCTCCCGAGTGCTGGGATTAAAGGCGTGCGCCACCACACCTGGCATTAAATTCTACTTTTAATACTTCTGAGCATTAGCTCTGGCCACCATTTTTCACAGATCACTAAGCCTCACTCTTCACTTTGGCTGAAACACGGTACCACTGACCCACATTTCCCCCCTGAAAGGGCTGGTTTTCCTGTCATGAAAATAAATGCAGGCAGTCTCAAAGTCTCTAGGTGACCCCAAACCCTCTTAGTAGCCTGGTTTATTTTGACAGGAATGGTTTCACCCGAGAAGTTTATGGTAATAGCTCTGTATGCTGAGATGTGCCAAGAGATCGATTCGGAAGAAGAAAAACTCCTTAGGCGCGTTCGGGTTGCAGGGGACAGTGTTTGTTCTATGTCAGAAATGCGCTCACGACCTGGCCAGAATCTGGAAGAAGGTCAGTCCCCAGACAGTTAGCTAGTCTAGTACCAGAGGGTGCTACACGAGCAACTGGGGGAAAATGTCTGACATTGGTCCAAACAACTTGCAGTCTAAGATACCCAGCAGGAAACAATCTGACGTAATGCTCATACAAGTGCAGTAGTGGCAAACAGCCATGGTGGGTAACCAACTGCTCTTGTTTTGGCTAATAAATCCATTCAGTGGAATGGAACTCATTGCTGGAACTGGGAAATAAGTCAAAGCCATGTACAAAAAATGAGCTCAGTCTCCAAGATCTAGAGGCCACCAAATGTGGGCTAGAAGAGAGCCAATGCATATAAAGTTCCCTCCAAAACATATATGGTCATCCCTTCTATCTAGTACTAACTTCTCTCTCCGTTGGAGAATTTGCTTATCTCTTTTCAGGTGGACAACGAACCTGAAGGGAGGATCAGCTAAGCACACCTCACCAGCTGAAACCATAGAACAACGCAGGGGAAGGGCAAGAGTTCAGCGCTCATGGTGATCACAACACCAGAAAAAGGCTGAAGGAGATAAACACAGAGAACATCCAACTCCAACTAAGCCAGATATCCAGAGACACAGAGGCTCCCAAAACCTCATCAAGGAAGCAGAACTAAAATGACCCCAATGTGGCTCAGGGAAACTCGCGGAAGAGGGGGCGGAAAGATTGTTAGAGTCACGAGTTGGGGCATTATGCACAGAGACTGGGGCCTAACCACCAGAACTCTTGAGCAAACTCACAATGCATGACCCACAGTCCCCATTGATGAGGGTCCCTTTGAAAGTGGGAGGACGGGGAGGAGGACAATGGAACCAATACTATGAATGTAAAATCAGAATAATATAAATAAAAAAATATATATATTTATTAAAAAAAAAAAAAAAGAAATGCACTCACGATTCAAATTTGCACCGGATCAGGGGCTTAAGCTTCGGCTGAACTCTCTGGGTCTTGTGTAATTCCACCCATAGTGTCCAGAGAATCCTGCGAGTGGGTTACAAATGGGTTGCTTACAGCTTAAGTGCCTCCAAATGCAAGGAATTCCTTGCATCTGCTGAGCCTGCAATACTGCCAACGTCCAGGGCAGGAAGGCTGGCATGCCAAGGAAAGAATATTCCAGTGTTTCTGCCATGTGAGCTGCCCTGGATTGTGCAGGGGAATGAGGGCAGCGTTGCCCATCTTGAGGGGTTCATTGTCAATTCCCCAGCTTAGACCCTACCACTTAAGAGGGTAGCATGACAAATGACCATCACGGAGCTTTGAGAGTGGACACCAAACCAAAGACTAAGTAACTAGCCTGTGACCACAGAAATCAATGCTGGGAGCTGAGAATAGAAATGACTCCTCTGGCCTCTCACCTGAGACTCCATCCATCACTCCTGTCTCCTTGGGACAGAAATATGCCCTTTTCTTTAAAAAAAAAAAAAAAAAAAAGGAAGCAGGTTGACCAGATGAAAATGACTCTATAGTGGTCACAGCAAGTCTCACAGAGGAAAAATTGTGACTGCATGCTGTGTGCATTTTGTGGGAAGGTACTCACTGGCAGGATATTGATAACCCTCCCTCCAAACAAAAGAAAATTTACCTCGAGGACTTGAATACGAATCCTATCATGCATAAGCTTTAGTGGTTTGATTTGAGTCCGAGAACATTCCGAGTGGTAAGTATAATTTTCACCTATAGATTTTCTTTTTTTGCTGCTTTTTTTCTTTCTTTTTTTTTTTAATCAAAAATACATTTCAAGCCAGGAGTGGTGGCGCATGCCTTTAATCCCAGCACTCGGGAGGCAGAGGTAGGAGGATCGCCGAGAGTTCGAGGCCACCCTGAGACTACATAGTGAATTCCAGGTCAGCCTGGACCAGAGTGAGACCCTACCTCGAAAAACCAAAAAAATAAAAATAAAAAAATACATTTCAATAATGAAAAACACCTCCACATAACTTAGTGAGAAGACTCTTTTAATACTGTGCTTTATAATGTTCAAGGTTCTTTAGGAAATGGATGAGACCATATATAATTAGAACAGTCTATCATATTTCAAATAAGGTCGAGTCCGGATGTAGCTCGCCCCATCACCATCATGAACAAGCATGCATCTCTTTTATTTCTCGAGTTTATATTGGTGTGATAACTTTAGAAACTTTATCCTCTGACAATGATTTTATGCAGCAGAACGCCTCGGAATAGGAACCCAGTTTTCTGTTATTTATTTATTTATTTATTTATTTATTTATTTATTTATTTGAGAGAGACACAGAGAGAGAGAGAGAGGAAGACAGACAGAGATGGGTGCGCCAGCAGTCTCTCAGCTGCTGTGAACGAACTCCAGATGCGTACGCCCCCTTGTGGTCAAGTGCGGCATTGCGCCCTTGCGTCACTTTGCATCTGGCTAAATGTGGGACCTGGAGATTGGAACCGATGTTCTTAGGCTTAGCAGGCAGGCGCCTTAACCACTAAGCCATCTCTCCAGCTCTATTATTTTATTTTTATTTTGGAGAGAGAGACACAGAGAGAGAGAGAGAGAGAGAGAGAGGGAGAGGAAGACAGACAGAAATGAGCACGCCAGCAGCCTCTCAGCTGCTGTGAATGAAATCCAGACGCATGCGCCCCCTTGTGGTCAAGTGCAGAATTGCACCCTTGCGTCACTATGCATCTGGCTAAACGTGGGACCTGGAGATTGGAACCGGGTTCTTAGGCTTAGCAGGCAGGCACCTTAACCGCTAAGCCATCTCTCCAGCCCTATTATTTTATTTTTATTTTGGAGAGAGACAGAGAGAGAGAGGGAGAGGGAGACAGATAGAGATGGGCGTGCCAGCAGTCTCTCAGCTGCTGCGAACAAAGTCCAGATGTGTGCGCCCCCTTGTGGTCAAGTGCGGCATTGCGCCCTTGCGTCACTTTGCATCTGGCTAAACGTGGGACCTGGAGATTGGAACCGCTGGAGATTGGAACCAGCGTTCTTAGGCTTAGGAAGCAGGCGCCTTAACCCCTAAGCCATCCCTCCAGCCCTTTTCTCTTATTTTTATACCACTAAGACAAATCGTTGCTCGTGTCCCTTAGAGCTACGTGGGGTCATGAGTTTGGAGCCGGTAAAATGTTGGCAGTGAGGTTTGGTGCGAGAATCCCTCAAGTACCTATTTGGAAAATCGAGCTGGGGCCCCCCTTCTTCCTCCCTGGATGGTATCTGTAATGGCCAAATGGTCAGAACTCTGAACTTCTGCTTGGCCGCTGAGGCCATGAGACAGACTCCAGGGATAACGGCAGCACGAGCTGGGTGAAATTTTAGGCCCTCCCAGTTTAGGGAGCAGGTCCATGTATACAGTGGGTGTCTGGGTCTAGACCTTGATTTGATTAGGGACCAGACAAGCACTTTTTTCTCTTTTGTGTATGTTCTGTTAATTTGGGGCTTTCTTTCCTCGGGCCACCGAATCTAACTGTAACATACAATATGCACAGTGATATCATCATGATCGACTGGTTTGTTCTAATGCAGTCTATCTATCTTCTGGTCTTTTTCACACTGCCTCTCCTCAGCCATGTTCACAAACAGTGCCCTTCCTGGGATGTACCCAGCTCTCACACTGGCTCTCCAGCGGACATTTAGTCGTGAAACAGGTAAGAGGAATTTGCAGTCTCCTCTGAGACTTGATGACAAAGACATATTCCTAATGATCTAGCCAGCCAGGAAGT
The DNA here is from genome assembly GCA_036365145.1 of Orientallactaga sibirica. Lineage (NCBI taxonomy): Eukaryota > Metazoa > Chordata > Mammalia > Rodentia > Dipodidae > Orientallactaga > Orientallactaga sibirica. Next base: position 2,851,638 of record JAEOAD010002614.1, on the reverse strand, counting down.
GTGGGGATGGCCACACACGCCATCAAACTGTGATCTACGGGCTGTGAGGAAATCTTATCCCCCTCCTCCTGGGGCCTGGGGACAATTAGTGGATGATCAGTGCCGACCTTGAGATGGTAACAACCACAGACCAGGCGTCCTGGCTGGAAATGGGTGACATACCATCCACACAGCCTGATGGGCCTTGTCTGACTTAACCACCACAGTCCAGCCAAGCATCGTCATCAGAAAAGGTGTGGTGTGGGCTGGAGAGATGGCTTAGTGGTTAACCGCTTGCCTGTGAAGCCTAAGGACCCTGGTTCAAAGCTCCATTCCCCAGGACCCACGTTAGCCAGATGCACAAGGTGGCGCATGCATCTGAAGTTCGTTTGCAGTGGCTGGAGGCCCTGGCGCACCCATTCTCTCTCTCTCTCTCTCTCTCTCTCTCTCTCTCTCTCTCTCTCTCTTTTTCTCTCTCTTTGTCTGTCGCTGTCCAATAAATAAAAAGCGTTGTGGTTTGCAGAGGCGCACAGCAGCCTTGTGTGACACATACAAAGTTACACAAAGACCTCAACAACTGAGAACTCTTCCTGGAGTTTGTGCGTCTCCCATCTGCTCCATCTTTTCGCACAGATGATGGAGCCAGGTCCCCACAGTTCCCAGAGCAGGGGCAACTAGCAAGCAGTGGGGGTCTGTTACAATCTCAGGCGCTCTTGGCATCAGGCTATCCTAGGAACGAACCATCCCCAGCGCAGGACAAAGATGTGTCGTGATGGTCCACACGGGAAACGGATCTGATTTGATGCGTGGAACCAAGAGGAGCGAATAATTTCATGGGTGCAGCATCAAATGGAGGTATTCCTGAGGCCCCGGGTGATGCTGATGAGGGACATGGAGACGTGGGTCACACGGCTACAATCGGATATGGAATCTCCTACCACAAAGAGAGTACAGTGGATGGTGTGATCCTACGAGGTCACATAATGATCCTCTCCAGGGACGTGGCAATGGAAAGAATGAAAGAGCTGGAGGGGAGGGGTTCCATGCCAAGGCCTTGGCACTCTTGGACCCATAACAGCTGCGTTTGCCTGCACAAGGCCTATACGTGATGGTGCCAGTGAACATTCTGTATGGACTGGGGAGGGTCTTATGAGGCCATTCCTTCCTCGAGGGGCCAGTGACGGAAAATGTTTGCTGGGGTTAGGAAAGTCCTTTTCTTCTGTGGCAAGCCACTGGTGGTGGTGGGAAGAAGGGGTACAGTGGAGCTGGGGGGTATAAGGGAGGCCAATATGGGGTGCATATGGTCAACATGAAATGTACGTATAAAAGTGTCAAAAGGTGAGTAAAAGGGACAGAGAGATGCCTTAGCCGTTAAGGCGTTTGCCTGCAAAGCCAATGGACCCGGGTTCGATTCTCCAGGACCCGCGTAAGCCAGATGCACAAGGGGATGCAGGCGTCTGGAGTTCGTTTGCAGTGGTTGGAGGCTCTGGCGCGCCCATTCTCTCTCTCTCTCTCTCTCTCTGCCTCTTTCAAATAAATAAAGTAAAATATACTTTTAAAAAAAGAATAGTTCAGGCTGGAGAGATGGCTTAGTGGTTAAAGCACTTGCCTGCAAAGCCAAAGGATCCCAGTTTGGTTCCTCAGGACCCACATAAGCCAGATGCACAAGGGGGCGCATGCATCTGGAGTTTGTTTGCAGTGGCTGGCGCACCCATTCTCTCTCTCGTTCTCTCTCTCTCTCTCTCTCAGGTAAATAAATAAATAAATAAATAAGCAATGTTTTTTTAAAAAGTGAATAAAAACATGTAAAGAGAACGGATATGTGAGCACTTATTGTAAACTTATCTAAGTGAGGCCATATTTGAGTTAATTGCCTGGGGCAGCCATTCACAATGTACATGAACTTCAAAACATGATATAGCCCCAAACATGCAATGTTATCTGTCGATTAAAATTAAAGAAATGAGGGCTGGAGAGATGGCTTAGTGGTTAAGGCGCCTGCCTCCTAAGCCTAAGAATGCTGGTTCCAATCTCCAGCAGTTCCAATCTCCAGGTCCCACGTTTAGCCAGATGCAAAGTGACGCAAGGGCGCAATGCCGCACTTGACCACAAGGGGGCGCATGTGTCTGGAGTTCGTTCACAATAGCTGAGAGGCCACTGGTGCACCCATCTCTGTCTTCCTCTCCCTCTCTCTCTGTCTCTCTCTGTCTCCCTCTCCCTCTCCCTCTCTCTCTCTGTGTCTTTCTTCAAAAAAAATTAAAGAAATGAAAATTGTTGAATAAACTCATAACTTCAGCAAGTTGCACAATTTTCATTGCCAACACAGAATACCTTTAGGACAAGGAAAACTGAGGGTTGATGATGGACTTTCAGGGCCTCCCAGCACTTTCAGGTGTTGTGCTGTATACCAGCAGTAACAAAAAGAAACAAATATTTGTACCTTGAAATGTGAAAACTTATTTTAGAAGCAGCGTTTCAGAGCAAAGAATACTTTTTAATTTTATTTTAGTATTTTATTTTATTTATTTCTGTGGTGCATGTGTTTGAGAAACAGGGAGGAAATGGGTGTGCCAGGGCCTCTAGCCACTGCAAACAAACTACAGACACAAACGTCACCTTTGCATCTGGCTTACGTGGGTTCTGTGGCATCAAGCTTGGGTCCTTAAGCTTCACAGGCAAGCACCTTAACTACTAAAACATCTCTCTAGCTCTTAATTTCATTTATATATATCAGGTTATACACTTTTATGCCCTCATCCCAACTCCTGTCACCCTAGGGGCTGTCCTCACGGAGGTGATGGGATTCACTGAGGGATCATAAAGGTCTACTTCAGTCCCTGTGGAGTAGCAGGGGAACCGTGCCTCAGGATATCCCTACCCACTCTGTGGCTCTTACAATATTTTCACCCTCTCCTTCACAATGTTCCCTGAGCCATAGCAGGCCTGTTAGCGGTCTGATTTAGTGTGGAGTTCTTCGTAGCCTCTGGATTTCTGCCTTCCTAGGTTTGGATTGATCACTGTGTCTGTCGCCATCACCCTGGAGCTGGTTGTCAGGCTAGCAGTGAGAGCAGCATTCATGGATGTTGCTTCCTCTGCAAGTTCTACCTTAAAATTGGGTATGGTGATACCAACACCCTGGTTTTTGTTGCTCAAAATTGCTTTGGCTATGCAAGGTTTTCTTGTGCTTCCAAATGAATTTTAGAATTGTGTTTTCTATTTCTGTGAATTATTCCATTGGAATTTTAATGGGGATCGCATTAAATGTGTAGATTGCTTTTGGTAAGATTGACATTTTCACAATATTGATTCTTCCAATCCAAGAACATGGGATGTCTTTCCATATCCTTGTGTCTTCTGCAATTTCTCACTTGAGTGTTTTAAAGTTCTCATTGTAGAGATCCTTCACTTCCTTGGTTAAGCTTATTCCAAGGTACTTCTTTTTTTTTTTTTTTTTTTTTTTTTTTTTTGAGGCAATTGTGAATGAGAGAGATTCCCTGATTTCATCCCTTCTTCTGAGCACTATGTTGCCTTTTGGGTCATCCCAGTGGTCATCGCCATCTGAAAAGAGAAGCTTTTCTAAACAGAAGTGAGAGTAGCATTAATATGTGAACATGAACATTAAGTGTAGTGCTTTCAGGGCAGCTTAGTGGGAATAATATATACATTTATCCAGACAAGAGCAGGCTTTATACCCCTAAGGCTCATGACCTCCCCTGCCATAGACTTTTGATTAGTTTTTTCAGTATTAGGCATGTATTCCCTCCCATAGAGCAGATCTTAAGTCTAATTAGAGAGCAGTTGGTTTCCCCCAGAGCAGACATGCCACTGATGTACAGCTTTCTTTTCTTTTCTTTTCTTTTCTTTTCTTTTCTTTTCTTTTCTTTTCTTTTTCTTTCTTTCTGTCTTTCTTTCTTTCTTCCTTTTTGGAGGGAGAGAGAGAGAGACACAGAGAGAGGGGAGAGTCAGAGAGAGAGAATGGGGGCGCCAGCAGTCTCTCAGCCGCTGTGAACGAACTCCAGATGCATGCGCCCCCTTGTGGTCAAGTGCGGCATTGCGCACTTGCGTCACTTTGCATCTGGCTAAACATGGGACCTGGAGATTGGAACCGGCGTTCTTAGGCTTAGCAGGCAGGCGCCTTAATGGCTAAGCCATCTCTCCAGCCCTGATGTACATCTTTCTAATGAACCACTCAAAGCTTAGGTTTGAGCCAGTGATCACCACTGATTTTCAATATCCTATTGGCCAGTGTGTCTTATGCTTTACCCAACCTCAGCACGAAGTGGCACTTCTAGATGTTTATGGAGGCTGGAACAGCTCCCAGGGCTGGCCATTGCTTCTGGCTAGAAGTTGGGCTGAGCTGGGTCCTTGGCTGACATATCTCAGTTACACAGATCTTTCCAGGATGATTCAATGGGCTTTCTTCAGCCCACAGTTTAATTATGTGCAAACCCCACTCGAAAAAGATTGCATCCCTTATAATTAACTAAACTTGGAAGCAACTAAGATGAACTTTGATAGATGAGTATATAGAAAGACTATGGTATAGCCGGGCTGGAGAGATAGCTTAGTGGTTAAACACTTGCCTATGATGCCTCAGGACCCAAGTTCAAGGCTTGATTCCCCAGGACCCACGTAAGCCAGATGCACAAGGTGGCGCATGTATCTGGAGTTTGTTTGCAGTAGCTGGAGGCCCTGGGATGCCCATTCTCTTTCTCTCTCTCTTTCTCAATCTCTCTCTTTCTCTGTCTGTCGCTCTCAATTAAATAAATAAATTTTAAAAAATTAAAAAAAAAGAAAGAATATGGTATAGCCAGAAAAGAAATGGTCTTTCAAGGCAGACACCAAAACAATCTGCCAAGACTGTGCTTGCATGGCTGTACGTGCCTGGGAAAGACAAGAACCATGGAGACAGTAGAAAAATCAGTGTTTGCTGGGGGGGGGGAGGGAGGGGGAGAATGAGGAGGTATAAGGTGAATTCAGAGAGTTTTGGGGGGGCAGCGAAAATACTCTCAAGTGGTATTATAATGGTGGAAACCTGTCAGGGTATATGTATCCAAAACCAAGGAACACACACCACCAGATGCAGACCATCGCGCAGGCTGTGAACTCAGAGTGACGGTGTTTGATGCAATATAGGCTGGTCAGCAGGAACGAATCCACCACTCTATTGGGGTGTAGGTGTGGGCGGCTGAGCATGTGTGCAGGCATATAGGACATGCATATCCTGCCTCGTCCTCTCCATTTTCTGTGGACTTAAGATTGCTCTAAAGCTAGGCGTGGTGGCACACGCCTTTAATCCCAGCACTCGGGAGGCAGAGGTAGGAGGATCGCTGAGAGTTCGAGGCCACCCTGAGACTACATAGTTAATTCCAGGTCAGCCTGGACCAGAGTGAGACCCTACCTCGAAAAAAAAAAAAAAAAAAAAAAAAAAAACCTGATAGAAAAATTGAGGAAATGCTTCAGTGTTCCTCGTTCCTAAGGCCTCAAAGTGTCACTTCCACTGCTATCCAGCGTCCAGGACATGTCATGGTGTCAAGGGCAGGAGAACTAAGATCCATTTCTACTGGATCACTGGTGCAGCCAATACATGACCTTGTAAAGCCAGTTAGACCTCCAACTCTAAGTTCTGGAAGGTACCATCGTACTGGTTTCATTTAGCAATTGAGTGAGTCTTTTGTGAACTAGACATACCGGCCGTGTGGAAAAAGCCATATTTTACGTTAATAACCAAAAGACTTTATCATAAATTAATTGGATGCAATTTCAAATTCTATAAACGTTAGAATTCTTTTTTTTTTTTTTTTTATTTTGTTTTTTCGAGGTAGGGTCTCACTCTAGCCCAGGCTGACCTGGAATTCACTCTTTAGTCTCAGGGTGGCCTCGAACTCTTGGTGATCCTCCTACCTCTGCCTCCCGAGTGCTGGGATTAAAGGCGTGCGCCACCACGCCCGGATCAACGTTAGAATTCTTAAACAAAACTTTTATATTCTCTTCTCTCTTTTTTTTTTTTTTCGTAGGGTTTCACTCTGGTCCAGGCTGACCTGGAATTAACTATGTAGTCTCAGGGTAGCCTCGAACTCTCAATGATCCTCCTACTTCTGCCTCCCGAGTGCTGGGATTAAAGGCGTGCGCCACAACGCCCGGCTTTTATATTCTCTTTTGTAAATATATCGGGTGGACTTTAAATCCTAAAGTCATTTCTTATCCATTATCGACCATGTTTAAACTACATTAACAAACTTTTTTTCCTTATAGAAGAAGTTTTACATCATTTCTTTTGCTCATTAAATTTGCATTTCCATCATACTTCTCCACAGTATAAGTCTGGATATGTATTTAAGTTTAATTTTCTAAAACGCCATGTGATATTTAAAAAAAAATCCTGTTCTCCATTTTGAACAATTACTTCTGTATCTAGTTGTCATTAAAGTAATTACCAGTGAATAATAGAACAAAAATGAAAATGTCTCACAAATTTTGATAATTATAAGAACATAGCATTTTCCTGAAAAAGATGCACCCTTAGTGAGATGGATAATTTTCTTGTTTCTCATTTTAATTCCTTATTCAGTGTTGCTCCGAGTCCATATTTTTCAGGAGGAATATTACTCATTGCTAAAATGAGAAAGGATTCCGCATGAATTCCATTCCTGCTTTTCCATCTCATAGGTTTTAGCTTTTAGTAATTTCACCCACATAAATAGATGGAAATAGAATCAAGTTGTGATAAATGCTGTCACTCAATTCTTTGTACTGCTTGCAAACAATCCTCCAGAAATCACATTGCAATCTTTCATCAAAACTTACTCTTGGGCTGGAGAGATGGCTTAGCGGCTAAGGCACCTGCCTGCTAAGCCTAAGAACGCTGGTTCCAATCTCCAGTGGTTCCAATCTCCAGGTCCCACGTTTAGCCAGATGCAAAGTGACGCAAGGGCGCAATGCCACACTTGACCACAAGGGGGCTGGATTTCGTTCATAGGCACCCATCTCTGTCTTCCTCTCCCCTGTGTCTCTCTCCAAAAAATAAAAATAAAAATAATTTTTTTAAGTGATGGAAGGGTGCAATGCCATTCCCACAGCAGCTGAGACACTGCTGGCATGCCCATCTCTATCTGTCTCCCTCTCCCTCTGTCTCTCTACAAAAAAAAAACAAAAAAAAACTTACTCTTAATGCCATGTCAGTTGACAATTCAATCTATTCCTCTTTGGGCTTTTTTTTGGTGAATTTTTATTTTATTTTATTTATTTGAGAGAGAGAAAGAAGCAGAAAGAGAGAGAGAGAGAGAATATGGTCACATCAGGAGCCTCCAGCCACTGCCAAAATAAATAAATAAATAAATAAATAAATAAATAAATAAATAAATAAAACTCCAAATGCGTGCACCACGTTGTGCATCTGGCTTATGTGAGTCCCGGGGCATCGAACCTGGGTCCTTGGTCTTCAAAGGCAAGTGCCTTAACCACTGAGTCATCTCTCCACCCCTACTGCTCTTTCAATTTGGTTTTAAAACAGTCACAAAAGTAGGAAGCAAGGTGACTGTATCACCAAGCTATCCCGGGGGCTTCTTCCCCTTGTCACAAAGTATGCCTCTCTGAGGTGGTCAAGGGTAGAGAGGACTGCCTTTGTTCATGAAAATCGCTACTTCTTCCCATGATCACTTCGGAAGGGCTGATGTCTCTGACTGAATGAAGACACAAAAGGAGTTGGGGAAAGGTAGGTAAGGAATGAGGTCGCCCTGAGCCCAGAGTCTGGCTCTCCATTGGAACAATCAGCTCAATGTTTTTGTGTTGTTGTGGTTGCTGTGGTTTTGGTTTTTCAAGGTAGGGTTTCACTGTAGCCCAGGCTGACCTGGAATTCACCATGTAGTCTCAGGGTGACCTCGAACTCACGGCGATTCTCCTACCTCTGCCTCCTGAGTGCTGGGATTAAAGGCGTGTGCCACCACACTCGGCTTTCGATGTTTATATTGTGGTGCTGGGATCATTGTGTGGCCAATCATGGTAACCATTCAAGGAGAGGAATGTCAAATCCATTAAACTCAGTTATTTCCTCTTGAAACTCCTTAACAAATATGTAGTTTAACATATACACACACACATACATACATCATACATACATACACATACACATACACACACACACACACACATATATATATATATATCATACATACATACATACACATACACACACACACACATATATGTATAACTAAGGGACATTTTATACAGGCAGAGAAATGCAAAATGATGCTTCTTGTCTGGCATTTTAATTAGAGAATGATGACTCTTTCTGAATAGATCAATGAATAAAGGGAATAGTTGTAAAGTATCTGACTTCTTTCCTGGGCAGCACATTTCTGGGGTCATTCTATTTAATGTATTTTTTTTTATTTCAGAAAGACAGAGAGAGATAGACGGAGAGGGAGACAGAGATGGGTGCGCCAGCAGCCTCTCAGCTGCTGTGAACAAAATCCAGATGCGTGCGCCCCCTTGTGGTCAAGTGCGGCATTGCGCCCTTGCGTCACTTTGCATCTGGCTGAACGTGGGACCTGGAGATTCAAACGGGTGTTCTTAAGCCTCACAGGCAGGCACCCTCACTGCTCAGCCATCTCTCCAGCCCCCTATTTAATATTTCTATAGTATCTCAGAGAAGGACTGTGTACTTTGCATGATACTGTGTTTTTCTTCAACCCAAATTATGGTTACAGTCTAAAACTCTCCGAGCGGGCCCATGAGTATTAACTGAATATTAATTAGCCAGTGTTACACAACAATGTTTTGAGAACCAGAATACAAATTACCTGTGTAGAAGGATGGAGTCAGAATGTTAATAACTTAGTGTTGTATGTAGAGTTGCACCTGAATTCTGAAATAGAATCAACATAACACTGATGTACAAAGAAGGCAGAGTTTTAAAATATGTGGTCTAAGCCGGGCGTGGTGGCGCACGCCTTTAATCCCAGCACTTGGGAGGCAGAGGTAGGGGGATCAAGGCCACCCTGAGACTACATAGTGAATTCAAGGTCAGCCTAGGCTAGAGTGAAACCCTATCGCCAAAAAAAAGTGTGGGGTGGGTGGGGTGGGTGGTTGTGTGTGGTCTAAGCTGGGCGTGGTGTTGCACGCCTTTAATCCCAGCACTGGGGAGGCAGAGGTAGGAAGATGGTTGTGAGGCTACTCTGAGACTACATAGTAAATTCTGGGTCACCCTGCACTGGAGTGAAACTCTACCTCCAAAAAGCAAAAAAGTCTTATTAAAAACATATGGTCGGGCCGGGCATGGTGGCACATGTCTTTAATCCCAGCACTTGGGAGGCAGAGGTAGGAGGATCGCCATGAGTTTGAGGCTACCCTGAGACTACAGAGTGAATTCCAGGTCAGCCTGAGCTAGAGTGAGACCCTATCTTGAAAAAAAAAAAAAAGGCTGGAGAGATGGCTTAGTGGTTAAGGCGCCTGCCTGCTAAGCCTAAGAACGCGGTTCCAATCTCCAGGTCCCACGTTTAGCCAGATGCAAGGTGACGCAAGGGCGCAATGCCGCACTTGCCCACAAGGGGGTGCACGCGTCTGGATTTCGTTCACAGCGGCTGAGAGACTGCTGGCACGCCCATTCTCTGTCTCCCTCTCCCTCTCCCTCTCTCTCTGTCTCTCTCTGTGTCTCTCTCCAAAAATAAATAAAATAATTAAAAAACCCAATATATATATATATATATATATATATATATATATATATATATATATATATATATATATATATATTCAGGGGTGGAGAGATGGCTTAGTGTTTAAGGCATTTGCTTGCAAAGCCAAAGGACCTCGGTTCAATTCTCCAGGACCCACAAGGGGGCGCATGCATCTGGAGTTTGTTTGCAGTGGCTGGAAGCCCTGGCACCCCCGTTCTTGCTCTCTCTCTCTCTCTCTGCCTTGTTCCCTCTGTCAAATAAATAAAAATAAACTAAAAATAAATATATATATATATGGTCAAAAACTAGAACACTGTCCCATGAAGTGTTTATAGAGGAAAGCTAACTATCCAAATTGTGCATCTTCCCTAGTACACAGGTGTTTGGGGTAGATGGCTGCCAAACTGCAGACCACATTTTCCCAGGAGTCAATCCTTTTCAACAAGACATGAGTGGAGTGGTGAGTGGCTTTTCCACAATGGAGTGTTTAGAGAGCAGCTGCACCTTCTCCATCACCTTTTGCACCTCTATTGGCTAAACACAGAGGGCTTCTTGGGTCCCCACAGCACCCAGTGGATGCTGGAGTCACAGATGGAGGAGTTAGGAGCTCTGAAACACAAATTGAGGAAAGCTCTCCACCAATCATAACTTTCTCGTTGGATTGTTAGGCGAGCAGTAACCATCATTAATTCTATTAGACTATATAACCAGAATGTTTTTTTATTTTTGGAGAGAGACACAGAGAGAGACAGACAGAGGGAGAGGAAGACAGATAGAGAATGGGCGCGCCAGCAGCCTCTCAGCTGCAGCTAACGAAATCCAGACGCGTGCGCCCCCTTGTGGTCAAGTGCGGCATTGCACCCTTGCGTCACTTTGCATCTGGCTAAACGTGGGACCTGGAGATTGGAACCGCTGGAGATTGGAACCAGAGTTCTTAGGCTTAGGAGGCAGGCGCCTTAACCGCTAAACCATCTCTCCAACCCAACCAGAATGTTTGAATGTGCCACTCCAGCTATCATTGGCTTAACGAGGAAAATTTACATAGACCCCAAACTAAGTAAATTAATAGAAGATATGTTTCTGCTTAAGGGAATATGAAGTGTTTATGTATATTTATTTTTTAATTTGAGAGAGACAGAGAGAGAGAGAATGGGCGTGCCAGCAGCCTCTCAGCCACTGCGAACAAACTCCAGACGCGTGCGCCCCCTTGTGGGCATGTGCGAAATTGCGCCCTTGCGTCACTTTTTGCGTCGGGCTAAACGTGGGACCTGGAGAATCGAACAGGTGTCCTTAGGCTTCGCAAGCAGGTGCTTTCACCGCTAAGCCATCTCTCCAAGCCCCGAAGTGTTTATATTTAAATAAAGGGGGTACATTGTCGAATTGACTTTGGAGAATTTGAGTACCCCTCTTCCTATCAGGGATCCACTCCCACATACACGTTAGCTTCACACACACCTACGATTCAAAACACTTTAAAATCCACAAGGACTATGGAGTCTAAACATCATGAATAATTCTTGGGAAGATGTTGTCATTCCGGCATTTCTGATACCAAGGAAAAGCAGCACGTGACCTTATAAAGCTGATTAAACATAGCCAGAGGATGATTCTGGTGAGATGGGAGCAGTTGCTCTGGCCATGACATCTGTTAAGTGCTTCTGGGTCATACTGCCCCTGGCAAACATGTCTCCAATTGGTAGTGGAGAAACGTGATGTGCTAGAGCAGAGCCCTCCACCCATCCATCTTCATACAGCTTTGCTTCCCAGAGGCAAGCGTTATCGATGTTGTAACGAGAGTGCTGACAAACTGCATCATATTTCGGCTTATGGCCCTCATTTACAGGAAAGCACCAGCTTTCTACGCGATTGATACAATGACTTTGAACGTACAAGATTTAAAACACGCTTCTTTAAAGAAGGGAAGGTGTTAGATGCCTTAAAAGGCAAACCGAACAAGAATCCATCTAAAATTAATTTATATGAAGCAGGAGAGAAAGCAAACCACGTTTGACTCAGTCAGGTGAAGCATTCCCTTCTGAATTTATAGATAGTCGCCTACCCAAACCTCTGAATCTCGGTAGTCATTGAGAAAGTCAGATTTGTTGACTTCCTAAGACAGTCACAGGTAGCACATATTAGATTTATGCAGAGTGCAAGCGGGGTGTGGCAGACAGCTTCAGGTTCGCTGAGATGAACTTCCAGACCAGGCACAGCGATGGAGGAAGGGATATTATTTATTGAAGCTTCCAGATCCAGGGGAAGTTCCATCATGGCAGAAGAAAGCTGGCCTGCTCTTACAGGACCAAACACAGAGAGTGAAGCCACAGCCAAAAGCCACACAGCACAGCACAGCTCAGGAACTCCAGCTAGGCACACTTCGCATAGCTTTAGATTGAAATCTCAAACCCACCACCACACTTTAAGACCCACCCAGAGACACTGCCTCCAGCCAGGTGGCTGCAGATGCAAACTATAAACTAATAAAACACCGAATATATTGGGGGTCATCTATTCAAACCACCACGCGGGGTCTTCATGACAGGGTGCTCCTGAACTCAAAAGCAGTAATGATTCTTCTAGAACGATGAGAATGTAAACAACTAGGTAAGATTGGCTGCATCGACATTTCACTGCTCGTTTGCGATTTTTTTTTTTTACATGCCACTAACCTGTCATTTCTCAGTTTTCAAACTTTCACAAAATCTTGGACTGTAATGACCAGGTGCTTTGGAGGCATGATATTGTTTGACTCTTTTTTTTAAGTTTTTTTAGATTATTTTATTTATTTTTGGAGAGAGACACAGAGACAGACAGAGAGAGAGGGAGAGGAAGACAGAGATGGGCGCGCCAGCAGCCTCTCAGCTGCTGCGAACGAACTCCAGACGCGTGCGCCCCCTTGTGGTCAAGTGTGGCATTGCGCCCTTGCGTCACTTTGCATTTGGCTAAACGTGGGACCTGCAGATTGGAACTGCTGGAGATTAGAACCGGGTTCTTAGGCTTAGCAGGCAGGCGCCTTAACCGCTAGGCCATCTCTCCAGCCCAAATTTTTATTTATTTATTTATTAGAGACCGAGAGGAGAGAGAGAGAGTGAGAATGGGCACGCCAGGGCCTCTAGCCACTGCAAACAAAGTCCAGATGCATGCACCACCATGTGCATCTGACTTACATCGGCCTTGAAGAATTAAACTGGGGTCCTTAGGCTTTGCAGGCATATGCTTTAACTGCTAAGCCATCTCTCCAGCCCTGACTCTTTTGATATATGCAATCGACTTAGGAAAGGAGGATAATTCTAATAACCCTGTCTACTGATACCATCCTTGGTTGAGATAACAAACGAGTCCAAATCGCTGGCTTTTTCCTGCTCACATTCTCTGTCTTCCGCAGCCCGACTTCAGTTGTCCTCATTCTGGGACTGAACTTGAAGGAGTAGCCTGTGTGTCAGACACACTGTGTGGGCACAGCCCCAGGGCATGGCGAATGGGTGGGATGACAGCCAGCTTCCGCTCACAGGCAGCAACCTATGCAACCTCTCATATTGGCCGGGCCAAGAAAACCCCAAGATCAAGTCTAAACGTGGGAGTCAAAGACCCGTAATCCTCTTACAGGAAGACGGAAGTCACACATCACAATGATAAAAGCTACCTCGTGGCACTATCTGGGACAGATATATTGATGTCACTGCCCTGCAGGTGACAGACTCTCATGGAGGGAGATTGCACTCAGATCCTGGTCACTCGGGGACTTCTCTAGCTTCTTCATGAGGCCTGTCCCTAAGCGCTTTGATCCAGAGACGTGCAAATCCAAGCAGGCAGGAAAAACGCAAGTTAACGTTGGGGAATTGACACAGGAAGGACTGCCATTTTGTCAAAGCCAAGGTTGGCAAGAGGCACATACCAGTCAGAGCATTTCTTCTGGGCATCCCTAATCAAGTTTTCCCTCCTCCAGTGAGGGTATATTTCTTTTCCCGTCCCAGGACTCAAGTCGGAACTTTGGACTGCTTCTCTCGAGGTTTGTAGGAATGAAGACTCGCTCCTTAGCAAGTATGACAACGGACTTCCACGACCCTCAGCTTGACTTAGAACTCGTTCTGCTGAGGGTATATCTCATTGAAGATTTTTTTTATCTTGCGCTGTTGTGACTGATACAGGAGTAAGGCTGATGCGAGCTACGTAGCATAGCGAGACAATTGTGTAAATTTAAGTCCCAAGGGGAAAAATTCAGAGTGCTCTCTAAGCAATGACTGATTTTTTTAATTATTATTTTTTATTGACTTTTAATCTTACATACCAAAAAAAAACCCCACCTGATATTTCCCTCCCCTCCCCCATTCCACTTTAGAACTCCAGTCTCCATCATATCCCCTCCCTCTCTCCATTAGTCTCTCTCCTAATTTGATGACATCATCTTTCTCTTCTATTTTGAGGGTCTTGTGGAATATTGCTAGGCACTGCAAGGTCATGGATATCGAGGCCAATTTCTGTCTGGACAGTTGCATTGTAAGGAGTCATACCCTTCCTTTGGCTCTTCCATTCTATCCGCCCCCTCTTCCGCAATGGGCCCTGAGCCTTGGAGGGTGTGACAGAAATGTTTCAGTGCTGGGCACTCCTCCATCCCTTCTTCTCAGCACTATGTTGCCTTTTGTGTCATCCCAGTGGTCATCACCATCTGAAAAGAGAAGCTTCTCTAGCCAGAAGTGAGAGTAGCGTTAATATGTGAACATGAACATTTAGTGTAGTGTCCCCAGGGCAGCTTGGTGGGAATAATATATACATTTAGTCAGACATGAGCAGGCTTATACCCCCAAGGGCAATGACTGATTTTAAAAAATATATATTTACTTATTTATTTATTTCAGAGACAGAAAGAGTGAGAGAGAGAGAGAGACAGAGAGATGATGGGTGTGCCAGGACCTTCAGCCGCTGAAAACGAACTCCAGACTTGTGCACCCCCTTGTGTGCATATGTGCGACGTTGCACGCCTGTGTCACTGTGCGTCCGGCTTACGTGGGATCTGGAGAGTCAAACATGAGTCCTTAGGCTTCGCAGGCAAGACCCTTAACTGCGAATCCATCTCTCCAGCCCTATACCCACTTTTTAATTTTAGTATATTCGAGTGTGAAAGAGTAATTCTCCAGTGTGGTTCCCTTTCCTTGTGAACAGTGACGGTGCAGACACTGGAGGAGTGGTCTAGAAACAGAGGGTGTGCCTGCAGAATGTTCTTCACCACTAGGGCAACTGGGTAGTGTGTAAATTCCAGAGTCAAGGCCATCAAACAAAGGGATGTGGGATTTTATGTGGAGAGTAGAGAGTGATGTATTGGGACATGGAAACTTTTCTTTTTTGGTCTTTACTTTTTCCAAGTTTTTTTTTTTTTTTAATTCTCTTATCTTGCTCTAACAGGCAGCCATTAAGAATGCTCATAAGTCAGACATAATGTCGGTTTCGAAGCTAAATAATAAAACGAAATACAAAGTGAAGTGCTGCAGATATATAGCTAGGACTTCTTGGCTGAAGAGAATGGGGCAGAGACACCACAGAATGGAGTGAGCCCTTCGCTTGCCTTCACCCCCATTCCGAATCCTGAAAATCATAATTCCATGAGAAAAGGAACTCCAGGAGGCTGGCGCTGGCTGTGCAAGGTCCAGAGTGCTCACGTAGACTCTGACACTCAGTACAGGCACTTGGGGACCCTGGGGACACGAAAGCATCTACTGTCAGAACCTTGTCCCTAGTTCTTGCTTTCTTGTACCCTTAAGGCATTTTCTTTTCTGGGGCCCGTTTCTTTCTTGGTACCCCCAGCCCCTGGCCAGCACTCCACAAGTATTAAGATCCTTCTAGACAATCCATGAAGCGTGGAGCCCTGGCAGGAGTGAAACCATCTTGAAACCAATCATTCCCTCCTTTGACAATCAGAGCGAGAGCCACTTGAGCGTGTGGAGTCAAGACGACATAGCAGCGGCTGCCACCAATGACTGCTCTTATGCAATCCACTCCAAGATGCTGCCCAGCTTCTGCTCGGCCGACTGGTGTCATCTGCAGTTGCATACTGTAAAGGTGACATTTTCACCCTGCTTTTTTGGTCAACGGTCTCATGACCAACCGTGTGAATGTGTCAAAAAATAGTGTCAGAAAATAATATTAAACTCTCACTGTGTTTGCATTTTTTTTTTTTTTTTTTTTTTTTTTTTTTTTTTCAAGGTAGTGTCTCACTCTGGCCCAGGCTGACCTGGAATTCACTCTGTAGTCTCAGGGTGGCCTTGAACTCAAGGCGATCCTCCTACCTCTGCCTCCCGAGTGCTGGGATTAAAGGCGTGCGCCACCACGCCCGGCTTGTGTTTGCATTTTAAGGGGGAAGCAGTCATGTCCCCCTGGGTAATTTCAGACTCTCCTTTAAGGAGACACATATTTTGTAGCCGGGATATTTCCCTCCCAAGAAACACACCGATATTAATTTATTAGGTCAAATATTATCTATTCACCCATACAGCCGACAAATATTATGGGGCATTTTAATGTGGATGTGGCACTATTTCTAGAACCTTCAAAAGGTATTTTCCTAATTGAGCTAAATTCCTTTTTCTTTTCTTTTTCATTATTTTTATTTATTTCAGAGAGATGAGAGAGAGAGAAAGAGACATACACACAGAGAGAGAATGGGCACACCAGGGTCTCCAGCTACTGCAAACAAAATCCTGACGCATGCGCCACCTTGTGCATCTAGCTTACGTGGGTTTTGGGGAATTGAACCAGGGTCCCTTGGCTTTGCAGGCAAGCGCCTTAGCCACTAAGCCATCTCTCCAGCCCTGAGCTAACTCCCTAATAAGTGAAGACAGTTGCCACGTTGAAAGTAAACAACACACACAAGGTCCCTGACTTACAAGTCAGTTCAAAAGCATATGTATTGGGCTGGAGAGATGGCTTAGGGGTTAAGGTGCCTGCCTCCTAAGCCTAAGAACGCTGGTTCCAATCTCCAGCGGTTCCAATCTCCAGGTCCCACGTTTAGCCAGATGCAAAGTGACGCAAGGGTGCAATGCCGCACTTGACCACAAGGGGGCGCACGCGTCTGGATTTCACTTGCAGCAGCTGAGAGGCTGCTGGCGCACCCATCTCTATCTGTCTCCCTCTCCCTCTCTCTCTGTCTCTTTCAAAAAAAAAGCATATGTATTTAGCAAATGCCATAGCTTAGGGCAGGAGGAGTGGTACATATCTGTAATCCCAACACTTGGGAGACAGGGGCAGTACGATAACAAGTTCAATGCTAGCCAGGCTACACAGCAGTTAGTCTCTCTGTCTCTCGTTCTCACTCTTTCACTCCCCTCTCTCTCTCTCATATGAGAGAATACATACACACATACACATTTATTTGTGTATGTATGTATGTGTATATATATCTGTGAGTTTTGAACTTGAATCTTTTTTTAATATTCTTAAATTTTTATTTTTTACTTATTATAGACAGAGAGAGGGAGAAAGAGAGAGAATGGGCACGCCAGGGCCTCCAGCCACTGCAAACAAACTCCAGACACACGGGCCACCACGTGCATCCGGCTTACGTGGGACCTGGGGAATAGAACCGGGGTCCTTAGGCTTCGCAGGCATGCGTCTTAACTGCTAAGCCATCTCTCCAGCCCGATTTGAATTGTTTGACACTACAGTACCTGGTACAATCTCTTCCACGAGGCTGAGCAGGGACAGCAGGCTGTAACTCTCCATCAGCCACTCAGTCAAGGAACAGACACTCCACTGTGTGCTGTTAGTCTGAGGTAGGTCGCTTCCAAGGTGAAGTGCTTTGGGTTAGGCAAGAAGTTTGGGAGACATGGGGGTTTGAATATAAAATGCTCCCCATTGTCTCATGTGTTTATCGTTAAGCCTCATCATTTATCCCCAGCTGATGGGGCTGTTGTTGGCAGGTGAAGCCTTGCTGGGGGAGATATGTCACCGGCAGAGGTGGACGGGGGCGACCTTGTGATTTTTTATAGTCCAGCCTCCTGTGTCAGTGCAATGAGCTGTTCAAAGGTGAGGCAAGCGCAAGGTCGCACGTGCCCACTAGGTGGCGCAGGCGTCTGGAGTTTGATTGCAGTGGCTGAGGCCCCGGAGTGCCAACTCTCTCTCCCTCTCTAAAAAAAAAACTGTAAACTAAGCTGGGCATGGTGGCTCACTCTTTAATCCCAGCACTCAGGAGGCAGAGGTAGGAGGATCGCTGTGAATTCGAAGCCACCCTGAGACTACAGAGTGAATTCCAGGTCAGCCTGGGCTAGAGTGAGACCCTACCTCAAAAAACAAAACAAAAAAAACTGTAAGCTGGAAATAAACCCTTTCCTTCCATAAATTGCTTCTAGTTCAGTCTTTCAACCCAGCAACAAGAAGGTAACTACCACAGAAGACTATACATCTCCTTACGGAGGCAGCTCCACCCTTTGAAGTGCTAGCCTTTCTGCGAGCAATCCTTATATTGCTTGTCACTGGTGAGTGAAATCTGAACCGTAGGAGCTGGGGAGATGGCTGTCACAAATAGATTAGTAAGAGGGCTGGAGAGATGGCTTAGTGGTTAAACGCTTGCCTGTGAAGCCTAAGGACCCCAGTTCAAGGCTCGACTCTCCAGGACCCACATAAGCCAGATGCACAAGGGGGAGCATGCATCTGGAGTTTGTTTGCAGTGGCTGGAGGCCCTGGTGTGCCCATTCTCCCTCTCCCTCTCTCTCTCCCTCTCTCTGTCTCTAATAAATAAATAAAATCTTTAAAATATATATATATATATATTAGTAAGAGCATTTACCACATAAGTATGAGGGGGCCTGAGGGGGCCTGGATTCAACATCTAACACCCATGCAACACTCTGGGTGTGGCCATGCAAGTCTGTAAGCCCGGTTCTGTGTGTGTGGAGGGGTGAAAGTAGGGGCATGTCCAGGTGGCTGACTGACCAGTCAATATGACGGAACCTGGAAACTGCAGGCGTAATGAGAGGCACTGGGTCAAGGAGACAATGGGGGGGGGGTACCTGACATTCTCCTCTGGATGTGTGTGCCCCCTTGTGGTCAAGTGCGGTATTGCGCCCTTGCGTCACTTTGCATCTGGCTAAACGTGGGACCTGGAGATTGGAACCGCTGGAGATTGGAACCGGCGTCCTTCGGCTTAGGAGGCAGGCGCCTTAACCGCTAAGCCATCTCTCCAGCCCCAATTTTTTTTTAAGGATATGACCAGTTAGGGCAATTCAGAGTAAACAGGAGGAGACTATTCTTTTCAATGACTTGATGTCTTTTAAGAGGACATATTTGGCTGTTACTTTGAAGGCTCTCCTGCCCTCAGTTGAGAGTTCCCGTCATTCAGAGCTAGACCTGGCTAGCTCAGGAGATGAAGGTAGGAACATTGGAACGAGCTTTGTACAGACATTTGTATATTTGTGTAATAGGCCTTTTCATGCTTTGTGTGTAGTTTTTTTTTTTACCTGTAACATTTATTACATTGTAAATTAAATGTAACTTTTGTCAAAAAAAGCAAAAAGAAACAAAAAATAATAATAAATGCATTTAGATGCTTCCTCATATATAAAACACACAGCCTGAATTTGGGGCCTCCGGGATAGACTTTAACTGACTGCAAAGTTAAAACTCAAGCCATTAGAATGTGGTTCCTGATTTCTTCTCCCGTTCTTCCAAGAGGTGAGACTTGCCCATGGGCACAGAAGCCCCGAATCGCTCTGACTCCGCCATACCCTTCAATTAAAGCCACCAGGAACACAGCCTGTGCGTGACTGCCTCCTCGCCTGGCCCCCTGTGAGGCCTGCTGTCTCCTTGTTCCACCACAGCTTATTTAACTTGTGCTCTGATCTCTGCTTTTCCTTTGTCCATGAAGGTATTTAACCCTTTCATACCTTGCCCAAGGACCAAGGTGATTTTTCCATGTGTCCAGTCATTGCCTGCTCTACTTTTGCAACATAAGAAGAATCTGGGGGGATGTAATTCCTTTTTTTATAAAAGGATTTTTTTGTTTATTATTTATTTATTTATTATTTAATTGAGAGCGAAGACAGAGATACGGAAAGAGGCACAGAGAGAGAGAGGGAGAGAGAGAGAGAGAATGGGCATGCCATGGGCCTCCAGCTCCTGCAAACGAACTCCAGATGCATGTGCCACCTTGTGCATCTGGCTTCTGTGGGTCCTGGGGACTCGAGCCTCAACAGGTGTCCTTGGGCTTCACAGGCAAGCGCTTAACCGCTAAGCCATCTCTCCAGGCCCGTAATTCCTTTCTTAGCTTAAGGGAGGGATACCTGCAGTTTGTTCGAAGGAGGCAGAGGGTCTACAGCTCAGAGAGGGAACCGGATATTGGGAAGAAGGGATGCAGTTTTCAATCAGTGTGGTGGTGTGATTCACCCATCAACTTATGTGTTCTGAATGCTAGCCTCCCCAGCTGATGGCAACTGGAAATTAAAGCCTCCTGGAGGTGGTGTATTGTTGGGGGCGGGCTTCTGGGCGTTATAGCCCGTTTCCCCTTGCCAGCGTTTGGCAGACTCTCCTGTTGCTATTGTCCGCCTGATGTTGGCCAGGGGGTGATGTCCACCCTCTGCTCATGCCATCGTTTCCCCCTGCCATCATGGAGCTTCCCCCTCAAGCCTGTAAACCAAAATAAACCTCTTTTTCTCCCCCCACAAGCTGCTCTTGATCAGGTGATTTCTACCAGCAATGCAAACCCGCCTGCGACAATCAGATTGTCACTGAGGCAGGGACTGGTGACAGCTTTCAAAAAGGTAGAGCGAGGCCGGGCGTGGTGGCGCACGCCTTTAATCCCAGCACTCGGAAGGCAGAGGTAGGAGGATCGCCGTGAGTTCGAGGCCACCCTGAGACTACAGAGTGAATTCCAGGTCAGCCTGGGCCAGAGTGAGACCCTACCTCGAAAAAAACAAACAAACAAACAAAAAAGGTAGAGCGTGTCGCTTAGCGTCTCTTGATTTCTGATCCTGAGTGGCTGAGAGCCACCAAGCCCCGCCTTCCTCTTCTCTCCCACCCCACAGATGGGCAGCTGTTGGTGCCAGGGGAATGTTCAAACCCCCTCCACTCTAAGCTCTGCCAGAATGAGACCACACAGCCTACGAAGTCACGCAGGATCTTTGCTCAGATGTTTGCTGTTGGACGTTTAAAATGGTCACGTTTGAAAAAACTTCCAAACATTCTCTCTTCCTACTGGCCCCTGCAATGTCCGCAAGCAGCATTGAGCTCAGAGGCATTCCAAAGCCCAAATGCAAACCAGTTCTTACAGTTGTGATAAATTTTGAGATAACTCTAGTTTCACATATGGTTTCAGGAAAATCTTCAAAGATCCCAGATTTTTTTTCCATCCATTCTCTTCTGATGGTAACATCTTCCGTTGAAAAAGGGTTATTATTTTTTTTTTAAAGCACAGGAAGACATCATTTGTTTTTTTCTGGAACAAGTTAATTCCATGCGCTTCTTGTATATTTAGAGCGGTGAGCGACTCTTTTGGTTTGGTCCAAAAACGTTAGGACTTTAAGGGCTGGAGAGATGGCTTAGCAGTTAAGACATTTGCCTGCAAAGCCAAAGGACCCAGGTTTGATTCCCCAGGACCCATGTAAGCCAGATGCACAAGGTGGTGCACGCATCTGGAATTCGTTTGCAGTGGATGGAGGCCCTGGCACACCCATTTCACTCTCTCTCTCTCTCTCTCTCCCTCTGCCTCTTTCTCACTTTCATAAATAAATAAATAAATAAATAAATAAATAAATAAATAAATAAATAAATAAATAAAATTTATATTTAAAAAGTTAGGGGCTGGAGAGATGGCTTAGCGGTTAAGGCACCTACCTCCTAAGCCTAAGAACACTGGTTCCAATCTCCAGCGGTTCCAATCTCCAGGTCCCACGTTTAGCCAGATGCAAAGTGACGCAAGGGCGCAATGCCGCACTTGACCAGAAGGGGGCGCACACATCTGGATTTTGTTCACAGCAGCTGAGAGACTGCTGGCGTGCCCGTCTCTATCTGTCTCCCTCTCCCTCTCTGTCTGTCTCTCTCTGTGTCTCTCTCTGAAAATAAAAATAAAAGTTAGGACTTTAAACACTGCTGCTGTGTTTTTCCGTCGGCTTTCAAAATAGCCTGTTCTCTCTTCTTCATTTCTTCTGTCATCTGTTCTTGTCAAGGTTAGCTGTGACCTTGGCGTGGTCAGATGCAATGGGCCATCGCCCACTTAGCTAACCTCAGGGCAGCATGGATGGGGTGGACTTTTGCCTCCTCTCAAACGCATTCTCTTGGATTTCAGATGTGTTCATCACACTGCCTGACCAAGAAACGTTTTCCATGATCACTTCCATTTCCCACACCCAGGGCAGAAACAACAAAAGGTTATCAAGAGAAGGATGGCATTAAATGATAATTACTCAACCCGTCTGCTAACTCTTGCCCCCACACTGCTAACAGTGCCATGCTTTTGTCTCTAGAGTCCCTTTCTCCGACTACTTTGAGGATACCTGGAACGATTGAGACATATTCCTTCCTGTCCAGTATGAAGCAGACTTCTGGATTTGTATTTTTTTTTTTACATGATTTCTAGTTATCTATAGCTCTTGGCAAGTTGAATTAGATTAAGTTAATTAATTTATTTATTTTGGCTTTTCGAGGTAGTCTCACACTAGCTCAGGATGACCTAGAATTCACTCTGTAGTCTCAGGGTGGCCTTGAACTCATGGTGATCCTCCTACCTCTGCCTCCCGGGTATTGGGATTAAAGGTATGTGCTACCACGCCCGGCCCTTTTGGGTTTTTTTTTTTTAAGTTTTTATTTATTTATTTGAAAGCATAGACATAGATAGAAGAGAGGCAGACAGAGAGAGAGAGAGAGAGAGAATGGGAGTGTCAGGGCCTCCAACCACTGCAAACGAACCCCAGATGCATGTGCCCCTTTGTGCATCTGGCTTTACGTGGGTCCTGGAGAATCGAACCTGGATCCTTTGGCTTCGCAGGCAAATGCCTTAATCACTAAGCCTTCTCTCCAGCCCCTTGGGTTGTGTTATGTTGTTGTTAATTTTATTTTAAAACACCTCAATAGCCGATAAATTTGTTACATTTTGTAAAAGCCATTTGTTCTGCACACATATTATCTTAGTGAAACCAGAGAAAACTCGGCATGTGCACCCACCCCACACACACTTACTCAGTGTCAATGCCTTAACCCGACTCTCCAAAATGGATGGTTTAGATGTAAAAGAATTATTCTCAAAAATATTCAAGGTAAAAATCAATGCGCCTGTGATCACATGGAAACATTGCTCAGGACCCATGTAACTCACTGACCACAAGGCACTTTAATTTCTTTTTTTTTTTAAATATATATTTTTAAACTTTTTATTTTTTATTATTTTTTTGGAGAGAGACACAGAGAGAGAGAGAGAGGAAGACAGATAGAGATGGGCTCACCAGCAGTCTCTCAGCTGCTGTGAACGAAATCTAGACGCGTGCGCCCCCTTGTGGTCAAGTGCAGCATTGCGCCCTTGTGTCACTTTGCATCTGGCTAAACGTGGGACCTGGAGATTGGAACCAGCGTTCTTAGGCTTAGGAGGCAGGCGCCTTAACCCCTAAGCCATCTCTCCAGCCCCAAGGCACTTTAATTTCTAATCATCGGGAGAGGGGGAAGAGTGTTCATTGTAACAGGATCGCTTAGGCAGAATGAAGTGGGTCCAACAGACGAAAGTGCTTTCTATGGAGGTAAAACCGTGTGAAATATTAGCAATTTGATCTGGCTGAATATGGTTGAATAAGATACTCCTGAATGTGAAATTGTCAGCCATCATAACAAGCTAGAAAAGATGATTCTAAACAAGCCAGGCATCTCTTTCCTTTCTTATGCTTGAGGCAGGGATCTGGCTTTATCAAACTTGTAAGTTCCCAGGAGCATTAAACTCAAACTGACTTTAAGATTCTTGCTTTCTTTTTTTTATTTCTGTTCATTTTTTTTTTTACTTTGTTTAGAATCATCTTTTTGTTTGTTTGTTTGTTTTTCGAGGTAGGGTCTCACTCTAGCTCAGGCTGACCTGGAATTCACCATGTAGTCTCAGGCTGGCCTTGAACTCACAATGATCCTCCTACCTCTGCCTCCTGAGTGCTGGGATTAAAAGGCGTGTGCCACCACGCCCGGCTCTATTTCTTTCTTTTTTTTTTTTTTTTGGAATAAATTTTAGTTATTTATTTGCAAGCAGAGAGATATAGAAGAGAGACAGAGAGAGAGAAAGAGAAAGAGAGAGAGAATGGGCATGCCAGGGCCTCTAGCCACTGCAAACAAACTCCAGATACATGTGCCCCTTGTGCATCTGGCTTACGTGGGTCCTGGGGAATTGAACCTAGGTCCTTTGACTTTGTAGGCAAATGCCTTAACCACTAAGCCACCTCTCCAGCCCTATTTATTTCTTTTATGTACTTGGAAGCAGACAGAGACAGAGAGAGGTGGAGAGAGACAGAGACAGACAGAGAGAATGGGTGTTCCAGGGTCCCTACCCTCTGTAAACAAACTCCAGATGCATGCACCACCTTGTGCAGCTGGCTTTACAGGAGTACCGGGGAACCGAACCTGCGTCCTTAGGCTTTTCAGGCAAGTTCCATAACCCCTGTTCCGTCTCTCTAGCTCCACGTATCTCCTTCTTCTGGAGCTCTCTGCCAAGTGCAGTAAGATGGGGGACCCTAGGGGCTAACTCCACCTCTGGGGACGGAGGGGACGGTCTTCATAATGTGTAGCCATCAGCAAAGACCTCCGACTATTGGGTGTTTACTGTCATGTGTGAACTAAAGCTCCTTTCACTTTGTTGTCACCAGACAGAGGCATGAGCCAGGGTCTCGTGGAGTTCACACACATGAAGGCGAACTATTGCTATATGAGACTGGGCTCAACTCCCTTGGGCAGGAGCGTCTGAATTCTTCCTGTAAACAGAAAGGTGAACGTGATTATCCAAATGGCCAGAAGGTCCACTAAGGCCGAAATCTCTAGATGGCCCCAGTGACCGCCATTTCTTCCAAGGTGCAGGATACTGTATTCTCTATTTAACTGGGCACATGGCTACTGAAAATCAAGGTCAGTTGCGTCACCGTTTGGGCCAACTGGTGTGTGTGTGTGTGTGTGTGTGTGTGTGTGTGTGTGTGTGTTGTGTGTGTGATGGATGGTAGTTACTTTTAATCTCTATCTCCTTCCTGTCTTCCCTTTTCTCTGGACTGTAACTTTCTGTTTATTTATTCATTTATTTTTCCATTTTTTGAAGATTTATTTATTTTTATTTATTTATCAGATACAAAGAGAGGGGGAGAGAGAGAGAGAGGGAAATAGAGAGTGAGAATGGGCACACCAGGGCCTCTAGCCACTGGAAATGAACTCCAGATACATATGCCCCCTTATGCATCTGGCTTATGTGGGTCCTGGGGAATCGAACCAGGGTCCTTAGGCTTCACAGGCAAACGCCTTAACCACTAAGCCTTTTCCCCAGCCCCTATTTTTATTTTTTTTAATATATTTTATTTATTTGAGAGAAAGAGGCAGAGAGAGAGAGAGAGAATGGGAGCGTCAGGGCCTCCAGCCACTGCAAACGAACTCCAGATGCGCTCGCCCGCTTGTGCATCTGGCTTACGTGGGTCCTGGAGAATGGGACAGGGATCCTTTGGCTTTGCTGGCAGACGCCTTAACTGCTATGCCATCTCTCCAGCCCTTGGCTGTAATTTTCTGATTAATATGTTGAACCTTGGGCTGGAGAGATGGCTTAGCGGCTAAGGCGCCTGCCTGCTAAGCCTAAGGACGCTGGTTCCAATCTCCAGCGGTTCCAATCTCCAGGTCCCACGTTTAGCCAGATGCAAAGTGACGCAAGGGTGCAATGCCGCACTTGACCACAAGGGGGCACACGCCTGACTTTGGATTTAGTTCACAGCAGCTGAGAGACTGGTCTTCCTCCTCTCTCTCTCTCTGTCTAAAATAAATAAATAAAATAAATAAAATATGAATATCTTGGGCTGGAGAGATGGTTTAATGGTTAAGGCGCCTGCCTCCTAAGCCTAAGAACAGCAGCTGGTCCCACGTTTAGCCAGATGCAAAGTGACGCAAGGGCGCAATGCCACACTTGACCACAAGGGGGCGCAAGTGTCTGGATTTTGTTCACAGCAGCTGAGAGACCGCTGGCGCCCCCATCTCTATCTGTCTCCCTCTCCCTCTCTGTCTCTCTCTCCAAAAATAAATAAAATAATAAAAAAAATTAAAAAAATATGTTGAACCTTGAATATATGGACAGCTCACTAGGAACACAGATTTTCATATGGAAGTTTCTAGAGAATTAAGGAGTCTCTCTCTCTCTCTCTCCTTCCCTCCCTCCTACTTCTCTCCTCTTCTCTTGTTCTATTTCTACATTGGAAAGCGAAGCCAGAAAGGGCACGTTCAAGCACAACAACGCTGATGAGGAAAGTTTTGTGGATGGACCGGTTGACTTTCCAGGAGACCCCCAATGAGATCCAGGAAGGACAGGAGATGGTACAATCCCTCCATCTTCCCTGTCTGCAGGATGAGGTGGAGGATCAACACACTTTAAAGTCCCTTCCGGTGCTCAAATCCTATCTTGACGTCAACAAAGAAATATGAATTTTTCAGTTTTGTAATCTTCAATTACACATTCTCATCTTCGGCTTCCTCTGCCTGCTGACCTCCAGAATAGATGCCATTAAAGTTGGAATGAAAATGCTTAGAAGTTAAGTTCGCCTTTTTGTTATGAAATAAAATGAAAGGGCTGGGAGTGTAGTGTCAGTTCAAATTAACATTTGGGTACAGAAAATCCCCATTGTGTGTGTAGGAAAGACAGCAAGCAGTTTTTTTTTTTTTTTCACTCTTACTATGTTCACTTTTTCTCCCGAATTAGGACAAAAAGGAAAACAAAATCGTGCTTTGAAACCAAACGTGATTTTCTTTATCGAATTCAAAATAGTTTGGAGGCGTTTTTAATTTCCCACCCATTCTCTTCAATGAGACGAACCACACATCGTGAATGTCTCTTGCTTAAACCACAGTACTGGGTCATTTGTAGAAGTGTCCAGCCAGCTTTGTTTGAACCTTAATTTAAAGATTGGCATGCGTCTTCACGGGTGATGCCTACAGGGAAATCCTACAACCTGCCACTCCTTTGTCCCCATTTTCTCAGGAACGACATTTTATAGGCAAGGCCTTCTGCTGTAGAATCACAACTTGGAGCAGGCTAACCTTCATGAGACTTGAACAAAATTGGAGACTCTGTTCAGATACGGCTTTTCTTTCAATGTATGAACTGTGGCCCTGGGGAGATGGCTTAGCGGTTAAGCGCTTGCCTGTGAAGCCTAAGGACCCCGGTTCAAGGCTCGATTCCCCAGGACCCACGTAAGCCAGATGCACAAGGGGACGCATGCATCTGAGTTCGTTTGCAGTGGCTGGAGGCCCTTGGCATGCCCATTCTCTCTCTCTCTATCTGCCTCTTTATCTGTTGCTCTCAAATAAAAAAAATAAAAGAAAAAATGTTTTAACTGAAAAGTGGCTTTGCTATACAATCTAAGTGAGCTCCCCATGGTGACACACGCTAAACTCTGAGTTAGAACAGTTTACTCAAATCTTCAGCGTCGTCTGAGCGTTTTAAAATGAAAGCACTACAGAGCATTACACTGTAATTATTTATACTATTTCCCTTACACAAGCAAAACTTTTTTTAAAAATTTCTTTATTTTTGGAGAGAGACACAGAGAGAGACAGAGAAGGAGAGGGAGACAGACAGAGATGGGCACGCCAGCAGTCTCTCAGCTGCTGTGAACAAAATCCAGATGTGTGCGCCCCCTTGTGGTCAAGTGCGGCATTGCGCCCTTGTGTCACTTTGCATCTGGCTAAACGTGGGACCTGGAGATTGGAACCGGGTTCTTAGGCTTAGGAGGCAGGTGCCTTAACTGCTAAGCCATCTCTCCAGCCCTCGTCTTCTTTTTTTAAATTTTTTTTTATCATTTTATTTATTTTTGGGGAGAGACCAGAGAGAGACAGACAGAGAGGGAGAGGGAGACAGAGATGGGCGCGCCAGCCGTCTCTCATCTGCTGTGAACTAACTCCAGACACTTGCGCCCCCTTGTGGTCAAGTGCGGCATTGCGCCCTTGTGTCACTGCATCTGGCTAAACGTGGGACCTGGAGATTGGAACCGGGTTCTTAGGCTTAGGAGGCAGGCGCCTTAACCGCTAAGCCATCTCTCCAGCCCCCAAGCAAACCTTTTTGAGCACTTAATACACAGCAGTTCCTATAGGTGATGTGAGTCCTGAGAGCTAAGCTCTGTCTCTTCCCCAGAGCTGACATCCTGGTTTCTGGAGGCCGGATTCCAACCCAGAGATAAGGGGAGTGACAGTGACTCCCACTGACTTTATGTTAATGCCAGCTTTCTCTCAGAAGATAAAGTGAAGGCTGGGTGTGTTAAAGTTCTGAAGGTCACGGTTCTCAAAGTGTGGTGTCTGAACCCGCAGCACCAGCATGTCCTGGAGATGGGCTAACGACATCAAATTCTAATCCCTACTGAGTCAGATGCAGAAGTTGTCAGACAATAGCTTATCTGATTCTAACAAGCCCTCCTGATGACTTTAGAGCACAATCATGTTTGAGCACCACTGATCTAGGGCTGGGATAGGCATTCCATGACCTGAGGCCAAATCTGACATGTTCTTAAAAATAAATCATCACTGGAACACAATTCATTTTCATACCGTCTAGTCATGGCACAGACTCTCTGACTCACAAAACTCAAATATTTACTTCCTCGCCCTTCCTAGGAAACGTTTGCCAACCTTGACCTCATACAGGTGGTAGGATCCAGGTCTTAAAGGCAATAGTAGTATTGCTGTCTGCTCCAGTGTGTACTTCCGAGGGCTTCAATCTGGGAGGGATTCCTCAGCCTGCCCAGGACCCAGTGTGCTTGTCTGCGAAGTGGTGACAGGTATAGATCCCCCTCCACCCCCAGTGATGTAAGCAGTGAACTTTATAACCATACCACAGGCTGGCTATTGGAAACACAATGCACACCCTAGCTGTCAATAAGCGAAGAACATCCTGTGTCATTTGCTGGCATCCTGTGACGTTCGCTGGAGAAAGCCATGGGCCTCTTCTTTTTCTTTTCTTTTTCTCTTTCTTTCTTTCTTTCTTTCTTTCTTTCTTTCTTTCTTTTTTTTTTTTGGAGAGAGACACAGAGAGAGATAGGGAGAAGAAGACAGATAGAGATGGGCGCACCAGCAGTCTCTCAGCCGCTGTCAACGAACTCCAGACGCATGCGCCCCCTTGTGGTCAAGTGCGGCATTGCGCCCTTGCGTCACTTTGCATCTGGCTAAACGTGGGACCTGGAGATTGGAACCGCTGGAGATTGGAACCGGCGTTCTTAGGCTTAGCAGGCAGGTGCCTTAACCGCTAAGCCATCTCTCCAGCCCATAACATCTTGATAGATCACTAGCTGTGAATGAATTCACATTATGTCTTGTACTCCCTGTGAGGGGCCTTGGGCTGAAGGTAATCCATCCCCTCATGGGGTGGTGCAATGATTGACATGGTGGACCCTAGAAGGTGTTCTAGAATTTTCTTGAGGCCATTTTCCTTACCTGCCCAAAGGGTACAATGGAACCACAGCACGTCTAGGGGCCATGTGAGGACGAAAGGAACATGACTGTACCTCTTTCCTGGCATTACCACCTGTGCAGGAAGTTAAGATAAGAGCAGTGGTCAAAATGACTTTATTATTATTATTTTTATTATTTTTTAAATTTATTTTTGGAGAGAGAGACAGAGAGAGATAGACAGAGAGAGAGAGGGAGGGAGACAGATAGAGATGGGGCGCACCAGCAGTCTCTCAGCTGCTGTGAATGAACTCCAGACGCATGCGCCCCCTTGTGGTCAAGTGCGGCATTGTGCCCTTGCCTCACTTTGCATCTGGCTAAACGTGGGCCCTGGAGATTGGAACCGCTGGAGATTGGAACCAGCGTTCTTAGGCTTAGCAGCAGGCACCTTAGCAGCTAAGCCATTTCTCCAGCCCAAAATAACTTTTTAAAAAAATATATTTTATTTTTATTTATTTGACAGAGAGAGAGGGAGAGAGAATGGGCACACCAGGGCCTCCAGCCACTGCAAACAAACTCCAGACACGTGTGCCTCCTTGTGCATCTGGCTAATGTGGGTCCTGGGGAATCGAACCTGGGTCCTTTGGCTTTGCAGGCAAATGCCTTAAGGGCTAAGCCATCCTTTCAGCCCTCAAAATGACTTTTTTTTTTTTTTTTTTTTTTTTTTTTTTTTTGTTTTGCGAGGTAGGGTCTCACTCTGGTCCAGGCTGACCTGGAATTCACTATGTAGTCTCAGGGTGGCCTCGAACTCTCGGCGATCCTCCTACCTCTGCCTCCCGAGTGCTGGGATTAAAGGCGTGCGCCACCACGCCCGGCTTTCAAAATGACTTTTAATGTTCCTCAATGGGGAGGCGTTTTTCAATTATATCCTTCGCAGGGCCTGTCGGGCTCCCACACCCAGTTCTAAAGCACAGCAAGGTACAGTGGTATGCAGAATATCCAAAAACTCGGAAGGGCAAGGCAGAGGAGGACTCCACGCACTTGCTAGGTACCAAACTGCTGACACAAGTTCCAACAAGGTCGGGTTTAGCAAGCCGACAATGGAACGTGTCCCCAGCCCTTCCTCAGAAAAAAAGATCCTGTAGCCGGGCGTGGTGGCGCACACCTCTAATACCAGCCCTTGGGAGGCAGAGGTAGGAGGATCACCATGAGTTCGAGGCCACCCTGAGACTACATAGTTAATTCCAGGTCAGCCTGAGCTACAGTGAAACCCAACCTCGAAAAACCAAAGAAAAGAAAGAAAGAAAGAAAGAAAGAAAGAAAGAAAGAAAGAAAGAAAGAAAAAGGGAAAGAAAGAGGGAGGGAGGAGGGAGGGAAGGAAGGAAGAAAGAAAGAAAGAAAGAAAGAAAGAAAGAAAGAAAGAAAGAAAGAAAGAAAGAAAGAAAGGAAAGGGAGGGAAGAAAGAAAGAAAGAAAGAAAGAAAGAAAGAAAGAAAGAAAGAAGGGAGGGAGGGAGGGAGAGAGGGAGGAAGGGAGGGAAGAAAGAAAGAAAGAAAGGAGGGAGGCAGGGAGGGAGGGAGGGAGGGAAGAAAGAAAGAAAGAAAGGAGGAAGGGAGGGAGGGAGGGAAGGAAGGAAAAGAAAGAAAGAAAGAAAGAAAGAAAGAAAGAAAGAAAAAAAGAAAAATTTGTCAATGAGCTTTGGTGGGGAATATTAACAATAAGGCAATTATATAAATCAATTGGTTGAAGGGAATATTTGTACTGCATCTTTGAACAAGGTAGGTAAATTGTAGAACCCTCCTTGATGGCTGACCGTTCCTTCTCTGTTGCAGTCAGGTTCGCATGGCTGGCAGAAATTACCCGACCAAGAGCAGCTTGTGGGGGAGAAAAAGGGAGGAGGGTGTTTATTTTGGCTTACAGACTCGAGGGGAAGCTCCATGATGGCAGGGGCAAACGATGGCATGAGCAGAGGGTGGACATCACCTCCTGGCCAACATCAGGTGGACAACAGCAACAGGAGAGTGTGCCAAACACTGACAAGGGGACACTGGCTATAACACCCATAAGCCCACCCCCAACAATACACTGCCTCCAGGAGGCTTCAATTCCCAAAATTGCCATCAGCTGGGGAGACTAGTGTTCAGAACATCTAAGTGTATGGGGGACGCCTGAATCAAGTGACCACACTCTCCCATATGCCTGATGGGTCAGGCTGATAAAGGCTTAGCGTCCTCTCTTCCAGGACTGGTGATTCATTGCATTGTCGGCTTACTAAACCCAGCCGTGTTGGAACTTGTGTCAGCAGTTTGGTACCTGCTAAGTGTGTGGAGTCTGGAGTTTGATTCAAATACCTCTGGAAGTCTTCCTCTTTTTTTTTCAAATTATTATTTATTTTTATTTATTTTTGGAGAGAGACATAGAGAGAGACAGACAGAGAAGGAGAGGAAGACAGAGATGGGTGCACCAGCAGATGCTGGTGAACAAAATCCAGCAGCCTCAAGTCAGCTGCTTTGCATCTGGCTAACCGTGGGACCTGGAGATTGGAACCGGTGTTCTCAGGCTTAGCAGGCAGGTGCCTTAACCACTAAGCCATCTCTCCAGCCCTATTATTTTATTTTTATTTTGGAGAGAGACACAGAGAGAGACAGACAGAGAGGGAGAGGAAGACAGACAGAAATGGGCGCGCCAGCAGTCTCTCAGCTGCTGTGAACAAAATCCAGATGCGTGCGCCCCCTTGTGGTCAAGTGTGGCATTGCGCCCTTGCGTCACTTTGCATCTGGCTAAACGTGGGACCTGGAGATTGGAACTGCTGGAGATTGGAACCAGGTTCTAAGGCTTAGCAGGCAGGCACCATAACCGCTAAGCTATCTCTCCAGCCCCCTTCTTCTTTTTAAAACTGTTTTCTTCCCAGAGGTCCTTTCTCTCTGAACCCCATGCTCAAAATCCCCAAATGGTTTTACCCATTGCTATTATCTGTCGAACTCCAGTGTCACGTGGTCTGGACAGAGTGTGACCCTACTGAAAAACCGATTTCAAAAAAAAAAAAAAATCCCAAAATGGTTTTACTGGTCTTGTGTGTCAAGACCATTTACTGAAGATATCTGGTCACCATTTAGACATATCTACCACCACCACCACCAGGAGCCCATAACAATGACTCCTTAGACATCACCTAGCTCTCCAGACAGTGATAGTATCATTATTATTATTTTTCCCCAAGGTAGGGTCTCACTCTTGCCCAGCTGATCTGGAATTGACTCTGTAGTCAGCGTGGCCTCGAACTCATGGTGATCCTCCTACCTCTGCCTCCCGAGTGCTGGGATTAAAGGTGTGCGCCGCCACGCCCGGCTTATCATTAGTGTTTTTTTTTTTTTTTTTTTTTTTGGTCCCTATAATCCTGGTTATTCAATATAGAATGGAGGTTCTAGTGTCTCTTTCAGGAAGTTTAACTTCCTTGTATCCCTGATGTGGATCTTACAGTGATATTTCTCTTTTCTAAGAGTCATATCCAATCTCTATTCCCCACAAAAACAAACATACAAACAACAACAAAAAAAAAACAACCTTTTCTCATGTTCTTAGGGAAAAAAAAAGTCCTCAGAGGAGCTGGCCTCTATCTACAGCAAGAAAGGTTCCATTCCCACTGGGGTCTTGTCTCCCTCTGGCCCACCCTCCAAAGATAATTCCAGTGGGGATCTGTTAGCGCCCAAAGAAATCTTATTTCTTCTTATCTTTCCAAGGTCTTTGTTCCTGCGATTAATGTGTTTTCTTGTACAAACACATTTCTACCCTGTCCATGGAAGGATTTCAACCAACTTACAAAAATGCTTTGAACCGGGCTGGAGAGATGGCTTAGTGGTTAAGGCGCCTGCCTGCTAAGCCTAAGAACGCTGGTTCCAATCTCCAGCGGTTCCAATCTCCAGGTCCCACATTTAGCCAGATGCAAAGTGATGCAAGGGCGCAATGCCGCACTTGACCACAAGGGGGCGCATGCGTCTGGAGTTCGTTTGCAGCAGCTGAGAGGCTGCTGGCGCGCCCATCTCTATCTGTCTCCCTCTCTGTCTCTCTCTGTGTCTCTCTCCAAAAAAATAAATAAAAATAAATGCTTTGAATAACCCATTAAAAAAAAACGAAAAGCAGCTTCTGTGCACACGTCCCTCCAACTGCCTCCAGAGCCTTTGTGTCTCTTTAGGACAAAACCACTTCGAAGATCTTCCTCCTCTGACCGCCTGCGTCTCCCCCGCTCATTAACCTTCTTGATTGAGTTAGGAAGTCTTCTGAGGATACACAAGAGGAAGGCAATCTAACACACATCTCCAAGCCAACTCTGTTGGATCTCCACATTTTTAAATCTTTGCTTCGTATCTTATTTTTATTTTCATGAAAATGGAGTTAAAGATAAATGTGGGTGACCCTTGTTTATGTCTCCACAATCTGCCTTCTCTCCTTCTCCCATGAGCTAGAATTTAGTATTTATTTCTTTTGAGTTATTTAATGACCGTGCATGTGTAAGTTATTTTGACTTATTAATTTTTTCTATAAACGGACAGTACTTTCCATGGCCCTCTGCAACCATACCTACTGGACTTACAGAATGTACATTTTCAATATTTGTAAGAGTCCCTAAAATGCCTTTCTCAGTTAATTATACTAATTTGTATTTCCAAAGCCCACCTTGCCAATGTTTGCTGACAGTTTGTATGATCAGACTTCTTTTTCTTTTTTTAAAATTAATTAATTTTTTTATTTTATTTATTTTATTTTTTATTGACAACTTCTTTAATTGTAGACAATATC
The DNA here is from genome assembly GCA_036365145.1 of Orientallactaga sibirica. Taxonomy (NCBI): domain Eukaryota; kingdom Metazoa; phylum Chordata; class Mammalia; order Rodentia; family Dipodidae; genus Orientallactaga; species Orientallactaga sibirica. The sequence continues at coordinate 2,817,623 of JAEOAD010002614.1, read as the reverse complement.
CCATGGTAATTCTCTCCCTCCCCCACTTCCCCCTTTGAAACTCCACTCTCCATCATATCCCCTCCCCCTCTCAATCAGTCTCTCTTTTATTTTGATGTCATCATCTTTTCCTCCTGTTATGATGGTCTTCTGTAGGTAGTGTCAGGCACTGTGAGGTCATGGATATCCAGGCCATTTTGTGTCTATAGGAACACGTTGTAAGGAGTCCTACTCTTCCTTTGGCTCTTACATTCTTTCCACCCCCCTTCTTCAATGGACCCCGAGACTTGGAAGGTGTGATAGAGATGTTTCAGTGCTGAGCACTCCTCTGTCCCTTCTTCTCAGCACCATGGTGCCTTCTGAGTCATCCCAAGGTTGCCACCATCTGGAAAAAGAAGTTTCTCTAACCAAAAGTGAGAGTAGCATTAATATATGGGTGTGGATATTAAGAGAAGTGCTTACTGGGCAGTTTGGTGAGCATAATATATACATTTAGTGAGACCCCAGCAGACGTTACACCCCTAGGGCTCATGACTACCCCTGTCGTAGGTTTTCAGTATCAGGGATGTGTTCCCTTCCATGGAGTGGGCCTCCAGTCCAATTAGAGAGCAGTTGGTTTCCCCCATAACAGACATGCCACTATTGCACCTGTTGGCTCATTTGGCCTGGCTGGCCAAATTTAAAGCTTGCAGTGTTCACTGTTGAGTATCTTCACTGGTGTTTTCTCTCTCCCATTGAACTGCATGCAGCGTAGCTTTTTCCAGCTTTCTGTCAGCTGGTCCTCATGAAGGAGGCTTTCAGCTCAGCTCCAGCAGGATTTCTCAGTGACCTTGCAGCCCAAGTATGTGGAGTCTTCAGCAATAGGGTCTTACCATCTATTCCTGGTGGGAAACCAAGGGCCTCGGAAATGGCCTATAATATTTTGGGGGTATCTGCGACCTCCCTGGCCAACAACTCACTGGAAGGTATCCCCTCCCTGGCACTGAAAATTTTCTAGTAACAATCTATGGCTTCTGAGTGTTCAATTGTGATCAGACTTCTTGTGCCCCATCTGACTGATAGGAAATGAAGTCTTCCTATTTTAATTAGCTTTCTGAAATAATTAAGGCAGTTTGATGATATTCATGTACTTATTGGCCTATTACATTAGCATATTTTTCTATTGCATTATTTTTGTTCCTGATAGATTGATAGGGGTCTGAGAATATATTCTGCCTACTGTCTCTGGTTATTTAAATACACTGCAAATTCCCCAGGGTCATGGCTTGCTTTTAAGTTGTGTATTGTTATGTGGAAGTCCTGAACTTTAAAGTGGTTGGCTGTATTGATTTCTTTTCCCCTTTATGGTTGGTCTTTGTATCTTATTTTAAGAAGTTTCCCTAGCCAGAAGTCATACGGATAGCTTCTTATATATTTTAAGTGTTTTAGTTTTTTTTTTTTTTTTTTTTTTTTTTTTTACCTTTTCTTTAACCTACTTTGAAGTTATTTCTACGAATGGCTGAGGGAAGTAGCTGATTCGATATTTCTATATCTGGAAAGTCAATTGTCTTAGACACACATATTGAGTCCCTCCCCTTCCGAGTGAGCACATACCACTTTGGTTACATACCTATGGGTGACTGCTTGTACATTCTTGGGCCTGTTCATGTATCAGTGTCTTACTTCCTATAGCTTCAGACATACCACTGATATGACTTAGGCCAACTTTATTCAAAATTCAATAGAAATTTCCCTCATCATGTTTGGAATTTGGCTCTTATTTTCCTTAGTCATTTTAGGATTTTTTTTTTTTTTTTGGAGAGAGACACAGAGAGAGAGAGAGAGAGGAAGAAAGAGATGGGCGCGCCAGCAGCCTCTCAGCTGCTGTAAACGAAATCCAGATGCGTGCGCCCCCTTGTGGTCAAGTGCGGCATTGCGCCCTTGCGTCACTTTGCATCTGGCTAAACGTGGGACCTGGAGATTGGAACCGCTGGAGATTGGAACCAGCGTTCTTGGGCTTAGCAGGCAGGTGTCTTAACCACTAAGTCATCTCTCTAGCCCCCCAAAGGGGTAATTTTAAACATCAAGTTTGAAGAGCACACAAACATTAAAACTATAGCTTCCTGCTGCAGGCCCTCCAAACTTCATGTTCTTTTATTTTAAGAAATCACATCCAGGCTGGAGAGATGGCTTAGCGGTTAAGGCGCTTGCCTGCAAAGCCTCAGCAACCATGTTTCTGTCCCAGGTTCAATTCCCCAGTACCCACATAAAGCCAGATGCACAAAGCGATGCAGGTGTCTGGAGTTTGCAGCCGCCTTGGTGTACTTTTCGTTGTCTCTCTTTCTCTCTCTCTCTCTCCACAAAGAAAAAAGAAAAAAGAAGCATGTGTTCATTATTTAAATGTTTCTCTTATTTCTCTTGTAGGAAATTTATCCAACTTGGTAGACTACCAATATATCAACAGAACCTTGACATTAAGGGTTGGGGAGATGGCTCAGCAGTTGAAGGCTCTTGCTTGCAAAGCTTACTGGCCCTGGTTCAATTTCCCAGTACCCACTTAAAGCCAGATGCACAGTGACATATGTTTCTGGAGTTCATTTGCAGTAGGAAGAGGCCTGGCTTGCTTGCTCCCTCCCTCCCTATCTCTCCTCTCTCTGCAGATAAATAAAATTTTAAAAATACTTGACCCATTCAGGTGAAATGGTAAATAATGATAAAGCCAATACAGTGCTTTTCGACAAAAACACTCAGGAAAATGGACAGACCCCCTAGTTAGAATAAAGAAAGTTCTGTGGGGCTGGAGAGATGGCTTAGTGGTTAAGCGCTTGCCTGTGAAGCCTAAGGACCCTGGTTCGAGGCTCGATTCTCCAGGATCCACATGAGCCAGATACACAAGGGGGTGCATGCATCTGGGGTTTACTTGCAGTGGCTGGATGCACGCATCTGGATTTCGTTCACTGCAGCTCAGAGGCTGCTGGCGTGCCCATCTCTATCTGTCTCCCTCTCCCTCTCTCTCTGTCTCTCTCTCAAAAAAAAAAAAAAAAATTAAGAGCCAGGCGTGGTGGCGCACGCCTTTAATCCCAGCACTTGGGAGGCAGAGGTAGGAGGATCAACATGAGTTCGAGGCCACCCTGAGACTACATAGTGAATTCCAGGTCAGCCTGGACCAGAGTGAGACCCTACCTCACAAAACAACAACAACAACAACAAAATTAACCCTTTGGGCTGGGGATGTGATTCAGTTGGTAGAATGCTGGGCTTAATCCCCAGCACCACATAACCTGGATGTGGTGGTGCATGCCCTTAACCCCTGTCTTCAAAAGTTAATGGTCATCCTCAGAGTATGAAGCCAGCCTGGCCTATGGGGTCTCATAAAAACTCAATTTCCTGTTTTTTTTTTTTTTTTTTTTTTTTTTTTTTTGGCTTTTCGAGGTAAGGTCTCACTCTGGCCCAGGCTGACCTGGAATTAATTCACTATGTCATCTCAGGCTGGCTTCAAACTCATGGTGACTCTCCTACCTCTGCCTCCCGAGTGCTGGGATTAAAGGTGTGCGCCACCACGCCCAGCTTAAAAAAAAAAAACAAAACCTCAGTTTTCAATGCAGGAGGATTAAGAGGTAAGGCAACTGGAAAATGATTAGGCCTTGAGGAATCTGCCATGTGGATTAGTGATTTATGTAGCTCTGAGTTTAAAGTATTTTGTGATCGCATCACAGAAGAAATTAAGACAGCATGTGGTGGTTTGATTCACATGTCCCCCATAAACATAGGTATTCAGAATGCTAGGTTCCCAGCTGATGGAGATTTGGGAATGAATGCCTCCTGAAGGTGGTGTATTGTTGGGGGTGAGCTTATGGGTGTTATAGCCAGCGTCCCCCTGCCAATGTTTGGCACACTCTCCTGCTGCTGTTGTCTACCTTATGTTGGCCAGGGGGTGATGTCCACCCTCTGCTCATGCCATTATTTTCCCCTACCATCATGGAGCTTTCCCTCCAGTCTGTAAAGCCAAAATAAACCTTTTTTTTTTTTTTTTTTTTTTTCCCCAAAAGCTGCTCTTGGTCGGGTGATTTCTGCCAGCAGTGCAAACCTGACTGTAACACAGTCTCTGCTTCTAATCTCTTGTAATTAATATCCTTGATATTTAAAAATTTTTTTAATTATTTTTTAATTAGCTGGGCGTGGTGGTGCACGCCTTTAATTCCAGCACTCGGGAGGCAGAGGTAGGAGGATCGCCGTGAGTTCAAGGCCACCCTGAGACTACATAGTGAATTCCAGGTCATCCTGGGCCAAAATGAGACCCTACCTCGAAAAACCAAAAAAATATATATATATATATTTTTTTAAATTTATTTTTGGAGAGAGAGACAGAGAGACAGAGGAGAGGGAGACAGATAGAGATGGGGCGCCAGCAGTGTCTCAGCTGCTGTGAACAAAATCCAGATGCGTGCGCCCCCTTGTGGTCAAGTGCGGCATTGCGCCCTTGCGTCACTTTGCATCTGGCTAAACGTGGGACCTGGAGATTGGAACCAGCGTTCTTAGGCTTAGCAGGCAGGCGCCTTAACCGCTAAGCCATCTCTCCAGCCCCACTTGATATTTTAATGGGTGCATTCCAATGAAAGTCCAACTACCTTTCTTTCTTTTTTTTTTTTTTTAATTTATTTTCCTTTATTTGAGACAGGGAGAGAGAATGGGCGCACCAGGGCCTCCAGCCGCTGCAAACGAACTCCAGATGCGTGCGACCCCTTGTGCTTACATGGGTCCTGGGGAATCGAACCTGGGTCCTTTGGCTTTGCAGGCAAGCGTACCTTAACCACTAAGCCATTTCTCCAGCTCCAACTACCTTTCTTTACTCTCTCCAGTTTTCTTTCTTTCTTTCTTTCTTTCTTTCTTTCTTTCTTTCTTTCTTTTTTTGCTCTTGTCACTTTTTCAGTTATGTCTCTTCTAACCCTGGCTCTAAGCCAGATTCCTGTTTGTCTGTCATACACTTAACTTGACTTAAAACTCTCTGACTGCAGGACGCATAATAGACAGCCTTACTCATAGACGGAAGTGCCATGCAGGGTGTGACTGGCTCCCTGTGGCTCTTTATTCTATTCATAATGAAGCCAAAATGGATGAGTAAATCTGGCTGAAGGGAGGTTAAGGCAGGTGGGGATAAAGGGGGAGGCCCCAGCCTCATGTTGATTATTTGAAGCTCAGTAGCTTCTATGCATAGGCATTGAATTCCAGTTCCAGAAACAGACCAGAGAAGATTATGGGTACAACACCATGGGAATTAACTTGTTTCTTATGCCATCAAATGGGCTTGTGTCATCACTGACAATTTTGAGGAGGAAGGAATTCACTGGCTCACAGTTTTAGCCCCTGGTGGTGGGGTCACAGCAGAGCAGAATGGCTCACACACATGGTGGTGGACAGGAAGCAGAGACAAGCTGGGACCCCCAGAGTAGTCAATGGTGCTATCTGTTGGGGTCCCCCCTAGGGCCAGCCCAGGAGGGACGGCAGGGTCTCTGCCGAGTTGGGGGTGAGAGGTGTGGAGTCACGACACAGACTCCGGGAGTTGGGTGGAAGCAGGCAGAGGGCGAGCTGCTGCAAACTCGTTGATTCAAGGAAGTGTAGGGGGTTTAAGGGGCTTGGCTGGCCAATCATTGTATGGGGTGGTCCCCTTCTTGTGACCAATGACAGCCTGTCTCTAGGCAGATCATCTCGTAACAGGGTTCTCGCAAGCATGGGACTGTAGCTGTTGTCACGCCAGGCCTGCGCAGGATGCCACGTCCACAGAAGCCACTTCCTGGTTTCTTCTGACATGCGGTCTGGCTAGGGCCTGACCTGCATTGTGCCATACAGCTATCCACACTCAGCCTGCATCTTTCTCTCTTAGTATTTCCTCTCTGGCAACCCCTTCACAGACACGCCATGCCGAGAGATGTGATTTTCTGACTCTTAGTCTCTTCTCAACGCAGTCATGTTCACAACGTCAATCATCAGAGGACTCCATAGAGTCACCAGTGGGTAGATTTTTTAAAAAAATTTATTATTTATTCATTTATTAGAGACAGAGAGAGAGGGAAAGAGAGAGAGAGGGAGAATGAGAATGGACACTCCAGGGCCTCCAGCCACTGCAAACGAACTCCAGACACATGTGCCCCCTGTGCATCTGGCTTACGTGGGACCTGGAGAATCGAACTGGGGTCCTTAGGCTTTGAAGGCAAACGCCTTAACTGCTAGGCCATCTCTCCAGCCCTAGACTTTTCTTTTTCTTTCTTTTCTTTTCTTTTTGCTTTTGGAGGTAGGGTCTCACTCTGGACCAGGCTGACCTGGAATTCACTATGTAGTCTCAGGGTGGCCTCGAACTCATGGCGATCCTCCTACCTCTGCCTCCCGAGTGCTGGGATTAAAGGCGTGCGCCACCACGCCCTGCTCAGCCCAAGACTTTTTATTTCTGCCTTTTTTTTTTTTTTTTTTTTTTTTTGGTCTTTTGGCTTCTATCTTCCAGATACATCTTGTGCCTTACAGTGTAAGATAGCACATGAAATTTCAACTTTCACAATTAAATTCCAGGCAGAATGTAGGAGTAGGAGGGAAGAGCAGAAAGCATCACTCATGCCCTACCTGTTAATCCCTTTCACAAAAGCCCACTGGATTTATGTCTTGTTATTCATATCATGGCCTCAACTGACTGCAAGAAAATTCTGTTTTTCTTTTGTTGTTGTTTTCAAGCCAGGTAGTTTGCAATTCAAATAAAATCAGGTCTGTCCTTAAGGATAATGATGGTGATAGTGTGTGTGTGTGTGTGTGTGTGTGTGTGTGTGTGTGTGTGTGTGTGTGTGTGGTGGTGGTGGGGGAGTAACCATGGCAATAAGATTACAAGAAGTTATTGTTGCTCTTTGGGGCTGGAAGCTGACTGCTGAGTCAAGGCGGGAAAGGGCAGTATCAGTAAGAATGGAGAGGAGGGTCTGGAATGAATTTTGCAGAGGGACTGGGAGCATCTAACAGTCTTTCTGCATCCTGGGTTCTTCCGGAAGACGTTTCCCCTGTTGGCTTCATTCCACAGATATTCCTCTTAAGGTCATTGTGTTTAATTGATTTGATACGTGCCGAAGTAAACTAAGTCAATGGACTTTGTGCTTCTACACCTCAGCAGGCTGATTTCATACATATTTGGTGTGTATGTGTGTGTGTGTGTAATTCCAAAGGTATTTATTTTCTCGTAACATTCTGTTTTCAAAGAGCGAGGAATATATAAAGAGGACACTGATTCTCTCTCTGTCTTCCTCTCTTCTAACTCTCTCCGTGCTTGCAAATAAATAAATAAATTTTTTTTTTTTTAAAAAGGGGGAGCTGGAAAAATGGCAAAGTGGTTAAGGTGTTTGCCTGCGAAGCCAAACGATCCCGGTTCAATTCCCCAGGACCCACGTAAGCCAGATGCACAAGGCGGCGCATGCATCTGGAGTTCGTTTGCAGTCGCTAGAGGCCCTGGTGTGCCCATTCTCTCTCTGTCTGCCTCTCTTCTCTCTCTCTCTGCTTGCAAGTAAATAAATAAATAAAAATTAAAAAAAAAGAGGACGCTGATTAATCAAGAACCAAATATCTTATTAAAATAACTCCATCCATGTTTTGCTTATAAACATTGAAGATATATATGAACTCCAGTGTCAGAAAATAACTCTAAAGAAACCATACGGCTGCTTTATCTTCATGCCACAAACCATCTGCATTTCCTGTAGATATTCCAAAAATCTTTAAACTTAGCATTTTTCTTCGCCCCATGCCATTCTTATAAAAGACAACTTGAACTGTTTCGAGGACATTCGTTTTATCTTAAGGAAATTGGGTTGCTGAAAATTATGTCTAGAAATCTTACCCCAAAAAAGAAGAGACAAAATACTTTTAGATTTCTAGAATACTTTGGATTTCTGAAAATAGAGATCCAGAAAACAGCAATGTCCTTTTGAAAGTTTGAAGAATCAGTAAATACTTGTAAGAAAAAAAAAAGCTATATTGGGCTGGAGAGATGGCTTAGGGGTTAAGGCGCCTGCCTGCTAAGCCTAAGAACACTGGTTCCAATCTCCAGCGGTTCCAATCTCCAGGTCCCACGTTTAGCCAGATGCAAAGTGACGCAAGGGCGCAATGCTGCACTTGACCACAAGGGGGCGCACGCGTCTGGATTTCGTTCACAGCAGCTGAGAGACTGCTGGCGCGCCCATCTCTGTCTTCCTCTCTGACTCTCTCTCTCTGTCTCTCTCTCTCTCTGTGTCTCTCTCCAAAAAAAATAATAAAAAATGAAAAGTTAAAAAAAAAAAGCTATTGAGGGCTGGAGAGATTGCCTAGCGTTTAAGGTGCCTGCAAAGCCAAAGGACCCAGGTTCAATTTCCCCAGGACCCACGTAAGCCAGATCCACTAGGTGGCACATGTATCTGGAGTTCGTTTGCAGTGGCTGGAGGCCCTGGTGCTCCCATTCTGTCTCTATCTGCCCCGTTCTCTCGCAAATAAATAAATAACTACACATAAAAATAGCTATTGAAAATGCCCCCCACCCCAGCCCCTACTGCAAATTACTGAGAGCAAGCTGAAAGCCTGTTTTGTTGAGTATCTGCCCAGGTAATTTCCAGACTGGAATGTGGGCAAAGGCAATGTCATTCTGCCAACCTACATGAACAACCAGTGGCAAAGGCCGTAAGCATATCCCTCTGCTCTGCTCCGGGCAGGCCCTGGATAGACTGGGTAGAAATCAGACTGTGGAATTCTATGTAAGTACCTGGGGTGCTCTTTTCAAAATAAATCAGGGGTCCTTCCTGCTTCCCAGGAAGTGGGCTATCTACTACAGAATAATAAAATTTCTTGAGGTCCATGGATGCTAAAGGGGCTTTAGTGTAGGGCTGGGGAGATGGCACATTTGGTTAAGTGCTTGCAGCAAAGACTACCCCCAGCGTCCAGGTAAAAGGAAAGGTGTGGAAAATATGCCTGTAACCCTAATGCTGGGGAGACATAAATTGGAGGATCCCTAAGACTTGCTGGCTAGCCAGTCCGGCTGAATCAGTAGGAGAGGCTGAGGAGATGGCTTGGCAGTTCAAGGTGTTTGCTTGCAAACCTACAGCCGTGAGTTCAATTCCCTAACACCATTTAAATCCGTATTCCAAAATGGCAGTGCATCTGTAATCCCAGTGTGCATGCATGTTGGGGTCCCCCCTAGGGCCAGCCCAGGGGGGACAGCAGGGTCTCTGCCGAGTTGGGGGTGAGAGTTGCGGAGTCACGACACAGACTCTGGGAGTTGGGTGGAAGCAGGCAGAGGGCGAGCTGCTGCAAACTCGCTTATTCATGGAAGTGTAGGGGGTTTTAAGGGGTTTGGCTGGTCAATCATTGTATGGGGTGGTCTCCTTCTTGTGACCAATGACAGCCTGTCTCCGGACAGATCATCTCGCAGCAGGTTTCTCGCGAGCATGGGACTGTAGCTGTTGTCATGCCAGGCCTGTGCAGGACGCCATGTCCACAGAAGCCACTTCCTGGTTTCTTCTGCCATGTGGTCTGGCTAGGGCCCGCCCTGCATTGTGCCATACACTCACAGCAGTGGAAGGCAGAGCCAGTGAGACTGGTACACACGAAGCAGCACAAACAAAGAAGCCAGAAGGGCATCCCTGTGTCCACCAAGGAGTGGACAGAGATGACAAACCCCCTGAGCTTGTCCTCAGATCTTCACAATGCATCATTGCATGTAACACGTGTACCCATGTACATATCTATGTATGGCACAATGCAGGTGGGGCCCTAGCCAGACCACATGCTAAAAGAAACCAGGCCACACCCCTCGGGTTTTCTCACCAGGATGGCGGGTAGTCAATGACGGGTAAGACCCCATGAGATGGGGCAACCTAAGACAGGCACCGTCGCATGTGATGATCCCTTGGGGCCTGGGGTCAACAATGGCTTGGCAAAGAACCATGCCTCCCAGGGTCACCAATAATAAAAACAAAAAGGAGGATATGTATGGCACAATGCAGGTTGGGCCCTAGCCAGACTGTATGCTAAAAGAAACCAGGAAGTGGCTTCTGTGGACATGGCGTCCTGCGCAGGCCTGGTGTGACAACAGCTACAGTCCCATGCTCATGAGAAACCTGCTGCAAGATGATCTGCCCGGAGACAGGCTGTCATTGGTCACAAGAAGGGGACCACCCTGTACAACGATTGGCCAGCCAAACCCCTTAAAACCCCCTACACTTCCTTGAATAAACGAGTTTGCAGCAGCTCGCCCTCTGCCTGCTTCCACCCAACTCCCGGAGTCTGTGTCATGACTCCGCGCCTCTCACCCCCAACTCAGCAGAGACCCTGCTGTCCCTCCTGGGCTGGCCCTAGGGGGGACCCCAACACACATCCACACATACATAGACACAATAAAAAAATAAGGGTGGGGATCATATGAAGATGGCAACTTCTAGCCTATATATACATGTGCACCCCTCGCACGCGCACGTGCACACACACACACACACATGCACACACACACACATACACAAGGACAAAGGGGCTTGAGGATGCTCAACAGACCAGAGAAGGCACTGAATGTCCCCCCAAGTCTCCCCACTTCAAGGTAACTTCATCTGTCAAACACTGGGGACAGTACCCTGTCACCAGGAGACACAGCTGTGGCACTCCCCAATAATTGAAAGTTCATGACTAAAGCAGGTTTGGGCAATCCTTTGACATCCGCCGCTTTGCTCTGGAACAACGTTTAGCTGTGGTAAGAAAGAGAATGGAAAAATCACAAAGAAAGATATGAGGGCAGGATGTGTTACCTTGCCTCAGTCACTTGTCAAAAGGCTGCAATTTCTAGACTGAGGTTTTCCATAATTTTAATACAGTCTCACTTCATTGTAAAAGCCACGGGGACCAAGGCTTGCCCTGAACACCACTGGGGGTTCACGGTGACATCCTCACTTCACGTTCTCTTCGTTCCTTTGGGGCTCCTGTGTTCCCGGATGACCACGACACGTGTGGCTGCAGTTCAAGCACTAAGGAGGGACGTGAAGACAAGAGAAAGATTGGCGGGTTAGTTCAGAGGCACGAGGGACACTGTGTGTTTCTGAATAGAAACATGGAGGCGAATCAGGAAATGGATGGCGTTTTTCAAGTCACATGAATCAGCGCCCCAGAATTCATCATTTTCACCAAGCTCGCCTCATTCTGGGCTTTGTGTACATGGCTCAGCTGATCCTGGAGCAGTTTAGAGAGACTGACATTTTCATTTTGAAGAGACCTAAGCCTTTTTCTTAAAAAAATATATATAAATAAAAAAAAGATCGCTTTTACTTTCACATTATTGTGCTGATAAATAGCTTAATGTACATAACTTTTCAGTGAAAAGAAATTTAATTTCATTAGGAAAAGGAAATACCTGTACTTTACATTCATCACCTTTTCTTTTTTTTTTTAATTTTATTTTTATTTATTTATTAGTGACAGAGAGACTGAGAGAGAGAGAGAGACAGAGAGAGAGTGAGAATGGGTGCACCAGGGCCTCCAGCCACTGCAAACAAACTCCAGACATATGTGCCACCATGTGCATCTGGCTAACGTGGGACCTGGAGAATCGAACCAGGGTCCTCAGGCTTCACAGGCACGTGCCTTAACCGCTAAGCCATCCCTCCAGCCCTTCATCACCTTTGTCAGGCATCCATGCTGGTCTGGGATAAGTTGCTCAGGAAAGTTCACGAACTTTCTGCTAGTCAAGGGCAAAGTCGTTCTCACTTTCAACTAAGTAGGAACTCTAAATGAAAATTTGGTTTTTTTTCCCCTGCTTCATAGCACTTTCTAATTCACTCTCACTACTACATGTGGAACGGTATAGCCTGTGAACAGAAGACTAGCCCGTCCCCTCGCACACAGATCCACACAGAATGACTCACACGGCTATAAGCTTTGTGATGAGAGCCCTGGATCAGGATGTGGGCAGTGCTTGCTTTCCAACGCTTAGTTCTCTATGCCATGAGTTTATCTGAGACAGGGTGTCCCTATGTATCCCCAGCTGGCTGTGAACTCCCAATTCATCCGCCTTAGTCACCAGAGGCTGGGCTTGGAAGCACAACACACCATGCCTGCCTTTCATTCATTTATTTATTTGTGCAATTTTGTTTAGGGCTGGAGAGATGGCTCAGTGGTTAATCGCTTGCTTGCAAAGCCAAAGGATCCTGGTTCAACTCTCCAGGACCACGTATGCCAGATGCACAAGGGCGTGCATGCATCTGGAGTTCATTTTCAATGGCTGGAGGCCCTGGAGTGCCTATTCTCTCTCTCTCTCTGTCTCTCTCCCTGCCTCTCTCAAATAAATATATTTAAAAAAATTTTTTTAAGGGCTGGAGAGGTGGCTTAGCAGTTAAGGTGCTTGCCTGGGAAGCTTAAGGACCCAGGTTCAATTCCCAAGACCTACATAAAGCAGTTGCAAAAGGTGGCACATGCATCTGGAGTTTGTTTTTCAATGGCTAGAGGCCTCTCTATCTGCCCCCCTCTCTCTCACATCAGTAAATAAAATATTAAAAATTAAAAATATTTTTTAAGTTTATCTTTTTTTTTTTTTTTGGTTTTTCAAGGTAGGATTTCACTCTAGCCCAGGCTGACCTGGAATTCCCTCTGTATTCTCAGGGTGACCTCTGCCTCCAGAGTGCTGGGATTAAAGGTGTATGCCACCACGAAAGGCTGTTTGCTTGTTTTGAGGTAGGGTCTCACTCAAGCCCAGGCTGACCTGGAATTCACTACGTAGTCTCAGGGTGGCCTCGAACTCACGGAGATCCTCCTACTTCTTTTTTAAATTATTATTTATTTTATTTTATTTTTAATATATTTTATTTATTTATTTATTTGCAAGCAGAGAGAGAGAGAGAGGAAGAAAGGCAGACCCAGAGAGAATGGGCACACCAGGGCCTCCAGCCACTGCAAACAAACTCCAGGTACATGTGCCCCTTGTGCATCTGGCTTATGTGGGTTCTGGAGAATCCAACTAGGATCCTGTGGCTTGGCAGACAAACGCCTTAACCGCTAAGCCATTTCTCCAGCCCTCCTACTTCTTTCACAGCAACATTGCCAGGCATGCACAAGGCATAGCTAAATACACTGGTATACTAATTTCACTTGCCTTCCTTCAACGAACCCTGCCTGGACTCTACAGACCCATCCAGGACTTTGCTTTGAGGTGTTTCAGCAAAGATCCTGCCAGACCTTGGCCAGCCTGGGTTCTCAGAGGCTCCCAGGCTGCTGTGCCACGTTGACAAGAGCAGGGCAATGCCAGGAATGGAGGCAGTCTGCCACTACGGCCCAAGCAGGAGTAGCAGAAGAAAAAATACAGACTGAGACCTTCAGCGTTTCCCTCCAGTCCCGAAAGCCAGCAGCTGGCGAACAACTCTTTCAGGAAATGCTACCCAGCGACCCAGAGGTCTCAAAGAAAACAGAAGTGAGGTTTTTGGGGCACCCAAGAGGCCTCTCCACCACCAATTCCGACACTACACACTTAAGGATGGCATGGGCGTGTATCCTCTAACTTTTTTTTCAACTTTAAAAGCCCCCAGAGTTTTTTTTTTTTTTTTAAAGATTATTATTTTTTTAATTGATTTTTCTTTGAGACAGAGAGGGAAAGAGAAAGAGAGAGAATGGGTGCTCCTGGGACTCCAGCCACTGCAAACAAACACCTGATGCATGCGCCACCTTGTGCAGCTGGCTTAAGTGGGACCTGGAGAATCGAACCTGGGTCCTTAGGCCTTGCAGGCAAGCGTCTTAACCGCTAAGCCATCTCTCCAGCCCCAAAGTCTCCATAGTTTTTTTTTTTAATTAATCCCAATGATGTTCAAACATCCCCATAGTCCAAGGTCTTTTAACGGAGCTGTCATACCAAAGGAAAAAAAAGAAAAAAAAAATCATAATGGCACAAAATAAAAATTCATATCCTGTAACTAGCATGTCCCCCTTTGCAGTAAAAACCCATCAAGGCTGACCATGTCCACCGGGGACAGTCTTCTACATTTGACGTCTTCCAAAGCACTTTATATGCGGTCCATTTATGAACTTTTTATTTTTATTTTTATTTTTTTTACCCGAGTAAGTCTTCCAAAACTGCAACAAGCAATACTTGGCTCAGAACTGGACCAGCTGGCCCTGGAGCTTGAGGGGCCCAGTGTGGCACCTGAAGGAAATCTCTCGATCACCCCTCCCCTGGCTGCCACAACTTGTTCACTTTTCTTACCGAATTCCCTCTGAAGTCCAGTCTGAACGAGCTGGGAGCCAGAGGAACAAATCCTTTGGCCAAGAAAGAACCCACTGCGACCCGCCCAAGGATTCTTCCAGAACGACTTCCCCCACTCAGCAGGCGTGAAGATGTCCCACGACACAATCTCGACTGACCCTTCCATGCCTGTCCACTCTGGGCACGACCCTTCCATGCCTGCCCACTCTGGAGACGACCCACTCTGGGCACGACCCTTCCATGCCTGCCCACCTGGAGACGTCCATGCCTGGGGCACGACCCTTCCATGCCTGTCCACTCTGGACACGTCCCTTCCATGCCTGCCCACTCTTGCCTGTCCACTCTGAGACGACCCTTCCATGCCTGCCTGGGCCACCCTTCCATGCCTGTCCACTCTGGGCACGACCCATTGCCCATTGCACTGGCTCCACTCTGGGCTCTGGGCACGGGCCCCCTTCCATGCCTGGAGACGACCTGTCCATGTCTGCCCACTCTGGGCACGACTCCATGTCTGCCCACTCTGGAGACGACCCTTCCATGCCTGCCCACGACCCTTCCATGCCTGCCCACTCTGGAGACGACCCTTCCATGCCTGTCCACTCTGGGCACGACCCTTCCATTGCCTGTCCACTCTGAGCACGATCCTTCCATTGCCTGTCCACTCTGGGCACGACCCTTCCATGCCTGCCCACTCTGGAGACGACCCTTCCATGCCTGCCCACTCTGGGCACGACCCTTCCATGCCTGCCCACTCTGGAGAGGACCCTTCCATTGCCTGTCCACTCTGGGCACGACCCTTCCATGCCTGCCCACTCTGGGCACGACCCTTCCATGCCTGCCCACTCTGGAGACGACCCTTCCATGCCTGCCCACTCTGGGCACGACCCTTCCATGCCTGTCCACTCTGGGCACGACCCTTCCATGCCTGTCCACTCTGGGCACGATCCTTCCATTGCCTGTCCACTCTGGGCACGACCCTTCCGTGCCTGCCCACTCTGGGCACGACCCTTCCATGCCTGTCCACTCTGGGCACGACCCTTCCATGCCTGTCCACTCTGGGCACGACCCTTCCATGCCTGCCCACTCTGGGCACGACCCTTCCATGCCTGCCCACTCTGGAGACGACCCTTCCATGCCTGCCCACTCTGGGCACGACCCTTCCATGCCTGCCCACTCTGGAGACGACCCTTCCATGCCTGCCCACTCTGGGCACGACCCTTCCATGCCTGCCCACTCTGGGCACGACCCTTCCATGCCTGTCCACTCTGGGGATCGCAGCGGCGAGGGGCGCACGTACCTGGGGGCAGGGAGCCTGCGGGGCGGACGCGCCACGTCTCCACTCTCCGGATCCTTTTATGGAGCCTGTCCCTGCTGTGCGGCCACGTGGTGAGCCCGGGAACCCTGTAGGGTCGGATGTGTGTGTGTGTGTGTGTTTGGGTGGTGGGGGGACACCCAAGATCTCCCCAAGAAGAAGACAGAGCGCCCAGAAAGTCAACCCTTGGGCCAACTTGGGACTTGAGCTGCAAGAGTAGGGCTCGTGGGGTGCCCCGGGTTAGAGAAGGACAGGAAGGGAGGGAGGGAGGGGGGGTCCCGTCTCCCGGAGAGGCGGGCCAGGGGCGGGGCCCGGGGAGGTGGGGCGCAGGCGGGGAGCTCGGGTTACATCCTCCCCATCCCCCGGCTGGGCGGAGACGGGAAGGCGGGGCGAGGCGGCCCCGAGCTCTGTGCATCGTTCCCTCCCTCTTCCCTCATGCATGCCTCCCTCCCTCCCTCCATCTCTCCATCCCTGCCCGCGCTCCGGGCCCAGCGCGCACCCCGCGCGCCTCTCCTTCCCGGGGAACGCGGCGCCGGCGCCCGCTGCTCCCGCCGTGCCCGCTGCTCCCCGTGCGCTGCCTTCCCGCTGAGGGTGGGCTCCGAGGACACCCCCCCCATTACACCCTCAAGCCTCAGCTTCGGCCCGGGCCCTGACCCTTGTCCCCAGGCCAGACGGATCTCCTCTGCAGGAGATCTGCGGCACGTGCGCGCTCCTCATTCTCTTCGGGGCGCCCTCCTCTCCAAGCCCGCCGCTACCCCAACTTTGCCACCTTGCCGGTGGCCCACGCTGGACTCGAACCCACCAACTCTGCGGCCGGCCGGGTGTGCCTGGCGCGTCTCTGGCCGGCCGTGGGGGGTGGTGGTGGTGGTGGTGGTGGTGGAAACTGGCTGCCGCTGCCTCGACTTCCCCGGAGTTGAGCAGAAGAGGACCCTCGGCGCACCTCTTGGGGGGGAGGATCCCCATCCCGATTGCAACCTGGTGAGTCCCCCCCCATATCCCTCCCTGGGGGATGGGAACGAATGGTGGGGGCGCCCGCGGTCCCTTGGCGCAGGGGTTCGAGGCTCGGCTCGGGTCGCCCTGCGCGCGCGCTGGCACCTGGGCGGGGACTGGACCACCGTCCGTGCGCGGGCGTGGAGCGGCGGGGTGTGTGTGTGAGTGTGTGTTTGGGGGTGCCCTCAGCTTTGCTGGTACCCGGGCTGGAAGTTTGTGTGCCCTGGCCTTGGCCGGGAGGGAGCCGGGCGTGCAGAGGTAAGGAGCGCTGGTGGCCCTCGGGTAGGGGAGGAGGGTGATGGCGAGGCCTGACGCCCCCCTGCCCCCCTCCGTGCCACCTCCACCAGGTCCGCGCTGCCTGCAGGTCAGGGCGCATCCGCAGCCACCACGCAGACTTAGGCACGTTTTGTTTTTTTTCCTGCCACCCTTTCCTGGTGCTTTTGGAGGTGGGGGTGCTCGGGGAGTGTGGGGGTACCCCCTTCCCCCCCGGAGGCTATGAGACTAGGGGTATAACTCTGCCAAGTTCTGGGGTTAATGCACGGTTGCCCAAGGCTCTAGGGATGCGCCTGCTGGGTGTCTCGGTTCCGGGGCGCCCCGGGTCCGCGGGGCATCTCTGCGCGCTCCCCACGGATTTCACGTAGTGGGGACCAGAGGTGGATGCGCAGAAAGATCTGGTCTTTGCAAAGGATGGTCAGGGATCAACTCCCTCCCCTCCTCTTGCGGATCCCCAGTTCCTGGGCATGGGGAGGATGTGGGGGCGGGGCTTTGGCGGGAAGCGCGGTCCCCTTCCTCATCTTTTTTTGGGTTTTTATTTGTTGTTATTGTTTTCTGGGTACCTGGATGTGGTTGCTCTGAGTTGGGATTTAACTTTCGGGCACCTGCGGCGTCCGAGATGCCCGGCAGGGGGCACTAAGAGAGAGCTCTCCAAAAAGATGAGGATGCTGGATGGCTTAGATGGAAGCCTTAGGGGTTTTGGGGTGTCTGGGGGTGGAGGTGGAGGTAATTGGGGTCCCAGGCAGCGGACGGACGCTTCCGGGGAGTCTGCAGCCATCTCAGCATGGGGGAGAACTTTTAACCTCGCTGGAAGCAGAGACAGAAAAGATGGGAGAGTTAATTCGAAAGGTCCCTTGCAGACATATAAGATTATCCCTGCAAACTTGTGTTCTTGCCCCCTTCCCCAAAAAAAAGCAACAAATCTCTTTCTTGTGATAATTAGATATATCCAGAGAGAAACTGATACGGAGTGTGTAATGCGTGCAGGGAGCTCATGGGTTAAAGCACTGGTTGTTAGAATCGTTGTAGCTGATTTAAAAACAAAAAAAAGATTAAAAAATTGGTTTTTTTAATTTGTTAGGTTGTAGCTAATTTTTAAGGAAGAAAATTGCGTTTCAGCTTACCTGGCACAGCCCGGTTTGTCATGTCCGAGTTTGGAAACAGCAGATGTGTTATTAATTCTAGGGTCACTGTTTCTTAAGGAGGCACAGAAAGACAAAAAGAAAAGAAAGAAAAAAAAAATCCATGTCCTGCTAGGAAACATTTTTAACATCTAATCAGGATTGCTGAATTCATTGGTTTGATTACTGACCACTTTTCAGCATTAGAGAGAGTCACCCTTATCTAAAACAAAGTGACCAGCCCATAACTTCAATTTAAGTAGATAATGCCTTAAGCTATGGGCAACTGAAAGGACATTTTTTTTTTTTTGGTTTTTCGAGGTAGGGTCTCACTCTAGCTCAGGCTGACCTGGAATTATCTTTGTAGTCTCAGGCTGGCCTCGAACTCATGGCGATCCTCCTACCTCTGCCTCCCGAGTGCTGGGATTAAAGGCGTGCGCCACCACGCCTGGCTAGGACTTTTTTTTTTTTTTTAACCTGGGTGTATTTCAAAACAACCATGCATTTCTTCTTCCCCCTCCTCCTCAAAATTCTCCTGCTTGTGTGTTTTAGTCACCCCCCCCCCCCCAAAACACAGTTGTTTGGCTCATAGGAAGCCCGCAATTCTTTCTCCTGGAGTTTGTTTCATGTAAAAACTTCTGAGACAGTGTCTCTGTCATGTGGGTGCCTTAGAGCTGGGTCCCTAGTTTTATGTGCTTTTAGCTAACACATAATGTTCTTAGCATGGAGAACATGGACGAGATGCTAATCGTTTTATGCCTCTTAAGAAATTGCACTAACTTATTTCCTTGTCTTAATGGCAAGCAGCTGCACGATTCCCCGCTGAGAGTAAAAGATTTTGGTCTCCTGGGTGGGAAAAGCTTGTCTCTGACCAAAGGAAGTATTTGAGATGTTCAGAATCTGGTAAAAATAAACTGGTTTTTGGCCCGGCTGTATCCCTCGTAAATGATTTCTTCAGCATGTCTGGAGGGAATGAAGCCGAAATGTCGAGTGCAAGGAATGTTCCACTTTGTTGATGATGAGACTGAAATTATTAGAAGCATGCTCCTGAAAGTTTGGCATAAATAAGCAGCAGAGGTTTCGGGGACCACCTGTAGATTTATCCATAGATTTCCCGTAAGAAATTCTGCTCCCGAGAGTCACTTGCCTCTTGCTGGGAACAATTGTTAAAAGTGAACAAATGACTGCCCTGATCTGTACTTGATCTTGCTTGCTCAAAAATAGATCCCAGCTCCTTGGGAACTGTTGACGGCTTCTCAGGTCAGACAGGCTGGCTAATCTGAACCAGTGCATGGATTTTATAAACTGGGTGCTTTTTCTTAAGGCCTCCAATGTCTTTTTCTTTTTTTTTTTTTTTTAAATCCCAAAGTCATTGAAATGAAGCTTTGTCTCTGATGCAGATACAGGAAGGGAGAGTAAACGTTTGCTAAGTGTTCAGCCAAAGATAGAAAGACCTTCCAGTAGCTTCCAGAAGTGATTGTGAACTCCAGAGCTCAGAGCAAGCAGAGGATAATTCCAAGGAGGAGGGTGCCAGACTGCACCCCTGGATTCATTTCTGAGTCCCAGGCAATTCATTGGGTTTTTTTTTTTTTTTTTTTTTTTTTTTTTTTTGGTTTTTGCAAGGTAGGGTCTCACTCTGGTCCAGGCTGACCTGGAATTAACTATGTAGTCTCAGGGTGGCCTTGAACTCTCCGCGATCCTCCTACCTCTGCCTCTCGAGTGCTGGGATTAAAGGCGTGCGCCACCACGCCCGGCTTTCATTGGGTTTTGTAATAAGATGCGTGCCACCGTTAGAGGAAGATATTTGTACTTTTTTTTTTTTTTTTTTTATAACAAATCCCCTGTATTTCTCCACTCTCCAATTCCACCACATTTGCATTATAAAATGTGTTTGGAGATTGTTGCTATAGTTACCCTGCCCGATTGCTCAGGATGTAATTATAATACCAAGGTGACAAGTTTTTTTGTGTGTGTTTTCATGTTCAATAAAATGCTTAAAATGTAAGTTGTGGAGTCTAACAAATTGAGTTGGAACCAAGTGCAGTGTCCCTAGAGTGGTTGTGTTTTTCTGCCTCCCTGCTCCTATGAGCAGATTTATAAGTTTCCTGTTCTTCTCCCTGTTATACTGACAGTGACCTAACACATCTGGGTCCAGCCGCCTTTATAGCTTAAGATGCAGAACTTCAGTTGAAAATTGCTGGTTTTTATCACTCTGCTGCCCTGCAGACATGATCTGCCAGAGGTAGGCAGCCCTCTGCTGGTGGGAATTCTGGAGATTTGCTGGTGGTCTCTGTGGAAGATGAACACTGGCTCTCTAGCAAGTCGCCTGAAGCCTATTGGTATAGTTGGCAAATATATCTCTCCCTTCCTTCCTTCCTTCCTTCCTTCCTTCCTTCCTTCCTTCATTTTCTTTTTTGTTTTTTTTTTTTAAATTTTTTTGTTTTATTTTTATTTATTTTATTTGAGAGCGACAGGCAAGCAGAGAAAGAGAGAAAATTTTTTTGTTTATTTTAATTTATTTTATTTGAGAGCGAAAGGCAGGCAGAGAAAGAGAGAGAGAATGGGCGCGCCAGGGCTTCCAGCCACTGCGAACGAACTCCAGACGCATGCGCCACCTTGTGCATCTGGCTTACGTGGGTCCTGGGGAATTGAGCCTAAGAACCCGGTTCCAATCTCCAGGTCCCACGTTTAGCCAGATGCAAAGTGACGCAAGGGCGCAATGCCGCACTTGACCACAAGGGGGCGCATGCGTCTGGATTTCGTTTTCAGCAGCTGAGAGACTGCTGGCGCGCCCATCTCTGTCTTCCTCTCTCTCTCTCACTGTCTCTCTCTCTGTGTCTCTCTCCAAAAATAATAATAAAAAAAATAAAGCTATTTTAAGACAGGATGCATTTGTTAGGTGATGAATTTCTTTGATAATTGGTAAGGAATCCACCAATGCTGTCTTTCCATCTTGCAATCACATGTTTGTGGAACTGGCTAGCCTGGGGTTCATGCCAAATGATGGGAATGCGTGCTCTGAGTGTGGGAGGGAGGTAGCTTGATAGCTGGGACAGTTTTATTTTGTGTTCCGTTTTTATGTTCAGGCAAGAGTAAATCCCTTAACCGTAATAGGTAACTCAATTACAGATAGATGCGATAAGCAGGCAGGAGAGTGGTGCAATCATGAACCAACTCTATTGCAGAAATAAGACCGTGTTGGCTGGGATGTAAGAGAAATAAGCTGTAGGTAGGTGATGGGATGGCATAAGGACAACTTTTTTTAAAAAATATATTTTATTTATTTATTTGCAAGCAGAGAGAGAGAGAGAGAGAGAGAGAGAGATAGAAGAGAGGCAGACACAGAGAGAATGGGCATGCCAGGGTCTCTAGCCACTGCAAATGAACTCCAGATGCATGTGCCCCTTGTGCATCTGGCTTATGTGGGTCCTGGGGAATCGAACCGGGATCCTGTGGCTTGGCAGGCAAACGCCTTAACCGCTAAGCCATTTCTCCAGCCCAAGGACAACTTTTTTGACAGGCAAGCAGTCCATTTCAGTGAGGTCAACTTAACTTAGCAGTTACAGAATGTACCCACGGAAAGAAAAACAAAAGTCCAGGCATGAAGAGATGGCTTAGCAGTTAAGGCATTTGCCTGTGAAGCCTAAGGACCCAGGTTCGATTCCCCAGTTCCCATGTAAGCCAGATGCACAAGCTGGCGCATGCGTTTGGAGTTCATATGCAATGGCTGGAGTTCCTGGTGCACCCACATTCTCTCTCTCTCTTTCTCTCCCTCTCTCTTTCTCTCTGCTTGCAAATAAATAAAAAAATATGTATTTAAGAAATAGTCCGATAAAATGAGAATAATTCTACCAAGAAGCTGTTTCCTGGGTTGTCCTGCAAAATCACTAAGCCGTCAGTCCTTCAGTAAGACTTCTGTCTGAATCACGGAAGAGATCTGTTCCTCACAAACTGATTCCAAATACAGTTACACGTTAAAATTTTTTTTCCTTTTTTTTAAAAAAATTTTTTAAAATTATTTTTTATTTTATTTTTAGAGAGAGAGAGACAGAGAGAGATAGACAGAGAGGGAGAGGGAGACAGATAGAGATGGGTGCGCCAGCAGCCTCTCAGCTGCTGTGAACAAAATCCAGACGCGTGCGTCCCCTTGTGGTCAAGTGCGGCATTGCGCCCTTGCGTCACTTTGCATCTGGCTAAACGTGGGACCTGGAGATTGGAACCGCTGGAGATTGGAACCAGCGTTCTTAGGCTTAGCAGGCAGGCGCCTTCACCGCTAAGCCATCTCTCCAGCCATTTTTTTTTCCTTTTTATAAAAGCCAAGCAAGCAGACAAAAAGGAAGCCAGAGTGCCATCACATCTGGGAAAGGGCTTGCCAAGCTTTCAGCCATGAGAGATGAAGAGAAAACACCAGAAACCAGGGAGAGCAGCTTCTGCAGCCTGAAATAGTGGAATTTGGAAAAACAACTGATTTCTGGGGACTCCTTTTACAAGACCAGAGTTGGGTCTTTTTCATTTTTTAAAAATATTTTGTTTATTTTAGAGAGGGAAGCAGATAGAAAGAATGGGCCCATCAGGGTCTCCAGCCACTGCAAACGAACTCCAGATGCTGCATGCGCCCCCTTGTGCATCTGGCTTACGTGCGTCCTGGGAATCAACCTGGATCCTTAGGCTTTGTAGACAAGCACCCTAACCATTAAGGCATCTCTCCAGCCCTTAGATGTTTTTAAGTGATTGCCATTCCTCACTGAAATTACTGACATAAAGCAAAACGAAAGAAAGAAAATGAAAATAAAAGTAAAAAATTGCCCTGGGCCTGGAGAGATGGCTTAGTGGTTAAGACACTTGCCTGTGAAGCCTAAGGACCCATGTTCAACTCTCCAGGTCTCACATAAGCCAGATGCACAAAGGTGAGGCAAGTGTGCAAGGTTGCACATGTGCAGAAGGTGGCACACGTGTCTGGAGTTCGATTGTAGTGGCTGGAGGCCCCAGCGTACCAAGTCTCTCTCTCTCTCTCTCTTGCATAAAGAAAGAGAAAAGGACAGTCGTTGGGATTGCCTCAAAAAAAAAAATCTTCCCTTGGATGGTCAACTTTTTTTTTGTCCCACATATATTGTGATTAAGCCATTATTCCTGCAGGCTGACAAACAAGTGTCAACCTAGCATAGATGTCAAAGGCATCCTGTCTTTTTATTCTTAAATTTTTATAATAATAAAAAAATAAAGCTATTTTAAGACAGGATGCATTTGTTAGGTGATGAATTTCTTTGATAATTGGTAAGGAATCCACCAATGCTGTCTTTCCATCTTGCAATCACATGTTTGTGGAACTGGCTAGCCTGGGGTTCATGCCAAATGATGGGAATGCGTGCTCTGAGTGTGGGAGGGAGGTAGCTTGATAGCTGGGACAGTTTTATTTTGTGTTCCGTTTTTATGTTCAGGCAAGAGTAAATCCCTTAACCGTAATAGGTAACTCAATTACAGATAGATGCGATAAGCAGGCAGGAGAGTGGTGCAATCATGAACCAACTCTATTGCAGAAATAAGACTGTGTTGGCTGGGATGTAAGAGAAATAAGCTGTAGGTTGGTGACGGGATGGCATAAGGACAACTTTTTTTTTTAAATATATTTTATTTATTTATTTGCAAGCAGAGAGAGAGAGAGATAGAAGAGAGGCAAACACAGAGAGAATGGGCATGCCAGGGTCTCTAGCCACTGCAAATGAACTCCAGATGCATGTGCCCCTTGTGCATCTGGCTTATGGGGTCCTGGGGAATCGAACCGATCCTGTGGCTTGGCAGGCAAACGCTTTAACCGCTAAGCCATTTCTCCAGCCCAAGGACAACTTTTTGACAGGCAAGCAGTCCATTTCAGTGAGGTCAACTTAACTTAGCAGTTACAGAATGTACCCACGGAAAGAAAAACAAAAGTCCAGGCATGAAGAGATGGCTTAGCAGTTAAGGCATTTGCCTGTGAAGCCTAAGGACCCAGGTTCGATTCCCAGTTCCCATGTAAGCCAGATGCACAAGCTGGCGCATGCGTTTGGAGTTCATATGCAATGGCTGGAGTTCCTGGTGCACCCATTCTCTCTCTCTCTCTTTCTCTCCTCTCTCTTTCTCTCTGCTTGCAAATAAATAAAAAATATGTATTTAAGAAATAGTCCGATAAAATGAGAATAATTCTACCAAGAAGCTGTTTCCTGGGTTGTCCTGCAAAATCACTAAGCCGTCAGTCCTTCAGTAAGACTTCTGTCTGAATCACGGAAGAGATCTGTTCCTCACAAACTGATTCCAAATACAGTTACACGTTAAAAATTTTTTTCCTTTTTTTTAAAAAAATTTTTTAAAATTATTTTTATTTTATTTTTAGAGAGAGAGAGACAGAGAGATAGACAGAGAGGAGAGGGAGACAGATAGAGATGGGGTGCGCCAGCAGCCTCTCAGCTGCTGTGAACAAAATCCAGACGCGTGCGTCCCCTTGTGGTCAAGTGCGGCATTGCGCCCTTGCGTCACTTTGCATCTGGCTAAACGTGGGACCTGGAGATTGGAACCGCTGGAGATTGGAACCAGCGTTCTTAGGCTTAGCAGGCAGGCGCCTTCACCGCTAAGCCATCTCTCCAGCCATTTTTTTTTCCTTTTTATAAAAGCCAAGCAAGCAGACAAAAAGGAAGCCAGAGTGCCATCACATCTGGGAAAGGGCTTGCCAAGCTTTCAGCCATGAGAGATGAAGAGAAAACACCAGAAACCAGGGAGAGCAGCTTCTGCAGCCTGAAATAGTGGAATTTGGAAAAACAACTGATTTCTGGGGACTCCTTTTACAAGACCAGAGTTGGGTCTTTTTCATTTTTTAAAAATATTTTGTTTATTTTAGAGAGGGAAGCAGATAGAAAGAATGGGCCCATCAGGGTCTCCAGCCACTGCAAACGAACTCCAGATGCTGCATGCGCCCCCTTGTGCATCTGGCTTACGTGCGTCCTGGGGAATCGAACCTGGATCCTTAGGCTTTGTAGACAAGCACCCTAACCATTAAGGCATCTCTCCAGCCCTTAGATGTTTTTTAAGTGATTGCCATTCCTCACTGAAATTACTGACATAAAGCAAAAACGAAAGAAAGAAAATGAAAATAAAAGTAAAAAATTGCCCTGGGCCTGGAGAGATGGCTTAGTGGTTAAGACACTTGCCTGTGAAGCCTAAGGACCCATGTTCAACTCTCCAGGTCTCACATAAGCCAGATGCACAAAGGTGAGGCAAGTGTGCAAGGTTGCACATGTGCAGAAGGTGGCACACGTGTCTGGAGTTCGATTGTAGTGGCTGGAGGCCCCAGCGTACCAAGTCTCTCTCTCTCTCTCTCTCTTGCATAAAGAAAGAGAAAAGGACAGTCATTGGGATTGCCTCAAAAAAAAAAATCTTCCCTTGGATGGTCAACTTTTTTTTTGTCCCACATATATTGTGATTAAGCCATTATTCCTGCAGGCTGACAAACAAGTGTCAACCTAGCATAGATGTCAAAGGCATCCTGTCTTTTTTATTCTTAAATTTTTTGTTTATTTTTATTTATTTGAGAGCGACAGACAGAGAGAGAAAGAGGCAGAAAGAGAGAGAGAAAGAGAGAGAGAGAGAGAGAGAATGGGCACACCAGGGCCTCCAGACAGTGCAAATGAACTCCAGATGCATGTGCCATCTTGTGCAGCTGGCTAACATGGGTCCTGGAGAATCGAGCCTCGAACCAGGGTCCTTAGGCTTCCCGGGCAAGCGTTTAACCGCTAAACCATCTCTCCAGCCCCATCCTGTCTTTTAAATCCTTCCAGGTTCCTGTTGAGTTTCTGACTTAAGAGCAATTCCCAGAAGCCTGTGGGTTAATGGCGCTGCTTGTCTGGTTGGACAGAGGAGTGGGAGAGACCCCTGCCTTGAGTTAGGGAGTCAGAAAGAGTTCCAAAAGAGTGGATCACCTGCTACGCTGGACAGGTGTCCGCGATGGTGGGAGGACAGAATGCTAGAGACACTGGCAGCTTCCTAGCTGGGCAGTGTGAGTAGGAATTGGTACGTCAACATTCCTTTGCTCATATGACTCCCAAAATTTCATCGTCTGTGCTGGCTTCCAGCTGTCCGAAAACCTGCCCTCTAAGAAGTTGGTGAGTGGAGGGCTTCCTCACAGGAGTGGCCAGGTATTTAGTTACCTAGCAGGGGCTCAAAAAAGATAACACAGGGCTGGAGAGATGGCTTAGCTGCTAAGCCTAAGAACGCCCGTTAGATCTCCAGGTCCCCCGTTGAGCCAGATGCAAAGTGACGCAAGGGCGCAATGCCGCACTTGACCACAAGGGGGCGCATGCGTCTGGAGTTGGTGCGCAGCGGCTGAGAGGCTGCTGGCACGCCCATTCTCTCTCTCGCTCTCTCTCTCAAAAAAAATAACTCAAAGCACGTTGCTCTGATTAGATTATGATGTGGAGAACTGAATGAGGTAACAAGAAAGTGGTCCGTGGGTTTGGAAGAAAGGACAGAATCGACTGCTTTTTGTCTGGCTGCTTGACTGGTGCTGGTTTATCAGTTGTCACATTTCTGCCGCTTTAAAGTCACGATGGGTCCACAGGCCTGGGATCTGCCACGAGGATGGAATTGCTCTCTGTGGGGATGCTTTGGATCCATTTGTTTTAAAGATTTTTGATTATTATTTGTTTTATCTGAGAGAGAGAAAGAGACAGATAGAGAGAGAGAATGCAGATAAACTCCAGGCACGTGCTGCCCCCTTGTGCATCTGGCTTACATGAGTCCTGGGGAGTTGAACCTGGGTCCTTTGGCTTTGCATGTATTAAAGCATTACAAAAAAAAAAAAATTCAGGGAGGTTGTATATTGTTTACTTAGCTTAAACAGCTCTCCACCCACACAAATTCCAGGGTACAAAATGCGTCCTCACTAGATTTTTACACATTCTGGAATTTAGACAGTCTGAGATGTTTTACACATAAGATAGGCTGTCTTGTTCCAGGCTTGAGATCGGGCCAGTAAGACCTGCTCTGCAGTTGGATGTATAGATTTAATGAGAGTGACTACATGAAATGTGTTCAGTTTAGCAATAAACTTTTTTTTTTTTTTTTTTTTGGTTTTTCGAGGTAGGGTCTCACCACTCTGGCCCAGGCTGACCTGGA
Organism: Orientallactaga sibirica; assembly: GCA_036365145.1. NCBI lineage: Eukaryota > Metazoa > Chordata > Mammalia > Rodentia > Dipodidae > Orientallactaga > Orientallactaga sibirica. The sequence continues at coordinate 2,790,604 of JAEOAD010002614.1, read as the reverse complement.
ATTAACTTTGTAGTCTCAGGGTGGCTTCGAACTCACAGCGATCCTCCTACCTCTGCCTCCCAAGTGCTGGGATTAAAGGTGTGCGCCACCATGCCTGGCTTTTTTTCTTTATTTAGATTTTTATTTTATGTTAGAGATAGCACTTGAGAGAAAGAGAGAGAGAGAGAGAGAATTGGTGCACCAGGGCCTCAGCCACTGAAATCAAACTGCGGACGCTTGCGCCACCTAGTGGTCATGTGAGACCTTGCGCTCGCCTCACCTTTGTGCATCTGGCTTACGTGGGATCTGGAGAGCCGAACATGGGTCCGTAGGTTTTGCAAGCAAGCGCCTTCACCACTGAACCATCTCTCCAGCCCAGCCATGAACTCTTGATGTATGCAGTCATAGGTAGGAATCTCAAAACACGAAGCTAAATGAAAGAAGCCACGAACGAACACATACTAAGCCGGGCGTGGTGGCGCACACCTTTAATCCCAGCACTCGGGAGGCAGAGGTAGGAGGATTGCCGTGAGTTCGAGGCCACCCTGAGACTACATAGTTAATTCCAGGTCAGTCTGGGCCAGAGTGAGACCCTACCTCAAAAAAGCAAAAACAAAACAAAACAAAACAAAAACAAAAAAACACATACTGTTCTTCCACTTATAGAAGCTTCTAGAAGACAAGCACCTATAAAGATGGAACTAGTAGTGAGAGGTGGGAGTAATACACATGTACAAACTCACTAAAAATCACCTTTTATCGGCTTGTGCACTACTGAGGTAAAAATACCTCAATAATACAGTTAAGACATAGAAATCTAGCACTTAATCTCGAAAGCCGGAGGGTATTAAACTGCCACTGGCTTAAACATAATCTTGCTACATTCCCTGGGAATTCTATCCTGTGTTCCCAGTATTTTATTTTGTTAGTATTATTTATTTTATTTTTATTTATTTATTTGAGAGAGAAATAGGCATGGAGAGAGAGAGAGAGAGAGAGAGAGAGAGAGAGAGAGAATGGGGGCACCAGGGCCTCCAGCCGCTGCAAACGAACTCCAGATGTATGTGCTTCCTTGTGCATCTGGCTTACGTGGGTCCTGGGGAATCGAGCCTCGAACTGGGGTCCTTAGGCTTCACAGGCAAGCGCTTAACCACTAAGCCATCTCTCCAGCCCCATTATTATTATTATTATTATTATTATTATTATTGTTATTATTATTTTACAGAGTTTGGTTTCAAGGCTACCCGATGCCAAGACAAGAGCCTCTAACTGGGGTCCTTAGGCTTCACAGGCAAGCGCTTAACGGCTACGCCATCTCTCCAGCCCCTATTATTATTATTATTATTATTATTATTATTATTTACAGAGTTTGGTTTCAAGGCTACCCGATGCCAAGACCAATAGTTTCTCAGGGGTAGGGGTCTTCCTTGGAGATGTGACTTCTGCTATGAATATAAGCAAACTCAGGTTAGGGTCTGCAATTCACAGGATAGAGCTCGGTTCAGCAAGCAGAGAAACTGCTCTCCTTTGATGGGGCAAGTTCACAGGTGACTGGGCACTCTCTCCCACTTTCTTGGGGTTTGTTTCAACTGGTGAGGCAGGTAGCATTTTCTTCCTTCCTTCCTTTCCTTTCCCTTTCTCTTTTCCCTTCCTTCTTCCTTCTTCCCCTCCTTCCTCCTTTTTCCCCTTCCCAACTCTTTTCCCCTTCCTTCCTTCCCCTTCCCTTCCCTTCCTTTTCCTTCCCTTCCCTTCCTTCCCTTCCCTTCCTTCCCTTCCTTCCTTCCTCCTTCCTCCTTCCCTTCCTTCCTTTCCTTCCTTCCTTCCTTCCTTCTTCCTTCCTTCCTTCCTTCTTCTTCCTTCTTCCCTCTCTTCCTTCCTTCCTTCCTTTCCCTTCCTTTCTTCCTTCCTTCCCCTTCCTTCCTTTCCTTCCTTCCTTCCTTTCCTTCCTTCCTTCCTTCCTTCCTTCCTTCACTTCCCTTCCTTCCCTTCCCTTCCTTCCTTCCTTTCTTCTTCTTCCTTCTCTTCCTTCCTTCCTTCCTTCACTTCCTTCCTTCCTTCCTTCCTTCCTTCCTTCCTTCCTTCCTTCCTTCCTTCTCTTCCTTCCTTCCTTCCTTCTCTTCCTTCCTTCCTTCCTTTCCTTCCTCCTTCCTTTCCTTCCCTTCCTTCCTTCCTTCCTTCTCCTTTCCTTCCTTCCTTCTTCCTTCCCTTCCTTCCTTCCTTCCTTTCCTTCCTTCCTTCCTTCCTTCCTTCCCTTCCTTCCTTCCCTTCCTTCCTCCTTCCTTCCTTCCTTCCTTCCCTTCCTCTTCCTTCTTCCTTCTTCCTTTCCTTCCTTCTTCCTTCCCTCCTTCCTTCCTTCCTTCCTTCCTTCTCTTCCTTCCTTCCCTTCCTTCCTTCCTTCTTCCCCTCCTTTCCTTCCTTCCTTCCTTCCTTCCTTCCTTCCCTTCCTTCCTTCCCTTTCCCTTCCTTCCCCTTCCCTTCCTTCCCCTCCCCTCCCCTTCTCCTTTTCCTTCCCCTCTTCCCTCCTTTCTTCCTTCCTCCCTCCCTCCTTCCTTCCTTATTTCTTTCCTTTCTTCCTCCCTCCCTTCCTGAAACCAGGGTCTTGCTTTGTAGCCCGGGTAGCAGATAATTAATTTCTAATAGCCGCACGCAAAGACAGGATTCAAGTTATATTGTTGCCTTGCACTCACACCATCTTTCTCTCTGTCTTTCTGTCTCTCTCCCTCTTCCTCCCTCTCCCCTCCTTTTCCACTCTCCCTTGTTTTGCTTGAAGTCAGGGGGTTTGTCACTGTTGCCCAGGTTGAGCTCAAACCCAGGGCTACAGTGATCCTCCTGTCTCAGTGTCTTCAGTCCTACAGGTGAATGCCACGGCGCAGGACTAGAATGCAGGTTGTTAAATGTTCCACGCGTAGTTATAGGGTAAGTGCCTTTTCCTGCTAGAAGGAGAAGAGTTATACCATAGGTTTTAACCCATTCCATCCTCCTTTTGTATGCTTTGCAGTTGAAGGGTGAAGCTGGACGCAGGCTACGGGGTGGAGGTACATACGGATTGCCTCCGACGTCCACGCTCTGCGTATTTCTGTCTTGAGTGGAAGTGTGTTTAGCCCTCTCTCTTGTTTATTGCGACTTCCATCTGTTTACTGCCTTCAAATCATCTCTGCCTCCTGCCACGGGGCTTGCTCAGCTCTCCTGTGGCACCTTGCTCTCCCCACACAAGTTGCCTTCCACATGGTGACTTTCTGCGGGAGTGTTTGCCTTGGCATCAGCTGTCTGTGCTCCAGTAAGCCCCTGCACGGTTTCAGAGATCTGGCCAAGACTGGCTGGCCTTTTGGTCATCTCTCTATTACTAAGGAAGTATTTTAGCCAGCCCCATAATGCTGCAGGCAAACGTTTGCCCATTAGCTCATGGCTTTAGTCCCTGTAGTTATGGGGGGGTGGTGGTGGTAGGAATTGTGACGGGCAGTTTTTAACTTCTAGTGCAATGGTTTTTTTTTTTTTGGTGTTTTGCAAGGTAGGGTCTCACTCTGGTCCAGGCTGACCTGGAATTAACTATGTAGTCTCAGGGTGGCCTCGAACTCTCGGTGAAATCCCGAGTGCTGGGATTAAAGGCGTGCGCCACCACGCCCGGCTATAGTGCAATGGTTTTAATGACCTCTTAGAGTATCATTTCTGGCTGTCTCATTCAGAATATATTTCCTTCAAAATAAAGAGCCCATCCTTCAGGTAAATTAGTGGTACTATTGATAAGGGGTTGGGGAGATGACTCAGTGGGTAGAGGACTTTCTTTCAAAGCACGGGGACGTGATTTCAGACCCGCGGTACCCATACAAAGTTCTGGGCATGGTGGTATATGCCTACAAATCTCAGCGTTGGCGAGGCAGAGACGGAAGGCTTCCTCGATCTTACTGACTGTGTAGTCTACCCAATCCATGAGCTGTACATTCGGTGAAAGAGTCTGTTTCTATTGAGGAAGACAACTGACCATTGACTTCAGGCTTCCACCAGCTTGTGCATACATGTGTATGTGCACCTGCTCACGCATGCACCACACACACACAAACACAAACACACACACACACACACACACACACTTCTGCACACCGCATACAAAGCACATGTAAAGAAAGAGGTATTTTATAAAGTAACTAAGGTTTTCTGTTATCAGTCTTAAGTTGTTTCTCTCCCACCGTGAGTGGTAAGGAGTTAGTGGATGTGGGTTATTATTATTATTATTTTATTATTATTATTATTATTTTGGAGAGAGAGAGACGAAGAGGAAGACAGATAGAGATGGGCACTGCCAGCAGCCTCTCAGCTGCTGTGAATGAAATCCAGATGTGTGCGCCCCCTTGTGGGCAAGTGTGGCATTGCGCCCTTGCGTCACTTTGCATCTGGCTAAATGTGGGACCTGGAGATTGGAACCGCTGGAGATTGGAACCAGCATTCTTAGGCTTAGCAGGCAGGAGCCTTAACTGCTAAGCCAGCTCTCCAGCCCTGGATGTGTTTTTATCTTCCACGTAGAGATGGCCATGGAAAAAACTGCCTTGATGGTTTCAATTGGTCAACAAAATGCTCTGCATTTAGGTACTTTTTTTCTTTTTTTCCTGTTTGGTTTTCTTTTTCCTTCATTTCCAGTGAGCTAATAGCCTCCCGATTCTCCAAGGAATCTAGGTAAACGTTTTGCTAAGCAGGTTGACTGGCTACATGATTAGAGAAATTTTCCATGTTATCAGGACAGGTGTTGAGTTTCGAAACTGAATAAGAAAATGAGGCAGTTTCCCCTTGGCTTAAAAATCTCCGGAGTAGTGCTGGAGAGATGGCTTAGCAGTTAAGGCGCCTGTCTGCTAAGCCTAAGAACCCGGTTCCAATCTCCAGGTCCCACGTTTAGCCAGATGCAAAGTGACGCAAGGGCGCAATGCCGCACTTGACCACAAGGGGGCGCATGCGTCTGGAGTTCGTTCACAGCGGCTGAGAGGCTGCTGGTGTGCCCATCTCTATCTGTCTCCCTCTCCCTCTCCCTCTCTCTCTCTCTCTCTCTGTGTCTCTCTCTAAAAAAAAATCTCTGGAGTAATTGTTGCTGTGTATGGCCTCTGATAGTGTAGGTTGTTCAACACTGAAGCAGCGCTTGTGTTACATACAGGATTGCGTGGAGACAGCATAGGTACGTGTGCTCCCAGGTGCTGAACTTCTCTGAGAACCGTCCAGATGGTCGCGTCAAATATTGATTGTAAACAACACAAGATGTGGAGGATCTTAATTCTTTTATTCCCGAGACTAGAACCCTGCATGTCCCTTCCTAACCAGAGGAGGGGTGAATGTGTTTGCTCCCATTTGTCTATGGATTTCTCCTCTCACCTCTCTTTTTCTGAGGTTTATTTATTTAATTAATTAATTTATTTGAGACAAGAGGGAGAGAGAGAGTGAGAATGGGTGTGCCAGGGCCTCCAGCCACCGGAAACGAACTCCAGACGCGTGCGCCCCCATGTGCATCTGGCTTACGTGGGACCTGGAGAATCGAACCGGGGTCCTTAGGCTTCGCAGGCATGCGCCTTAACCGCTAAGCCATCTCCCCAGCCCATCTTTTTCTGAGGTTTAAATTTATAAAATACTCGTGCGCAAGTCTGAGTGAAGGGTTCAAGGCAGACACTTTATTTATTTAAATTTATATTTATTTAAATTTACTATTTCCAGGATGTAACTAGAAGGAACAACCATGGTTTTGCAGAGCAGGGGGTCACTTGCTAGGTGTTAATCTTGTCCAAGTCCCCGGGACCAGCTGTCTGCAATGCACCGCGGATCTGTAGGTGGCATATCTTGGGGGCTGTACCCCAAGTACTGTCAGTGACTGTCTCCCTCCTTACCAGTGTGAAGACTGCATTCTCTTAACTTATTATGCTGTGTTTTCAAGAAAAGGCATTGAGCCATGCTGTCTTCCCTGGCTCCACTATGTGGAAGGGGTCTGACCAGGTTTGTCACCCTGTGTCGGACGCAGCTGGCTCTTCTGCACTAGGTCAGGAGCTGTCGCCCCTGTGACTGGGGAGCAGACCTGCCGTGTACTTTGGTTCATGATCTTGTTCCTGGGCTGCTGTGTGTTGGCTCAGCGAGGCCACGTCTCGTATCAGCAGTGGGTATGACAGGAATGTAGTGGCTGTGTGGTCGCATTTCTGTCATGCTTGCTGTGCCCTTGAGCTGGGAAGGGCGTGCATCTACTTGTGGGTCACGTTCTGTTTGCTTGCGGCAGGGTAGTGGAAACTCCGTCCTTCAGTCTGTCTTTTTTTTTTTTAATTTAATTAAATTTTATTTTATTTATTTATTTGAGAGAGAGAGAGAGATACAGAAATAGGCAGGAGAGAGAGAGAGAGAGAGAGAGAGAGAGAGAGAGAGAGAGAATGGGTGTACCAGGGCCTCCAGCCACTGCAAAAGAACTTCAGATGCATGTGCACCTCCTTGTGCATCTGTCTTACGTGGGTCCTGGGGAGTTGAACCTGGGTCCTTTGGCTTTGCAGGCAAATGCCTTAACTGTTAAGCCATCTCTCCAGCCATTTCAGTCTGTGTCTTTATGCCTCAGGGCTGTGCTTCTCACCATCCCTCTCTCTCTTCAGTCATCCTTATTTCCTTTGGCCCTACTCTTTTTTTTTTTTAATTAAATTTAATTTTTTTGTTTGTTTGTTTTTTTTTTTTTTTTTTTTGGTTTCCAAGGTAGGGTCTTGCTCTAGCCCAGGCTGACCTGGAATTCACTCTGTAGTCTCAGTGTGGTCTCGAACTCATGGCGATCCTCCTACCTCTGCCTCTCAAGTGCTGGGATTAAAGTCGTGCACCACCATGCCCGGCTTAAAGTTTTATTTTATTTTTATTTATTTGTTTGAGAGAGAAAAATAGGCAGGGAGAGAGAGACAATAGGCACACCAGGGCTTCCAGCTGCTGCAAACAAACTTCAGATGCATGAGCCCCCCCCCCCGTGCATCTGGCTTACGTGGGTCCTGGGGAATTGAACCTGGGTCCTCTGGCTTTGCAGGCAAGCACCTTAATGGCTAAGCTGTCTCTGCAGCCCCATTTGTGTCTACTCTTGAAGATAATTTCTGTTGGGACTGGGAAAATTGTTCAGCGGATAAAGCACTTGCTGTTTAAGTGTGAGGACCAGAGATCAGATTGTTAGCACTCATGTAAATGCCGGTTCAACCATAATCCCAGTGCTTGGGACGCAGGGGGGGGGGACCTCCAGGGCAAGCAGGCTAGCTAAACCAGATGAATCAATAAGGTCTGGGGTCAGGTGAGAAATCCTGCCTCACTTATAAGGTAGAGAATGATGAAGGAAGACGCCTCATGTCACCTGGCCTTTGCGTGCACATGCACACACGTGTCAAAAAACATAATGCATATATATATATATATATATATATATATAAAAACAATATATATATATATATGGCTGTGGCCCAGGGAGTCGTCCTGAATCCAGGTAGTTGAGTTGCAAATATTTTCAACCCTACTTACTCCCTATCTTTTTCCACAGCGCACGCCTAAAACCATCTTTTTTTTTTTTTTTTTTGACGCTTTGTGTACAGATTCCACCCCAAATGTAAATATATAAATTGTGCAGAGGTCCGGGAGGTGGAGTCTGAGCAGAATCTCGCAAGCCCGGGCAGTGGATTTCGGTTGCTGCAGCTTCCAAGTTTAATCCGAAATCAGGCCTGGAGCCAAGTTGTTCTCTCCCTGTGCCAGCTGTGATGGAATTCCCTGGTCCCATCACCAGCCTGCGAAAAGAAAACGTGCAGGCAGCTGCAAGCTGGCCAGGAAAAAAATTGCAGATTCCTTCACTGGAAGTCTTGCATGTGGTAGTTAACATCTAGCAATTTCTCCTGGCCCACCTGCTGAGTTCCCATCTCTCAGGATGATTTTGGTACAGGGGGCAGAGGTATTAATGACCCCCCACAGGGGGGAACCTTCCTGATACATCTTGAGGTGACCACAGCAGAAAGCATTCCACATCTTCCGGGTCTGATCCAAGAATCGACAACTGGGTCACTTCCTTGGACGGCACGTGTGTATTAGGGTGGAGTAAAATGTGTATTTTCCATCCGTAGAATGAAATACCCAAGGCTGGGAGCTGAGTACGCCATGAGAGTTCTTTAGCTCACAATTCTGGAGGCATAAGGAGTGGCACTAGTTGTGGCTTGGCTTTGGAGATGGCACTCTTGGGTCGCATCATCACAATGGTGGCGGAATGTTAACAGGGAGAAATCTCTTTAAGATTTGGGGAGTCGTGGCTTGGAATAGCTGCTCCTGTACCCACCTTTTAGAGATCACCATCTATCACCACCATGATGATCAAAGCTGCAACATGACCCCGCGGGGGGACAGACTTCCCCCAGATCCTAACAGAATGTAAATCTGTGGGACTTCAGTTCCTGCAGCTATAAACAGGATTAAGTTATTATGCCCGTGGCTTACAAATCCAGCAGCAGCAACAACAAAAATACCTGGGAGGTATTTCTTAGAGGAAGTGTCTGTTTAATTATGTATTAAAGTCACCTGGGCAAAGTTAACAGTTTGAACTGGAACCATGGCTGCAGGGAATATTGATCTGTGCAAGGTATGGAGTCTGTAAGCAAACTTTTTATAGGAAAGGAAAGGGGGCACTTCCTGGTGGCCGCATGGTATGTAAAAAGGACTCTTTTTTTTTTTTTTGGTCACATAGAAAGCTCTGAGAGCAGGACTCCCTGAACAACAGATCCACACAATGGCTTCATTTGGCTTTGGGGAGTTTTATAAAAGGAAAGGGAGGACCAGAGGCATTGCGATGATGTGCTGCACAAAAGACCTGACAATCTTTCTTTGTTTTCTCTTCTTTCTTCTTTACTTAATCCCCAGCCCCCTTGAGAATCATGACCCTCCCCGCCCCCCACCTGCCAGCCCAGCGGGTTTAGATCAGAGAGAAACTCAGCCCATTCCTGATTCTCAAGCATGTCACCTCCCCCCACGCACATCCTGTCGTCCCTCCTTCATCGTGAATCCTTTCCTGGGTGAGATGATTCTGGGCCAACGGTGAGACACGGGGTGCAGGAAGGAAAAGGACCTCCCCAAATTAGTAGGAAAGCCCTGCTAGGCTCCAGAGAATAGCGGCTCCATCTAATTCCAGCCTGTTCATTTTTTTTTTTTTTTTTTTTTTTTTTTTTTTTTGGATTTGCGAGGTAGGGTCTCACTCTGGCCCAGGCTGACCTGGAATTCACTATGTAGTCTCAGGGTGGCCTCGAACTCTCAGCGATCCTCCTACCTCTGTCTCCTGAGTGCTGGAATTAAAGGTGTGCGCCACCACGCCCAGCTTGATTTTACTTAAAAAAATTTTTTTTTATTTTATTTTATTATTATTATTTTATTTTATTATTATTATTATTATTTTTTTTTTTTCGATGTAGGGTCTCACTCTGGTCCAGGCTGACCTGGAATTCACTCTGTAGTCTCAGGGTGGCCTCGAACTCTTGGCGATCCTCCTACCTCTGCCTCCCGAGTGCTGGGATTAAAGGCGTGCACCACCACGCCCGGCTCATCCTGTTCATTTTAATTAAAGTCCACACTGGCCTTCTGCCTTAACTCCTGAGGCAGTAGTCACTTCTGCAAAATAAATAAATAAATAAATAAATAAATAAATAAATAAATAAATAAATAAATAAAAATAAATAAATGAATAATAAATAAAATGGGATCCCAGCATGGATTCCTTTTGCCCTTTGTAATCTCGTGATGTGCTGAAGAGGCAGGAAGCATTCCTGTCCAGTTTGGCACTTGGATCTGGATTGCTGGCGTCCTCCCCCATTCATAATGGACTCCACTGTGACCCGTGAACGGTCAGCCTCAATCCGTCATCAAAAGTTCCTTTAATTAGTCGTGACGGTGAGATGCGCATCAACATAGGGTTTTTGGGTTCATTAGTGAGTGCCATTCAATGGACTTAAATTGTTTTTTTTTTTTTAATTAAGAGTATATGTTCCCTGAAGATTTATCTTTCTAGCCAGACATTCCTGTCTTGAAGCTGTTGGAAGATGGCCTTCAGCGGGAGGAATAAGGGTCAGGATTCGAAACATGGCAGAATTATCATCAAGAGACCTGGACAAAGGGCACATTTAGTGCCAGTGAGGGACTCGTAGGGGAGGCCCCCAGGGCCAATAATTGCATTTTTGAATGAGCACAGAGTTTGCTCTGTGGTTTAATTAAGTCTGAAGGGCTAACCTTATGAAAACAAATCAGGGCTCATTAGGGGAGTGATCATAAGATGGCTCATTTTTATCTCTGTGCTTTTTTTTTTTTTTTTTTTTTTTGGGTAGGGTCTCACTGTAGCTCAGGCTGACCTGGAATTTACTATGTAGTCTCAGGGTGGCCTCGAACTCATGGCGATCCTCCTACCTCTGCCTCCCGAGTGCTGGGATTAAAGGCGTGCGCAATCACGGCCGGCCTCTTTGCTTCTTAAGCCAAGGGCCACTGTGTTTTCTGAAACCCAGACAGTAGGACTAACTTGCTTGTCTTTCTGCCAGCTGTCTGTTTTGCCTGATAGCTGCACTACGAACCAAAATACATCATAGTTTATATTAAATATTTAAAAATTCCAGGGTGACAGACGCATCACTGCCAGCTATATCCAAGTTTTGTTGCTGTTTTAGATACATGGGAAGAATTTAAAAAAATGAGAAACATAGATGCTTGATAGAAGAGATTTTCAAACTCTTAAGAACTGACAGAAAGCTAAAGGAATGTGTGTAGAGAGATAATTAGAGAGAAACTTAAGACCCGTAATACATGCTTGAAATGTTTTCCTCTTCTGAGCGATTGGGAATTTGTTAGCTGTTTCTTTTCTCTACGATAACCTCCGAATGATTAAATAGGATTATTAAAAAAATTTTTTTTTCATAATTTTATTTATTTTTGGAGAGAGACACAGAGAGAAACAGATACAGAGGGAGAGGGAGACAGAGAGAGAGGGAGAGGGAGACAGACAGAGATGGGCGCCAGCAGTCTCAGCTGCTGTGAATGAAATCCATACGTGTGCGCCCCCTTATGGTCAAGGGCGGCATTGCGCCCTTGCGTCACTTTGCATCTGGCTAAACGTGGGACCTGGAGATTGGAACCAGCGTTCTTAGGCTTAGCAGGCAGGCACCTTAACTGCTAAGCCATCTCTCCAGCCCTAAATAGGATTATTTTTAATGACGTGAGCCACATTTCAGTGGTTGGAGGCCTGAGGACTTGTGAATAGTTTAGGGGGACATTTTATAATGTGGTCTACTTATAATTACAGACATTACATCTTATATTAGTAATCTACTATTTAACCTTTACTCTTTAACATTAAAAAAATCTACTTAAGGGCTGGAGAGATGGCTTAGCGGTTAAGGAGCTTGCCTGCAAAGTCGAAGGACCCTGGTTCGATTCCCCAGGAACCACGTAAGCCAGATGCACAAGGTGGCACCTGCGTCTGGAGTTCGTTTGCAGCGGCTGGATGCCCTGGCGCGCCCATTCTGTCTCTCTGTCTCTATCTGCCCCTGCTCAGATAAATAAATAAAATATTAAATATTTTAAAGACCTCTGGACAACTTAGACAACCTCCATATTGTGAAGTTTTCCTTTCTTGCATTCCAGATGGGCATGCCAGCTTCCAAAGCTAGCGGCACCTCTGATGGTTACGTGTCGGCTGAAGCATTCTGGGGGCACCTGGGCTGTGTGTATTGGGTTTGCACCCATCCGGTGGTGGCTGGTATCCAGGGATCCAGAAATATTAACGGTATCTTAGACACCATGTGGTCGGGCAATCAGAGAAGTCAGCGTGTTCACCATCGTGGGCTTGCCAGCTGCAACCCAACGCTAGAACTGATGGCTCTGTTCAGATCAAGACAGGATTCTGGACAACACACTGCAGGGACGTTTCCCTATACTATAGGGACATGAAAGGAAGGTCATTGGAGAAGGGTTGGGGCAGAGAGCCTGGTTCTCTTAGCCGCCTTTCTCATTTGTAGGACCGGGAAGGGGATACTGAGATCTTGTGTGACGTCTGATTGCATGTGTGATTTCTTGTCATCCACCGACAGAACCACTTCTTGTTGAAAGCATCACGTGGGTGCTTCCTGTGTGTAGGGAAATGCAGTGTGCGAGTCCACTGCACCCCATTGATTCTGTTTTCCCCGGAGGGGTTTTGCTTTCTTGTAATCTATAGTTTACAAAAGATTGGCTTATTTTATTTTATTTTATTTTATTTTATTTTATTTTGTTTTGTTTTGTTTTTTTGTTTTTCGAGGTAGGGTCTTACTCTGGTCCAGGCTGACCTGAAATTCACTCTGTAGTCTCAGGGTAGCCTTGAACTCACGGCCATCCTCCTACCTCTGCCTCCCGAGTGCTGGGATTAAAGGTGTGCGCCACCACGCCCGGCAAGATTGGCTAATTTTAAAGCTTTATTCTAACTTTTTTTTTTTTTTTTTTTTTTTTTTTTGCCCTGATTGAAATAGGCAGGACAGACAAGGTAGATTTGAGTCAAAGGAATGGAAAAGTATTTGATTGAATACTGGTTTTTTTTTTTTTTTATTTTTATTCATTTATTTATTTGAGAGAGAGAGAAAGTGAACAAGCATGCCAGGGCATCCAGCCACTGCATCTGGCTTATGTGGGTCCTGGGAAATCAAACCTGGGTCCTTTGGCTTTGCAGACAAGTGCCTTAATCACTCAGCCATCCCTCCAGCCCTGAATACTGTGTTTTGGTTTTTTTAAAATAATTTTTTACTTATTTATTTATTCATTCAGTTCACTCAGTTTATTTATTGATATGAGAGCAACAGACAGAGAGAGAAAGAGGTAGATAGATAGAGAATGGGCGCACCAGGGCCTCCAGCCACTGTAAACCAACTCCAGATGCATGCGCCCCTTTGTACATCTGGCTTACGTGGGTCCTGGGGAATTGAGCCTCGAACTGGGGTCCTTAGGCTTCACAGGCAAGCGCTTAACCATTAAGCCATCTCTCCAGCCCCTGAATACTGTGTTTGATTGTTGAACGGTGGGGTGTCCATTTGGTGATGTAAGTATTCCGCAGAGCCCCAGAAGGACTCTCTTGAGGCTGTCCAGCTCTCTCTTTATCTGCACCGGCTTTTCGAAGTCTTTCCACACAGATGAGGATCTGGTATGTTCTCAGAGGGCCTCATATCCGAATCTCATCACTACCCGGACCAAGTGGTTTGTTCTCAGTGTAGTGGAGCTCCTGCGAAGACACCAGCACCAGGGAGGGCTCTTTGCTCACCACGCCTGGGCCAGGGTCCTGCTCAGACCTCCGGAAGACAGTGGGCAGAGACCACTGTCCTGCTAAGCCCTGATTCCTTCAGAACCTGATGATATCCAAGGTTCAGTTAAACACTGGGGTCTCCCGTGATCTCAAGCTGGGGTCATGGTGACAGGGTCATAGGGGGAGGGTAGAAGAGTAGTGGGGTGTGGGACCGAAAGGGTGAAAGCAGTCCACGTTTTGGTTGAGCGTTCTCATACGCTAGGGTATAGGGTGGCATATGGGCATTTGGTGTGGCTCCGTCTGGCTGGTACACAAGGTTTCTAACTTCCTAGGGCTTCAGAGAAGACACTGAAGGGTCCCCCCCCCCCCCCCCCCCCGCTTTCTTTCTGTCTCTCTTCCTTTCTCCTTTGTTTATTTTTATTTTTTTGGTTTATTTTTATTTAGTTATTTGAGAGCAACAGACAGACACAGAGAGAAAGAGGCACAGAGAGAGAGAGAGAATGGGCACAGCAGGGCCTCCAGGCACTGCAAACGAACTCCAGATGCATGCGCCACCTTGTACATCTGGCTTACATGGGTACTGGGGAATTGAGCCTCGAACCAGTGTTCTTAGGCTTCAAAGGCAAGCGCTTAACCACCAAACCATCTCTCCAGCCCCCTATTTTTTTATTTATTCATTTGAGAGTGACAGACAGACAGAAAGAGACAGATAGAGAGAGAGAATGGCAGATAGAGAGAGAGAATGGTTGCATCCAGGGCCTCCAGCCACTGCAAACGAACTCCAACACTAAGCATCTCTCCCCCCTATTTTTTTATCTGGCAGACAGACAGAGATGGGTCTTGGGGACCAAGCTTTGAACCAGCATGCACCCCCTTGGCTTCTGGCACGTGGGTCTTGGGGGAGCGCGTCCTTTAAGCGCTTAACCGCTAAGCCATCTCTCCAGCCCCCTATTTTTTTTATTTATTCATTTGAGAGTGACAGACAGACAGACAGAGATAGAAAGAGGCAGATAGAGAGAGAGAGAATGGGTGTGCCAGAGCCTCCAGCCACTGCAAACGAACTCCAGATGCGTGCACCACCTTGTGCATCTGGCTTACGTGGGTCTTGGGGGACCGAGCTTTGAACTGGGGTCCTTAGGCTTCACAGGCAAGCGCTTAACCACTAAGCCATCTCCCCAGGCCCTTCCTTTCTCCTTTATGTGGTATTAGAGATTGAACTCAGGGCTCTGTGCATGTTATAGGTAAGTACACTGCCACCGAGGCACGTCCCTAGCGCCATGCTCTGTCCATCACAGTCTGTGACAATCTAGCAGAGGGTTGGTGGCTTTGCTCATCTCTGGGTATGTACAAGACTAGGGCCTGATGCATTCCAATGTCTGTCTGTCTGTCTGTCTGTCTGTCTGCCTGTCTGTCTGTCTGGAAACACACGCAGCCAGGACATGGTATCTGAAAAGGGGGGGTCTCCACTCCCAGAAGTAGCTTGAAGTCAGAAATGGCTTCTGGATCACGAAGTGCATCATGAGCTGCTTATGGAATCACAAGGACGTGGGGAGCCTGCTGTGTCTCTGGGACATGGTTCTGTCTCTCACAGGGCCTGAAGACGCTGAGTTCAGGGACAAACCCACTTAGCATTCAGGGTCAGGAAGGGGGAGACAACCTTTTCAGAAACGCATAGTTAATTCCAGGTCAGCCTGGACCAGAGGGAGACCCTACCTCGAAAAAACCAAAAAAAAAAAAAAAAAAAAAAAAAAAAAAAAAAAAATATATATATTTTATTTTTACTTATTTATTTGAGAGAGAGAGAGAATGGGCGTGCCAGGGCCTCCAGCCACTGCAAACGAACTCCAGATGCATGCACCACCTTGTGCATCTGGCTTACATGGGTCCTGGGGAGTTGAACCTGGGTCCTTTGGCTTTGCAGGCAAGTGCCTTAACCGCTAAGCCATCTCTCCAGCCCCTCTATTTTTTTTAAAATATATTTTATTTATTTGTAAGCAGAGAGAGAGAGAGATAGAAGAGAGGCAGACACAGAGAGAATGGGCACACCAGGGCCTCCAGCCACTGCAAACAAACTCCAGACACATGCGCCCCCTTGCGCATCTGGCTTACGTGGGTCCTGGAGAATCGAGCCTTGAACCGGGGTCCTTAGGCTTCACAGGCAAGCGGTTAACCGCTAAGCCACCTCTCCAGCCCCTCTATCTTTTCTTTTTTAGTTCTTCCTGTGTGCATATCCCAAGGGGGGTGTTGATTTGAGTCCGGTGATCAGGGGGTCACACGAGGTTGATACTGTCGTGACAGTGTCACAAAGCATTGCTGTGTGGGCGAAGACAACCTTGCCGTCATTTCTCATTTTGCAGAGGTGTTTGAGTCAGAAACAGAAAGTGACTTTTTGGGCTTCTTTTCTCTCCCTTTGGTCCACTTACGTGAACGTGAAATAGGAACATTTAGCGTGGGGTGAATTTTGGCCAGTACTTTAAATATATTGTTGTAGTATGTGCGTTTTTCACGCTTCTGGGATGAACTTCCAAATCAGACACAGATGACAGGAGGGAGAAAGGGAGGGGCTTATTTCAAGCTTACAGATCCTGGGAAAGTTCCATCCATGTGGAAGGAGCTGGCTCCCATTCATAAGCTCACCAGCAGCCAGCAAACACTAAAATCAGCAGCAAGCAGAAACGGAAAACAGGAAGCAGGGACCCTACCTGAGCTCATAGTTCGGTGCATAGCTTTGGGCTGGAAATCAGAGTCACTCCAAAATACATCGTAGGGCTGGACCCCAAGACCTGGCCCGATGACACCTCCTCTAGCCCAGACAGCTGGAGACTTGAAGTTGCAAGACTTCATAAACCACTTGAGGGTTGGAGAGGTGGCTTAGCGAAGGCTAAAGACCCATGTTCAGCTCTCCAGATCCCACGTTAGCTATACCCACAACGGTGAGACAAACTCAAGGTGGCACATGCCCACTAGCGGCTCAGGTGCCTGGAGTTTGATTGCAGTGGCTGAGGCCCTGGTGCGCCAATTCTCTCCCTCTCTCTTTAAAAAAACAAACCAGAGTCAATGGGGGGCGTGTACATTCAAAGTACCAAGGTTGTTTGAGATTTGAATGTATCAATGGTGTGTACAGTTTAGTTTGGATGTTTAATTTGGATACGTGTATTTTTTTTTAATATTTTATTGTTATTAATTTATTTGACAGAGAAAGAGGGAGAGAGAGATTGGGCACGCCAGGGCCTCCAGCCACTGCAAACAAACTCCAGACGCATGTGCCCCCTTGTGCATCTGGCTAACGTGGGTCCTGGGGAATCGAACCGGGGTCCTTTGGCTTTGCAGGCAGACGCCTTAACCGCTAAGCCATTCCTCCAGCCCGGATACGTGTATTTATCTTGTTATTAGCCATCAAATTGTATGCTTTCTTGAAATGTGACAAAAATAAATATAAATTATATGCATGTAAATATAGTCATGATCGTCAGAATGACACGACTCACTGAATTTTCCTACCATCACCAGCATCACACGTGAACTTCACTTCTCCCCCTTCCTCCCCCTTCCCCACCCCCTTTTCTTTCGGTGGGGCTAAAATTTGAACTCAGAGCCTTGTGTATGCTCTGCCAGTGGTGAGCTACTAACCCAACCCCATTTTTTTCTTTTCTTTTCTTTTTTTTTTTTTTAACTTTGGTTTGTTTGGTTTTGTTTTAACCTATGCTCTGTCCTTCATGGGATAAGCCAATATAACAATCAATAGTGTTGCTGGTGATGCACATCTCTGAGCATATTTAAATCTACAAAGGCTAGAAATGGCAGAGAACAAGAGAAGCGAGGGAGGGCTGGAGAGATGGCTTAGCGGTGAAGGCGTTTGTCCGCAAAGCCAAAGGATCCCGGTTTGATTCTCCAGGACTCACGTAAGCCAGATGCACAAGGGGGCGCATGCGTCTGGAGGAGTTCGTTTGCATTGGCTTGGAGGTCCTGGTGTGCCCGTTCTCTCTCTCTCTTATCTGCTTCTGTGTCCCTCAAATAAATAAAAATAACATATTTAAAATTTTTATTTTATTATTTCATTTATTTGTGGAGAGAGACACAGAGAGAGACAGACAGAGAGGGAGAGGAAGACAGATAGAGATAGGGCGCACCAGCAGTCTCTCAGCTGCTATGAACGAAATCAAAAAAATAACATATTTTAATAATAATAAAAAAAAAAGAGAAGTGAAGGAAATTCAGAATATGTGTCTGTCCTGACAAGGCCTCTCTTGGTGCCTCCTGGTTCTTTCCTGGACTTGGTTCTGCCTTCAGAGGTGACACTGGCCACTGTGTGCCTGTCAGTCCCATCCGAATGTGACACCTCTTGAGTTTTAGGCTGCTTAGGGTTCATATGAAGCCTGCCATGCCCCAGTGACCTAGAGCAAAGAGGCTTATTCTGCTGTCTGGTTTTGGAAGTCCACGCACAGCTGTATTTCTGCCGAGGCTTCTAGTGATTCAGTTTAAAGTGATGTGAGGAAGAGTGAGAAAGAGCCACGCCACAGCAAACAAACTCCCTTTAAAAAAAAACTGGCCAGGGTTAGAATCCCAGCACTCGGGATTTCACAGCACCCTGAGACTGCACCAAACTCCCTTAAAAAAAACAAAAACAAAACAAAAAAAAACTAATCATGGGTGGGACTGGAGAGATGGCTTAGTGGTTAAGGCGTTTGCCTGCAAAACCAAAGGGTCTCGGTTCAATTCTCCAGGACCCACGTAAGCCAGAGGCACAAGGGGGCGCATGCGTCTGGAGTTCATTTGCAGTGGCTGGAGGCCCTGGTGTGCCCATTCTCTCTTTCTCTCTGCCTCTTTCTCTTTCACAAATAAATAAATGAATAAAATATATTTTTTACAAAAAACAAAAAAACCTAATCACTGGGGCTGGGTGGAGCTGGGGAGGGAGAGCTGACTTGGTGACCCACTTAAACAAAACCCAGCGTGGTGACAGACACCTGTAATATCAGTATTGGGGAGAAAGAGACAGGTGAATCCCTGGGACTTACTGACCAGCCAGGCCAGCCTGCTTGGAAAGTTCCAGACTAGTGAGACACACACACACACACACACACACACACACACACAAAAAAAAAAAAATAAAACAAAAAACAAAAAAACAAGGACAGGCCCTGAACATGACACATGAGGTTGTCCTCTGCCTTCCACATGCATGTGCATGCACAGCTGTACACACACACACACACACACACACACACAAGACTGATCACTGGCCTGGAGAGATGGCTTAGTGGTTAAGGCACTTGCCTGCCAAGCCAAAGGAACCCAGGTTCAATTCCCCAGGAACCACGTAAGCCAGATGCACAAGGTGGTCCGTATATCTGGAATTCATTTGCAGTAGCTGAAGGCCCGGGTGCACCCATTCCTTCCCTTTATCTATCTTTCTCTCTTTCTCTCTCAAATAAATAAAAATAAAGTATTAATAAATTTTTAAAAACCCTGAACACCTGCTAAAAGCCTTATCACTTATCATACTCCCTACCATTATGTTGGTAATTAAATTTCAGTAAGAACTTTGGTGGGGACATTTTAAAAATATTCTATTTATTTATTTATTTGAGGGGGGGAGAGAAAATAAATGGGCATTCCAGGGCCTCCAGCCACTGCAAATGAACTCCAGACTCATGCGCCACCTTGTGCATCCGGCTTATGTGGGTCCTGGGAATTGAACCTGGGTCCTTTGACTTCACAGGCAAATAGCTTTAACTGCTAAGCCATCTCTCCAGCCCAGCATTACATTCTAAACAGTACGAGAAGAGTCTGACTGTTCACACAACAGAATGCTAACTTAGCAGGAGCTTAGATGTTACCAAAATGGACTTGTGTTCCATAAGCCACTGCGCCCAGCTGTTTGCTGACAAGCTTTCAGCAGTGTGATTGAATAATATGAAGCTAAGTTCCCAGTTTCTTCCAAATACAACCATTGGATTTTTTTTTTTTTTTTGCAAGAGAGACACAGAGAGAGGGAGAGGAAGACAGATAGAGATGGGCGCGCCAGCAGCCTCTCAGCTGCTGTGAACGAAATCCAGATGCATGCGCCCCCTTGTGGTCAAGTGCGGCATTGCGCCCTTGCGTCACTTTGCATCTGGCTAAACGTGGGACCTGGAGATTGGAACCGCTGGAGATTGGAACCAGCATTCTTAGGCTTAGCAGGCAGGCACCTTAACCCCTAAGCCATCTCTCCAGCCCTGATAAGCTCCATTTTTTTTTTTTTTGAGAGACAGAAAGTGGGAGAGGGAGAGGAAGACAGATAGAGATGGATGCGCCAGCAGCCTCTCAGCTATTGCAAACAAAATCCAGATGCATGTGCCCCCTTGTGGTCAAGTGTGGCATTGCGCCCTTGCGTCACTTTGCATCTGGCTGAACGTGGGACCTGGAGATTGGAACCGCTGGAGATTGGAACCAGTGTTCTTAGGCTTAGCAGGCAGGCGCCTTAACCACTAAGCCATCTCTCCAGCCCTCAAATACAAGCATTGATTTTCTAAGGGTTTGAATCCAGGAGGACAGAACTAAAAGCATGTCACTACTTTGTAATGTAGGAAAATATCTGGCCCCAGTTCAACAGATACAGTCATACAGGTTGGCAGAGGCCTAGAGGTGAGTATCTGAATAGCCGTGGCGAAGAAGGTCTGCATGTTTTATTTGTTTTAATTGAATTGTTTTATGAGTAGCTCAGTATGCAATAAAGGCCACCATCCCATGCCCGGAAGCTGTTGTAAAGAGTCTGGAACTTTCAGTGGGTGATGAAACCAGAGCAGGGCTTTTTTTGCAGTTTTCTAGGAAGGCAGGCCGCCCACCAGGGTGGCTAAGTGGGGTGCTAACCTCTCGGGAAGGTGCTGACAAGCCTGGAAGCCAGGGAGAAGGCTGTGGACTTTTGCTTCAGTGCTGCAAGTGAGAACATGGCATGAGACCGAGTTGGCAGACTAGAACGGGTAGCACTTTGCACCGAGGCCTGGCCACCATCCCTGGAGCACACGACGTGTAGGCGGTGGTTCCCGAGGCCATGGTGGAGCTGACAGCTGGTTGTGCTTTCAAAACTGGAATGAATGGCTGTGGCAATCACTGGAACCATCTGGTCGGTGCTTCAGCGGGCTCAGATCTCGATGCATTTTCCGTGAGCGTGTAAGTCTTGCAGATAAAATCACCGCGCCCGAGAACTACCTGACTCTACAGCCTTGCCATATCTCTGGAGCCACACCGTTTCAAAACCTTCTGTAGGGCTGGAGAGATGGCTTAGCGGTGAAGGCGTTTGCCTGCAAAGCCAAAGGATTCCTGGTTCGATGCTCCAGGACCCACGTAAGCCAGATGCACGAGGGGGCGCATGCATCTGGAGTTCATTTGCTGTGGCTGGAGGCCCTGGTGTGCCCATTCTCTCCATCTCAAATAAATAAATAAATAAATAAATTATATATATATATATATATATATATATGAAATACTTTTTTTTTTTTTTTTTTTTTTTTTTTTTTCGAGGTAGGGTCTCACTCTGGCCCAGGCTGACCTGGAATTAACTATGTAGTCTCAGGGTGGCCTCGAACTCACGGCGATCCTCCTACCTCTGCCTCCCGAGTGCTGGGATTAAAGGCGTGTGCTACCACGCCCGGCAATATGAAATACTTTTAAAAAATCGGCTGTAGGCTTATGGATTCCAGGTGAATTTGCTTTTCTGCCTGGGGGAATGTAGGCAAATAATTTAGTTCCCTTATTTCAAGACCAGAGCCTTCTTCTATTTTTTTTTCACTCTTCTCAAAAGAAAATAAATTGATAAACTTGCTTGTGTCGTTAGCTATTGCTTATAACTACAGCGGCCCAGGCTAAGCCGCAGTAACTTTCTGCCATATCTCGCGGTCCTGTGAGCGGCTTTGGCTCTGACAGTTAGATCCTTGGGCCTCATGTCATTGCAGTCACGTGGTAGATAGAGCAGGGGGTAAAAGAGCTGGCCGCTCCGATCCGGGTGCATGAGGTGGCTTCAGTCACCTATCTGGTGTGGAAGAGTTTCACCAAATGACCTCTTTTCTCTATACAAATGTGCCTTTAAGAGGCACCAAATGAGAGCTGGAGAGATGGCTTAGCGGTTAAGGCGCCTGCCTGCTAAGCCTAAGAACGCTGGTTCCAATCTCCAGCGGTTCCAATCTCCAGGTCCCATGTTTAGCCAGATGCAAAGTGACGCAAGGGTGCAATGCCGCACTTGACCACAAGGGGGCGCACGTGTCTGGAGTTCGTTCACAGCAGCTGAAAGGCTGCTGGCGCGCCCATCTCTATCTGTCTCCCTCTCCCTCTCTCTCTGTCTCTCTGTCTGTCTCCAAAAATAAATAAAATAATAATAATAATAAAAATTTAAAAAAAAAAAGAGGCATCAAATGAAAGCATCCAAGTTGCGTCCAGGGCACGGGATGATTTCCTCTGTATTCTATTGGTCTCCATTAATCCCATGACTTTTCCAGATCTCAGAAGTTTGGAGACAACCGAGTGTTCTATGGTGGGTAAGTGGCAAGGCAGAGCATTAGAAGACCACATGGGAGGAGAGACCATGTGGAGCCCAGCTGTGGACGGTGGCACCTGCCACACCGTTTCTCATGCTCAGGGTCGTGGGAACCAAAATGAGCATGCACTCCCTTGCTTCCGTATTCTCACCTCCATTTCCACGAAGACGCATTGGGAGCTAATGCAAATTCACTTAAGCGAACACCACCTATACATGCCAGACTTACAAATTACAGATTTTCTTTTACTATGCTGGCTGTTTTTTTTTTTTTAACTATTTTTGGGGGGTTGGGGGGGATTTCTTTAAATATTATGGTCTTCAGCCGGGTGTGGTGGTGCACGCCTTTCATCCCAGCACTCGGGAGGCAGAGGTAGGAGGATCGCCGTGAGTTCGAGGCCACCCTGAGACTACAGAGTGAATTCCAGGTCAGCCTGGACCAGAGTGAAACCCTACCTCGAAAAACCAAAATCAATCAATCAATCAATCAATCAATCAATAAATAATTGGGCCAGAGTGAGACCCTACCTTGAAAAACCAAAAAAAAAAAAAAAATTAAAAAGTCTGATTATTATACTAATGGGGTCAAATGAATAAATGAAACAGAATATAAGATCAGACAGGAAAAATTAGTCACAAGTACAGACTTTTGTGTGCTGATGGGATGGAGCTATATAACACAGTGCTTCAAAAGTCTGCAACAGCTGGGCGTGGTGGCTCACGCCTTTAATCCCAGCACTCGGGAGGCAGAGGTAGGAGGTTCGCCATGAGTTCGAGGCCACCCTGAGACTACAGAGTGAATTCCAGGTCAGCCTGGGCCAGAGTGAGACCCTACCTTGCAAAAACAAAAATAAATAAATAAATAAATAAATAAATGATGGTCTTCTACACCGTTTTGGCATAATGACAGGCTAGCATGAATGCAGTGGTTTGGGGAGAATTTCAGATGCAGATGGCTGTGCTTATAGCTCAGCTTCATCCTGACTGTGGACATTGGGGGGTGGGTGGGGGCGGGGTTGTACTCAGCCCCTCTGGGCTGCACTTTTCTCAGTTCTAAAGTGACTTATGGAAGTTCCCAGCTTGTGGGGGGCTCGTGACCACTGGAAGCGGTTCCTGCCTGTTAGCGTGCTGCACAGGGAGCACTGTCAGCGGTGCGGATATTGTGATGAGTCAACGGAAGTTCTTGTTAGAAGTTGTGATGGGGTTTTTATGCCTTTCTCTGCACAGAAGCACTTTGCATAATGCAGTCGGATGGCTTCTTTGCTGGGTCCGCTGCACACAGGGACCTGTACAAAGAAAGGGAAGGGAGGTGGGAGAAGCAGTTGAATCACTTGTTAAAAATACAACCAAAAATCTGGGAATTGTTGGTCCACTTTGCATTATACCTGTCTTTTTTTATTAAAAAAAAAATTATATCTATATTTATTAAAAATATATATATATAGCATTACTTGACCTGGATCTTTTATTAAAAAATATTTATTGCATTATAGCTATCCTTTATATTCTTTAAAATTTTAGTTTTACACACACACACACACACACACACACACACACATACATATATATATTTTTGGTTTTTCGAGGGGTCCTTAGGGGTCTCACTCTCAGCCCTGGCCCAGGCTGACCTGGAATTCACTCTGTAGTCTCAGGGTGGCCTTTGAACTCCATTGTAAGCAAATGTGTCTATCCTCCTGACCTCTGCCTGTGGTGGCCCTGGTTGCTGGGATTAAAGGCCATTTCTCTTGCCATTATGGAACTTCCCCTGGATCTGTGCCACCATGCCTGGCTAAAAATATATTTTTAAAGTGGTACCAGAAGTGGGGTGAGATGAAAGATTTTAGTTTTGGAGGAATTTATTTTTTGCAACTGAAGGTGCCTTCTGGAGTGGTAAGCCAAGTTTATTTATTTGCCTTCTGAGAATGCTATTCTTATGAGTGCAGACTGTATTGAACTGTATTTGAGACAGAGAGGGGAAGGAAAGACTTTTGTTGGAACTGGGCTACTGGCATAAGGGATGGCTACGTTCCACTATCCAGGCCCAGAAAGTTTGATCAAGAATGGACTGATGTGTTTGGCTGAAGATATCAGACTGAGATTTTAAGATTTTAAGTTGGAAAACCTCAAGCAAGTGAAAAGCAGAGGCACTGAGACTGGTTTAGCTGCTATTGTCAAACACATTAGCAATCTTAAGGAAGGTGGAAGGAAGGTGGCCAGACTTGATTTACATTAAAACAATGGAGAGGATGCCTGAGGAAAGACTGTTAAAAATGCAAATTCTTGGAAAGGGCTGACTGGAGAGGGAACCTGCTTTTCAAGGCTATGGTTTATTTTGTCCCTGGATTAAGAATATGGCTGTGTCCTGCACACCTGGTATTAGTTTTGGAAGCATGAAAAATGCATAGAATGGTCATGAGTTGCACTTAGATGTGAGGCAGGGCATGAAGACCCTCAGGAATAGGCTGGAAGAGCCTTTGGAAGATGGACCATGGTTTGCATGGAGACCTGAAGATGTTTTGGATATACCAGGACTGTGCAAAAGGGCTACCATGGAGTGCAGTGTTGGCATGGGATGAAAGTTTTCCCTGGCGACTCTGCTCAGCTGGAGCAGCGGAATTGGAAAACCTGGAGACTGTCAGTCTCTGGTTATATTGCCTGCAGAAGTTTGATGATTGCTGATGATGGCTGAGTTTGCATTGTTTTAGTTTCTCCTTGCTATGCCTTATACCAGTTAAAAATGTTTACTCTGTGCCTTTACATGTTGAAGGTATTTAGCTTGTTTGATTTTACAGGACTCACTATCTTAAGTTGATCAAGACTGTGAGAATCTTTGAAATTGGACTGAGTACAATTTACAATGTGTGATAGTTATAAATCTATTGGGGGCCAGGAGCTAAATATATTGGGGGCCAGGGGCGGAATGTGGTAGTTTGAATATATGTCCCCCAATATATTCAGTGTTTTATTATTTTATAGTTTGCATCTGCAATCACCTTGCTAGAGGCAAGGTCACTGGGGGCCCGGTCTTAAGGTGTGGTGATGGGTTTGAGATTCCATTGTAAAGATATGCAAATGTGTCTAGCAGGAGTTCCTGAAGTCTGCTGTGTGACCTTTTGGCTGTAGTTTGTTTTGCTCTGTGGTGGCTGGCTGGCTGGTTGGCTTTGCTCTCTCTGCTTGGCCCTGTGGAGAGCAGGCCATTTCTCTTGCCATTATGGAACTTCCCCTGGATCTGTAAGCTTCAATAAATAATATCCCTTCCTCCATAACTGTGCCTGGTCTGGAAGTTCATCTCAGCGAACCTGAAGCTGTCTGTTACAATGGGCATGCCAGGGTCTCTAGCCACTGCACAGGAATTCCAGATGCAGGTGCCACCATGTGCATCTGGCTAACGTGGGACCTGGAGAATCAAACCTGGGTCCTCAGGCCTCGCAGGCAAGCGCCTTAACCACTAAGCCTGAGCCCTGTCTCTCGCCCACCCTCAGCCTGGACTGTTCCTTGTTGTTCTCCAGCACCTAACAGCGCCCCTGGGACTACATTCTTCTCTCAATGCTTACATGGAGTGGGGTGTGTCATCCGTCCCTGCTGACTCCAGTGGAAAAACCTCATATCCAAGAGGGCTTGGCAGCATCCGTGCCCCACTGACTTCCTGAAGTTGGTGCTGCAGGCCGAGGGGAGGAACGACAGCAGTTCAAACCTCCAGCCCCTGACAACCCAGTGTCACAAGTAGCTGCCCCGGGTTTATGAGGTGTCACCATGAGCTAAGGAAGGGGGTGAAGCAGATCATGGGAGCACTCTGAGTGCAGGAACAAGGATCAGAATCTGGGCCTCTGAGTGCTCCCCTCTCCCACAGCTCTTCCTCTCCAGCCAGCCGTTGGCATTCTTTGATGTGAATTTTTTTAAAACATATTTTTATTTTTATTTGAGAGCGGGAAAGAAGCAGATAGAGAAAGAGAGAAGGAGGGAGAGAATGGGCACACCAGGGCCTCTTAGCCACTGCAAATGATCTCCAGATGCATGTGCCAGCCATGTGCATCTGGCTTACATGGGTACTGGGGAATTGAACCTGAGTCCTTAGGCTTCAAAGGCAAGCGCCTTAACCACTAAACCATCTCTCAGCCCTGAATTTTTTTAAAATAAAGTGGGGGGTCCATTTTTTTAAAAAAAATATTTTATTATTTATTTGAGAGAGAGACACACAGAAATAGGCAGGTAGAGAGAGAGAGAGAGAAAGAATGTGTATGCCAGGGGCTCCAGCCACTGCAAACGAACTCCAGATGCATGCACCCCCTTGTGCATCTGGCTTACGTGGGTCCTGGAGAATCGAGCCTCGAACTGGGGTCCTTAGGCTTCATAGGCAAGCGTTTAACTGCTACGCTAAGCCATCCCTCCAGCCCAGGGGTCCATCTTTTTTAAAAATATTAATTAATTAATTAATTAATTAATTTAAGAGAGAGAAAGAGGCAGAAAGAGAGAGAGAGAATTGGTGCTCCAGGGCATGCAGCCACTGCAAAGGAACTCCAGATGTGTGTGCCCCTTGTGCATCTGGCTAATGTGGGTCCTGGGGAATTGAACCGGGATCCTTTGGCTTTGCAGGCAAAGGCCTCAACCGCTAAGCCATCTCTCCAGCCCCTGTGGTGTGAACTTGAACTGTCCCAGGGTTTCAGGGACCGCCATTCCATGCAGACTCGAAAGGGCATTGCTGCGGATTCTGCAGGAAGGGTCACCGTAGGTTGACAATAGCCAACACCCTTTTTACTAGAAAACCGAGAGCAATTTTGGGGCAGGTTTGTCTCCCCGAGCATGAAAACTTCTCATTCTATAAGCTGAAGACACCATCAGACAGCGGACAGCTAGTTTACGTAGTTGGGGGCCACTTGCGAATTAATTTTGACAAAGTCAGTCGAAGGCATTGCCTGAGGACAACCTTCATAGATATAATCTGAATTTTTAATCTCAGCTCTAAAAACGTGTCGATATCTACATAGATGCAGCTTTACGTACATATGTACCTTGGCTTTCTACCTAATGCAGAACTAAAATGTGTTATCATTGTAGCATGCTTTTGGATAATCGAAATGGCTTGGGAAAGGGAGAACTGTCCTACCTTTCAACACGTACATATTCCTTGGAAAGTGTTGGAAGCAAGAGCTTGTTGCTCAGTCTGTAATGTAAGCCTCATAGCAGGTCATATTTTGGATGGAATTCGTGGCTTACTTTTTTCTTCTTTTTTTTTTTTGACAACGTCCATTATTATAGACAATAAACCATGATAATTCCCTCCTTCCCTCCCCCACTTTCCCCTTCACAACTCCGCTCTCCATCATCCCTCCCCCTCTCAATCAGCCTCTCTCTTATTTTGATGTCATCATCTTTTCCTCCTATTATGATGGTCTTGTGTAGGTAGTGTCAGGCACTGTGAGGTCATGGATATCCAGGCCATTTTGTGTCTGGAGGAGCACGTTGTAAGGAGTCCTACCCTTCCTTTGGCTCTTACTTTCTTTCCTCCACCTCTTCTGCAATGGACCCTGAGCCTTGGAAGGTGTGATAGAGATGTTTCAGTGCTGAGCACTCCTCTGTCCCTTCTTCTCAGCACCATGGTGCCTTCTGAGTCATCCCAAGGTTGCCACCATCTGAAAAGAGAAGCTTCTCTAACCAAAAGTGAGAGTAGCATTAATATATGGGCATGAACATTAAGAGAAGTGCTTTCCGGGCAGTTTTGGCAAGCATAATATATATATGTTTATTTATTTATTTATTTATTTATTTATTTATTTATTTATTTATTTGAGAGAGAGAGAAAGAGACAGCGAGAGAAAAACAGGCAGAGAGAGAGGGAGAGAGAGAATGGGCACTCCAGGGCTTCCAGCCACTGCAAACGAACTCCAGATGCATGCACCACCTTGTGCATCTGGCTTACGTGGGTCCTGGAGAATCGAACTGGGATCCTTTGGCTTTGCAGGCAAATGCCTTCACTGCCAAGCCATCTCTCCAGCCCGATGGTTCATTTTTAAAGGCGAAAAAAAAATAATAAGTGTTTGATTGTTTTTCTGTTTGTTAATCTGAAGGTATTCTAGATTTTGCGTATCGGGTCTCATTTATTTAAAATATAATTGTTGTACTCATTAGAGTAAAATTTTTTTCTTTTAGGACCCTGTAAAGGGTTACATGAATAAAGATTCCAGAACAAACCAGGTTTTGTTGTAGACTGCATTATTTCAATGCATATCAGAGATGGCGTTCCTTCCTGCTGCTTCTGTGATCCCATCTGTTCATGGTCTCCCTCCCTCCATCCACATGCTTGTAAAGAAAAGAAGGCCTTTTCTGATCGGCTGTTTGTAGAAATTTGATCTCTGCAGCATTGTCAACATTTTCTCTCACCTCTGCGAGGTTCTGCCTAGAAACAAATGGGGGGCATTTTTGGTGTCCCAGTGTCTGAGTGCCCCTGGCACTTCAGGCCCGGCAGTGGGCAGTCATCACCACCTGTACCATTCCTTCAAGGCTCCTGTCTTCTATCCTGAGTATGCACTGTTGCTTGGGTGCCAAATTGACTGCTTTTTCCATCTCTATGACCATGATGCCAGACAGCTTAGGGGACATGGTGACAGGTGCATGTGATAGAGACTGTTCTTGTCAGAGTCGACCAGGAAGGACAGAGAGAGAGAGAGAAAGAGGGAGAGACCAGAAGCCAGGTGTAGCATTCAAGCTTCTGCCCCTCATGATCTGTTTGTGCTGATCAAGCACCTCCACATATCAGCTCCACAGCCTCCCCAGATATACAGGCACCATCTGGGGGGGGTCTGCATGTTTAGAACATGCGCCTGTAGCGGGGGGGGGGACGTTTCACATCCAAGCTATAACAGGAGCCCTTCTCTGCATGAGCCTCCAGCCTCTTCCTGAATTCCCAGGACACCTCTGAAGTCTCAGGGGAATGCACTATTAAGGATTTCCTTTATACCACGACTTGAACATTCGACTCTGAAAATGCTGTTCTCTGCTGTCAGTCATCCAATATAAATATTAGGTTAAAATAGGAATATTTCAGGCTTCACGAGCCATATGGTCTGTGTTATTACTGCTCAACGCTCTTCTTGGAGCGTGAAACCAGCCTTAGGCTGCTTCCAGATGTGTGGGCAGGGTTATGTCTCAATAAAACTTTATTGATAAAACAGACAGCGGGCCTCGTTCTGCCAACGCATCATTATTTTCAGCCGTTAGTTTTCATCTTCTGAATGAACTGTTTCTGTAGTTGTTTAATGGTCACCTATTGGAATTTTCGTCTAAGTCATACTGACACGCTGTTATTTTATTATTCATGTTCTTGCCGTCTGATCTTGATAGATCACATCTACCCAAAACTCATCTCAACGTTTCTCTTGCCCCCTCTGTCTTGTTAGCTTGTATCTGGCTTTCTGTGTTCAAAGCTTTCCAAGACTTGAGCATCTGGTGCTTTTATGTGCAGTGCATAGCTGACATATGTATCTCTGAAGCCAGATCTCATTACCGGAATAAAGCTTATAGGTTATAAGCCGGGCGTGGTGGCGCACGCCTTTAATCCCAGCACTTGGGAGGCAGAGGTAGGAGGATCGCCGTGAGTTCGAGGCCAACCTGAGACTACATAGTTAATTCCAGGTCAGCCTGAGCTAGCGTGAGACCCTACCTCCAAAAACCAAAACAAACACACAAAAAAACTTATAGGTTATTAACTGTTTGCTGTACTAAAAATTTCTATATTTATTTGTCTTATTTGTGCTTGTATTCAACATGATTGAGAATTCGCAAAAACTTTATTTCCTGACCAAAGAGATTTTTTAAATTTTTATCTTTTATTATTATTATTTTTTTATGTTTTTTGAGAGAGACAGAGAGAGAGAGAGAGAGAGAGAGAGAGATTGAGAGAGAGACACAAATAGAGATGGGCGCGCCAGCAGCCTCTCAGCTGCTGTGAACGAACTCCAGATGCATGCGCAGTCCAAATTCACACGTGCAGTCTTTGGAAAAGAAAAACAAACAATGATTCCACAGAAACCTCAATATCATGCATGGCTTTGAGACAACCAATGCAAGGATTCCACAATTTGCAGTGCCAAAGGAACACGTGGAACCAGACCAATGCTTTTGTCGGAGGAAAAAAAAAAAAAGCCAATCCAGAACGTGCATTAAATATTGTTAATTCTGTAGTTCGCAATGACCTCAAGGATTTAGCATCTGGTGCGGCCACTGTTCTCACACCTGCCTTTATCCTTGCCCGCTGAGCATGGCCATTCCTCCCCTTGTCTCCTGTCCATGCAACCTGGCTGCTCCCGAGAGCGAGGTCATTCATGACATTAGCCTGGTCTCATTGAAGTTGTCAGCACGCTTCGCTGAGCACTCTGTGTGTGAGGCATGAAGTGAGATCCACCGCAGGGTTGAGGGCATCGTGCTGTCTGTGCCTGCAGCCACGGTGTCTTGGTTTGCAGGAACTGGACACATCTCTTAGTGGCCTTTAGATCCATGTGGCAGGCAGGGTGACGTTGGCACTTTTCTGCCAATCTGTGATCTTGGTGGTCATCAAACACAGGCTATCATATATATATTTTAAAGTATTTGTTTTCATTTTATTATTTATTTATTTGAGAGAGAGAGAGAGAAAGTGGCAGAGAGAGAGAGAGAGAGAGAGAATGGGCACACCACGGCTTTAGCTGCATGTATCACCTTGTGCATCTGGCTTTATGTGGGACCTGGGGAATTGAACTAGGGTCCTTTGGCTTTGCAGGCAAGCGCCTTAGCCGCTAAGCCGTCCCTCCAGTCCAAGGCTATCGTTTCTGATGCTCATTTCTGGAAGAAGCAGCAACAGGCTCTTTACTGGGGATGGGACAGCATCGTGGACATTGTAGGTTGTGTGGGTTCTTATCTTTGTCTTCTTGCTTGCCCATTTTTGTTAGAAAATCGTTATTTTTAGACATACTTTTTTAAAAACAAAATAATCTTTCAACACCATTTTGTAACAGTTTGCAGTCCACTGAAGTGTTGCCACGTGAGCTGGCTGAGCTGGGTGAGCTCCTGTCCTCTCTGTTCAGACTCTCCTGTCATTCACACCTTACGGCAGTGTGGCTCATTTGTCCCAGCTAACATGGGTGCTTAATTATCATTAGAGACATTCCACTTTGTTCGGCCCCCCTCAGGCTTCTCAGGTCCCCATCTGTCCCCATCCAAGGCACCGTGGGGCGTTAAGTCATCACGTGACCGTAGGTTTCTCTTGAGCGTGAGGGTTTCTCAGACTTCCCTCTTTTTTGTAAATATATATACATTTTTTTTGAGAGAGAGAGAGAGAGAAACAGAGAGAGCTATTTCAGCTGCTGCAAACGAACTCCAGATGCATGCGCCCCCTTGTGGGCAAATGTGGCATTGCGTCCTTGTGTCACTTGTGCCTGGCTAAACGTGGGACCTGGAGAATCGAAATGGCAGGCAGGCACCTTAACTGCCAAGCCATCTCTCCAGCACTTAAATATATTTTATTTATTTACTTATTTATTTGAGAGAAAGAAAGAAGTAGAGAGTGAGACAGTGAGAGAGAATGGGCACGCCAGGGCCTCCAGCCAGTGCAAATGAAATCCAGATGCATGCACCTCCTTGTGCATCTGGCTTACGTGGGTCCTGGAGAATCGAACCTGGGTCCTTTGCCTTTGCAGGCAAGCACCTTAACCTAACCACTAAGCCTTTTCTCCAGCCCCAAATTTAATTTTTTTTTCCTGTTTTTCGAGGTAGAGTCTCACTGTAGCCCAGGCTGCCCTGGAATTCACTATGTAGTCTCAGGGTGGCCTTGAACTCATAGCGATCCTCCTACCTCTGCCGCCAAAGTGCTGGGATTAAAGGTGTGCGCCACCACGCCCGGCTTCTTTCTTTTTTTAAACATTTTTTATTGACCACTTGTAAAATTACAGACAATAAGCCATTATAATTCCCTCCCCTCTCGCTCCCCAATTTCCCCTTCACAAATCCCCAACTCCATCATATCCTCTCCCTCTCTCCATTAATCTCTCTTTTATTTTGATGTCATCATCTTTTCCTCCTATTATGAAGGTCTTGTGTAGGAAGTGTCAGGCACTGTGAGGTCATGGATATCCAGGCCATTTTGTGCCTGGAGGAGCACGTTGTAAGGAGTCCTACTCTTCCTTTGGCTCTTACATTCTTTCCGTCCCCTCTTCCGCAATGGACCCTGAGCCTTGGAAGGTGTGACAGAGATGTTTCAGTGCTGAGCACTCCTCTGTCCCTTCTTCTCAGCACCATGGTGCCTTCTGAGTCATCCCAATGTTTCCACCATCTGAAAAGAGAAGCTTATCTAACCAAAAGTGAGAGTAGCATTAATCTATGTGCATGAATGTTAAGAAAAGTGCTTACAGGGCCATTTGGTGAACCTAATATATGTATTTAGCCAGACACCATTAGCTATTACACCCGTAGGACTCATGATCTCCCCACCATAGGCTTTTGACTGGGTTTTCAGTACCAGGCAAGTATTCTGTCCTGTGGAGTGGGCCTCCAGTCTAAGTAGAGAGCGGTTGGTTTTCCCCATAACAGACATGCCGCTATTGCACCCGTTGGCTCACTTGGCCTGGCTGGCCAAACTTAAGGCTTGCAGTGTCCACTGTTTTCACCACTGATGACTCCTGTCTCCTGTAGGGGCTGCAGTGTAGCTTTTTCCAACTGTCTATCAGCTGGTTTACAGGGAAGAGGTTTTCAGCTCAGCTCCAGTTTGATTTCTAGTGTATTTTCTTTGTGAATAATGTGCATATTTATTTTGATCTTTATATAAGAAAACTGGAGGACCAATTTATTAAATTTTTCTTTACTTTTTTTTTTTGGAGAGAGACACAGAGAGACAGAGGGAGAGGGAGACAGATGGAGATGGTGCGCCTGCAGCCTCTCAGCTGCTGTGAACGAAATCCAGATGCGTGCGCCCCCTTGTGGTCAAGTGCGGCATTGCGCCCTTGTGTCACTTTGCATCTGGCTAAACGTGGGACCTGGAGATTGGAACCAGGTTCTTAGGCTCAGCAGGCAGGCGCCTTAACCCCTAAGCCATCTCTCCAGCCCACAGACTTTCTTTTTTAAACATGCTCTGCCAAGGTGGCTTACTCATTTCCATTTCTGTTTGGATGTTGATCACTGTTATAAAAATCTGATTTGGATATGGAAAAAAATCTTCTGAGGAATATGATGTTAGATTTTCTGACACCTCCTTTGAAAGAGTTAAAAAAAAAAAAGCAGAGGATCCTATCTCATGTTTTTCCCCTCTCTGAAAGAGTCATGATACTTGTGGGTAAGATTTAAGTTTGAATATAATCCGTACTAACAGAAGTTTACAAAGTTGAGTCCTTTTAAGGACTCTTTAAAAGCATATTATTTATTTATTTATTTATTTATTTATTTATTTATTTATTTGACAGAGAGAGAAAGAGAGAGAATGGGCATGCCAGGACCTCCAGCCACTGCAGATGAACTCCAGATGCATGTGCTCCCTCGTGATTACGTGGGTCCTGGAGAGTCAAACCAGGATCCTTTGGCTTCGTAGGCAAATGTCTTAACCACTAAGCCATCTCTCCATCCCAGTGTATTTTATTTTTTGCACAGGTGATTGGGAAATAATTCAAGGTGGCTGAGATGAAGAAATAAATCTGTAGTGCTCTGGGTGTGGAATAGTGGTCTGCAAAGAGGTCTTAATTCCCACAATTGGAGGGTGTTACCTTATAGAGCAGAAGGATTTATGGAGAGGTAATTTACTAGCATGGCGCTAGGACATTATCCTGGGTTGTTTCCGGGGAAATCTCAGGCACCCTTACAAGAGAGACGATTTGCCACCTAGGACATTATGATGGGAGCTGGGTTGTTTCTCCTGCTGGCCTTGAGGATGTGAGAAGCTGAGATAAGGGGTCCTGGATGCTGCTTGGAATGCTGAGATATAAGGAAACAGGTTTCCCTTGAGAACCAATGGAGGGAATGAGGCCCTGTCTCACTCTTGCTTTCATACCAGGAATATCCATTTCAAATTTTTATTATTTATTATTATGATGATGATGATGATGATGTTGGTTTTTTTGAGGCAGGGTCTCACTCTAGCTCAGGCTGACCTGGAATTCACTCTGTAGTCTCAGGGTGGCCTTGAACTCACAGCGATCATCCTATCTCTGCCTCCCGAGTGCTGGGATTAAAGGTGTGCGCCACCACGCCTGGCCCATTTCAAATTTCTGAGCACAAGAGAACAGATTTGAGTTTGTCTTCTGTTCTACCAAGGTTATGGCCTTTTTTATAACATTAACTTGTTGCACAGGAAATTACTGGACCAATGATCTCCCTTGTAAACTTCTGGCCTAAGGGCGTTGAATTTTTAAAAATACATTGAATGTTCAAATGTATGATGAGGACTGTGTGAAACTAAACAGCTAGAATGACAAGGAAGGAGCGAATTAAAATGCAAGATGATCTCTTCAGCGGACCCTGGAGGATGGAGTGTTTGGAAAAGCTGCAGGTGCAGAGAGGCTGAGCGTCTTTCACGACATTTTACGACACAATTCTGTGTTGTGCCAATTTGTTTAGTTCCAGGAGCCCTGCAAAATCAGTGCTTGGGAATTTCATTGACATGGTTAGCTTACCCTCTTCCCAACCCTGGCCTTCTCTTTGTATTGTTTTTATTTTAGAGAGAAATACAGAGAGAGAGAGAGAGAGAAATTGTGTGCCAAGGCCTCAGCCACTGCAATCGCAACTCCAGACACTGGCGCCACCTAGTGGTCATGTGCGACCTTGCGCCTGCCTCACCTTTGTGCGTCTGGCTCACGTGGGATCTGGAGAGTTGAACATGGGTCCTTAGGCTTCACAGGCAAGCGCCTTAACTGCTAAGTTGTCTCTCCAGCCCATATTTTTTTGATTCAATGAAAACTTATATGCAGCTTAGAAAGAAAAAAAAAGTCTTTTTTTTTTCTTTTTAAGGCATTTTTGGAAATCTAGAGGATTTGTAAGCCTTTGGGTTAAAAATAGCAATGATTTCTTTTTTATTCTAAGGATAGGTAGTCTTCCAGTTTAATAACAATACATGAGGAAATCATACTGCACTCCTTTAACCCATATGACTGTGGATTTTTCTTGATCTTGAAGATTTGTTTGTTTGTTTGTTTTTTCGAGGTACAGTTTCACTCTGGTCCAGGCTGACCTGGAATTCACTCTGTCTTCTCAGGGTGGCCTCGAACTCACGGCGATCCTCCTACCTCTGCCTCTCGAGTGCTGGGATTAAAGGCGTGTGCCACCACGCCCGGCAATCTTGAAGATTTATTTCCTACAAAATTTTAGTGGGAGAATTCATGTCAACAACCCAGAACTTACTTCAATCTTGACTGTAAGTAGTTCTCTTTTCCACCTTCCGCCTATGAAATGAGGTGGGGAGTATTTTTCATACTTGAATTTGGTTTGCTTTACTTCGCATTTTCATTAAGGGTTTTTCTTGTTTTGGCACACAACACCGTGTGGTGTACAACAGCCTACGGGGGAAAAAAAAAAGCCTAATTACTTAAAAAGTTTGACTGAAATCCAGGAAGAACAGACAGCAGACTGCATTTGTTCAGGTTAAGTTTCTATGACTTAAAATTACATAAAAATAATTAGTGGCGCAGCCACATTGGTGCTTTCATTGAAAGGTCTTGGTTGTCAGTAGGATGGGAAGAAATGCTATCCAAGGCTTTCATTAATGTAAAATACCTTAAAAGGAAAAACAGGAGAGAAATAGCCATTCTGTTGGCCTAGAACCAGGCTCTTCTTGAAATCTTTCCAGAATATTCCACACAGCGCAACCAATTGAACTTGGCGATTGACTTTAAAAACCATTGTGCAGGCATTGAGAGATTGCTCAGTTACGACAAACACCTATTTAAGGAAAAAGAAAGGGCAGAAAAAGGCCAGTTTAGGGAATTAGGGGAGAAGGATTCCACTTTGGAGTCAATTATCTTCCAGCTTCGTAGCTTTTGACGAGTCCAGCAAATGCACTGAGTTTCAGTTTGATCATCTGGAAAATGGTCACATCTACATTGCTTCCCTCTTGAGGTCTCTGGAGGATTTGAAGACATATATGGAAGCACATAGTGTCATTTATTGTTGGGGTCCCCCCTAAAGGGCCAGCCCAGGAGGGACGGCAGGGTCTCTGCCGAGTTGGGGGTGAGAGGCGTGGAGTCACGACACAGACTCCGGGAGTTGGGTGGAAGCAGGCAGAGGGTGAGCTGCTGCAAACTCGTTTATTCAAGGAAGTGTAGGGGGTTTTAAGGGGTTTGGCTGGCCAATCATTGTATGGGGTGGTCCCCTTCTTGTGACCAATGACAGCCTGTCTCCGGGCAGATCATCTCGCAGCAGGTTTCTCATGAGCATGGGACTGTAGCTGCTGTCACGGCAGGCGTGTGCAGGATACCACGTCCACAGAAGCCACTTCCTGGTTTCTTCTGGCATGCAGTCTGGCTAAGGCCTGACCTGTGTTGTGCCATACAATTTATTTATTTATTTAACAGAGAGAGAGGGAGAGAGAGAGAATGGGCACTCCAGAGCCTCTGGCCAAAGCAACTCTAGCTACAAACAAACTCCAGACACATCGCACCCCCTTGTGCATCTGGCTAATGTGGGTCCTGGGGAATCGAACCTGGGTCCTTTGGCTTTGCGAGCAAACGCCATAACCACTAAGCCATCCCTCCAGCCCACATAGCGTCTTATAAAAGGGAAGCGCTTCCTGATGAAGCAAATTTGGTCATCACTTAGAGTGATGGAATTTCTGATTTTTGGCACCTGTGTTTATCCCTTTGGCGGGGTCTTAAAAGAATAAGTTCTGTTCTTAATCTGTGGAACAAAGGAGGCTGATCTGAGGCTGCTGCTGCCTCCCTCTCTTCTGGAAGCCACAGTTGAGACTTTTTTTTTAAAAAAAAAATTCCTATTCCAGGAACCTCAGGCTGGTGAGGGTGACTGCGTCTTCCGTCATTCCTGCAAAAACATGTTTGCACGACTCTTAATATCTGATGATGAACGAGCTGTCCGTGCAGAAAAGAGGCCAGAAGAGAGGTCACATTTTGCCAGGATGCTATTGCTTCTCTTGGTGTTGAATGCTCTTATTTAAACTAATTCCCTGAGGTTGTTTCCTGGTTTCTAATGGGGTGACATAGCACTGTGCTTAGCTTTTACTTGGGACTATGTAAGGTTAGGTCGGACTGGAAAGCTTATGTGGGTTCTGGGGTAACAAACCTGGGTCCTTAGGCTTCACAGGCAAGCGCCTTAACCACTAAGCCATCTCTCCAGCCCAAGACAGGGTCTCTTGATGACTATAAAGCACGATAATTCAGCTAGATTAGCTAGCCAGTGAACCCCAGGGGTTCCCCATCTCCTTCTGCCCAGTACACACCACTAAGCGTGGTATTTTACATGGGGACTGGGATCTGCTGTCAGGTCCCCCTGCTTTCACACGAAAGCTGCTGAATGCCCTGAACCACCTCCCCAGCCTCCGCTCTGCTCCCTCTTTAATTGGGATCTCTTGGCAGCAGCTTCTGTGATGACTGAACCCGTTTAGCTGTCTCTGGAT
Source organism: Orientallactaga sibirica (assembly GCA_036365145.1). Taxonomy (NCBI): domain Eukaryota; kingdom Metazoa; phylum Chordata; class Mammalia; order Rodentia; family Dipodidae; genus Orientallactaga; species Orientallactaga sibirica. The sequence goes on along the minus strand of JAEOAD010002614.1, from coordinate 2,753,290 downwards.
AGTTATTTGCGACCTACACTAAAAGGTTTCAAACATCCCCGTTTTATTAATTATTTCTTAATAATTTGGAAGTGACCCTGAACATGAGCTGGTTAATAGCCTTTTGGAACCTTAAGTATACATTAGTACATTTTATGGTCGCTAAATGTAGAAATGAACAAAGAGATCAGGTAATTTTCACAACTCCTAACCACCAGCTCGCACTTAAACCGGTATATGTAGCTTTTAATAAAGTGTCTCCATTACAGCTAATGTAAAATTAAACCTCTACAACGAAATTGGCCTCTGTCTAATGCTAAATCAATCCGCAAATGATCCGAAAAAGGAAGCCTGATTTATCTGGTTCCTTATATTTTTATTTTTATTTATTTTTATTTATTTATTTAAATTTTTAAAAAAATTATTTTATTTATTTTTGGAGAGAGACAGAGACAGACAGACAGACAGAGAGGGAAAAGGAGACACAGAATGGGCGCGCCAGCAGTGTCTCAGCTGCTGTGAACGAACTCCAGACGCGTGCGCCCCCTTGTGGTCAAGTGCGGCATTGCGCCCTTGCGTCACTTTGCATCTGGCTAAACGTGGGACCTGGAGATTGGAACCGCTGGAGATTGGAACCAGCGTTCTTAGGCTTAGCAGGCAGGTGCCTTAACCGCTAAGCCATCTCTCCAGCCCTTATTTTTATTTTTTATTTATTTATTTTTGGAGATAGGGTGTCACTCTGGCTGACCTGGAATTCACTATGTAGTCTCAGGGTGGCCTTGAACTCACGGTGATCCTCCCACCTCTGCCTCCCGAGTTCTGGGATGAAACACGTGTGCCACCAAGCCCGGCTCCTTGTATTTTGTTTTATCTTTCTTGCAGCTACCTTGTAAATTATCTGAAAGTTTTATGTGAGGTGGTAGACCTGCAGTCTAATTCTTTCTGGTTTGACTTTTGGCATTTTTCACCTATTTTTTAAAACTATTTTTATCTCTTTATTTGCAAGGGGGAGCATAGGGAGAGTTAGGAGGAAGGAAAGAGGGAGAAGAGGAGAGGAGAGAGAGGGATGGCAGAGGGGCAGAGAGAGAAGATGAGAGAATGGGCCCACCAGGGTCTCTTGCCACTGCAAGCAAACTCTGGATGCATGCACTTCTCCGGGCATCTGGCTTTATGTGGGTACTGGGGAGTCAAATTCTGGGCACCAATTCTTTGCATCTCTCCAGCCTTTTTTTCTTAGTTTTTCAAGGTAGGGTCTCGCTCTAGTCCAGGCTGACCTGGAATTCACTGTGTAGTTTCAGGGTGGCCTTGAACTCACGGCGATCCTCCTACTTCTGCCTCCCGAGTGCTGGGATTAAAGGAGTGCACCCCCACGCCTGGTGGCTTATTTTTTCTAAATCCTTTTTAAGAAAAATATTTTCAAAGTTAATTAATTAATTTATTAGAGACACAGAGAGGGAGAGAGAGCGAAACAGTGAGAATGGGCATGCCAGGGCCTCCAGCCACTGCAAATGAACTCACTCCAGAAGCATGAGCCACCATGTGCATTTGGCTTCTGTGGGACCTGGAGAATCGAACTGGGGTCCTTAGGCTTCGAGAGCATGCGCCTTAACCATTAAGCCATCTCTCCAGAGACACCGTCAATCTTGCCCTGGCTGTCAGTTACTTTGAATTACATACCTGCAAACTGAGCTTGGCACAGCCAGGCATTCTTTTACTTTATTTTATTTTTATGTATTTATTTGAGAGAGAACCAGAAATAGGCAGGGTGAGAGAGAGAGAGGAGGGAGGGAGGGAGAGAAATAGGCAGGTAGAGAGAGAGACAGAGAGAGAGAGAGAAATGGGTACACCAGGGCCTCCAGCCACTGCAAATGAACTCCAGACGCATGCTCCACCTTGTGCATCTGGCTTACGTGGGTCCTGGGGAATCAAACCTGGGTCCTTTGGCTTTGTAGGCAAGTGCCTTAACCACTGAGCCATCTCTCCAGCCCTCTCTTCTCCATTTTAATTGCTACAATCCCATAAACTCCCCCCTCAGGGTGGAGTTGAATAAGGAAGCGTGTTTTTTCAGTGACTAACCTCCATTGTTCAGCCGTTTACCAAAATTGTGGTTTTGTGGGGAAAAAAAAAGTAATAATAGTGAGATTGCAAGTTGACGCAGAAAGCTCTAATTATCTATATTGGTTTTTGCAGTAGCTTCGGCCATTTTTAAATATTGTCCTCCTAGCCAGGGGGCGAAAACGTAAGATTGCTCAATTCCACCTTCAGTTTAGTAATTACAGTGGGAAGGTAGAGAGATTTCTATGAGCTGCATTTTCTAGATGGATTCATGCTTGCAACAGTTGGGAAAATATTTAGCTCTGTTTTTTTTTTTTTTGTTGTTTTGTTTTGTTTTTTTGAGGTAGGGTCTCACTCTGGCCCAGGCTGGCTGGAATTAACTATGTAGTCTCAGGGTGGCCTCGAACTCATGGCGATCCTCCTACCTCTGCCTCCCAAGTGCTGGGATTAAAGGTATGCACCACCACGCCCGGTTTAAGCCATGTGATCTTGAAAACTCATTTTATGGGAGGTTAACCAAGCAATACCTGTGTTTTTGTCACCCCCCCCCCAGCTGTATTGGGGACACCTTTGGAACTCGGGTTACTTTCCTTTTGTGCTATGTCATCTTGGTGTGTAGATTTCGTCTTTATACTTGGCATGTACTGGGTGAAAGCCAGCTGACCCAGTCCCAGTGGGGTGGCCCAGCAGGGGCTGAAGCTGGGTGGACAGAGGGACGAGCAACAGGACCGTCCACATCTTTGGGAGAGGGGATACCGAGAAGACAGCCTGTGAACAGTATCTGCTATGTGTTTCTGAACCAAATTGCTACTTTAGCTTTTGGATGCTTTCCTAGAAACATTTCATACTCTTTTTAAAATTCTGTGCACATGAAACAAGACAAGAAATTGTGTGTGCTTACAGATATATGCCCAGTGGAGAATTCTGTATGCGCACCTACCAACGTATATGTTGAGATACTTGATTTTAAAGATAACTCGTTGATGTTTCAAATTATTTATTGTCAGCCGGGCGTGGTGGCACACGCACGCCTTTAATCCCAGCACTCGGGAGACAGAGGTAGGAGGATCGCCGTGAGTTCGAGGCCATCCTGAGACTACATAGTGAATTCCAGGTCAGCCTGAGCCAGAGTGAGACCCTACCTCGAAAAACCAAAAAAGAAAAAAAAAAATTATTTTTGCTTTTTACATTGTAAAAACCGTGAATATGAATATATTCCAGTTTTCTACATAATAGCAAAATTCCAATAAGGGGCTTGGAGTCAGGTTGTGTTAATAACTATTTGAACATAGGTACACCAAACTCGTTTACTCATGTGTGTGATTCAGACACATTTTAATTGGAGAGAAATCTTACTGCAAATATTAATTATTTTCTAGGCGTGGTGGTACACACCTTGAATTCTAGCACTCAAGAGGCAGTGGTAGGAAGATCGCCATGAGTTCGAGGCCACCCTGAAACTACATAGTGAATTCCAGGTCAGCTTGGGCTGGATCTAGACCCTAACACAAAACCAAACCAAAACAAACCAAATATTAATGATTTTCTCCATGCACTTCGTAAAAAATCATTATAAATGTCAAGAAAATTAACGTGGAACCCCCCTCCCCGCCCCGTCCCACGAGGCGATCATGAACTGTTTTTTTTTTTTCCCCGCAGACACATCAGCGGTTAATTCTTCCACCATGGTATTAATTTAGTTTGAACTTAGTTCACAACAGTGTAGCTTCTGAAGATACTGATGAAAGATTTGCAGAGTAAAGACTCAGCATAGATGGGTGAGGGAGGGATATGCTGGGCAGTGCCAGGGTGGCTTGGGAGAGTCTTGAGCTGGGGGAACAAGAGTCTGGGGGACTGTGCTTCAAACATTTACCTCTCCTGAAACAAAAAAGCAAGGACAACATCCACACACAGGGTCGCTTGAAGCTCTACCTGCAGCGTTGGCAGCGTTAGCAAGCTTAGTATGGTTTAAGTGTGCTTGGTATATTGCACAAGGCATGATGCTTCTAACATGTTGCTTGTTTATTTACAAGCAGATTGAACTGGGGGTCCTGTATTTATCTCATTGTCTTCTGTGCACCCTGTCGTGGGTCATCTTGGACCATCCTTGTGTGGCAACGCAGTAAAGTCCTTGGAGATGAAGGAAGGATGCCCGGTTCAGCTGGAGAGAAAATGAGGCAACCTGGTTGTATCACAAGGCAGGCTTTGGTTTAAAATGTGGGCATTAATGGGCTGGAGAGATGGCTTAGTGGTTAAGGCGCCTGCCTGCTAAGCCTAAGAACGCTGGTTCCAGTCTCCAGCGGTTCCAATCTCCAGGTCCCACGTTTAGCCAGATGCAAAGTGACGCAAGGGCGCAATGCCGCACTTGACCACAAGGGGGCGCACGCGTCTGGATTTTGTTCGCAGCAGCTGAGACACTGCTGGCACACCCATCTCTATCTGTCTTCCTCTCCCTCTCTGTCTATCTCTGTGTCTCTCTCCAAAAAAATAATAAAATAATTAAAATGTAGGCATTAAGAGATTATGTCTGTAAACCTTGGAAGTTTTTTTGTTTTAATTTAACTTACTATTTTGGTTTTTAAAAATTTTTTGCTTATTTTTATTTATTTATTTGAGAGCAACGAAGAGAGAGTCAGAGAGAGAGAGAGAGAGAGAGAGAGAGAGAGAATGGGCGCACCAGGGCCTCCATCCATTGCAAATGAACTCCAGATGCATGTGCCCCCTTGTGCATCTGGCTTACATGGGTACTGGGGAATTGAGCCTTGAACTGGGGTCCTTAGGCTTCACAGGCAAGCGCTTAACCGCTAAGCCATCTCTCCACCTCCCTTGTTTTGGTTTTTTGAGATAGGGTTTCACTCTTGCCCAGGCTGACCTGGAATTCACTACGTGGTCTCAGGATGGCCTTGAACTCTCGGCGATCCCCCTACCTCTGCCCCCAAGTCCTGGCATTAAAAGCGTGCGCCACCACGCCTGGCGAGTTTTGTTGTTTTGTCAGACTCCACTGTGTCTTGGGAACAGGAACTTGGCATTTTGAAAGACTGTCGCTACATAAGCCTTATGGGGTTAGACACGCATCCCACCTACGTCCACTAAATGTGGTTAACTTCCAGGAATGAGTCATAGCTATGTGTCACATTTATTAACACATCACAAGAGCATAGACTTAACTGAGGGATTGTGGGGACACGTAACACCCCACAAAACTTTGTTACCATCTCTTTTCTAGTACTTAGGTTGGTTTTTTAAAAAATATTTTATTATTTATTTATTTGAGAGAGAGAGAGATACAGAAATAGGCAGGTAGAGAGAGAGAGAGAGAGAGAGAGAGAGAGAGAGATACAGAAATAGGCAGGTAGAGAGAGAGATACAGAAATAGGCAGGTAGAGAGAGAGAGAGATACAGAAATAGGCAGGTAGAGAAAGAGAGAGATAAGAAATAGGCAGGTAGAGAGAGAGAGAGAGACATACAGAAATAGGCAGGTAGAGAGAGAGATACAGAAATAGGCAGGTAGAGAGAGAGAGAGAGAGAGAGAGAGATACAGAAATAGGCAGGTAGAGAGAGAGATACAGAAATAGGCAGGTAGAGAGAGAGAGAGAGATACAGAAATAGGCAGGTAGAGAAAGAGAGAGAGATATACAGAAATAGGCAGGTAGAGAGAGAGATACAGAAATAGGCAGGTAGAGAGAGAGAGAGAGAGATACAGAAATAGGCAGGTAGAGAGAGAGATACAGAAATAGGCAGGTAGAGAGAGAGAGAGATACAGAAATAGGCAGGTAGAGAAAGAGAGAGAGAGATAAGAAATAGGCAGGTAGAGAGAGAGAGAGACATACAGAAATAGGCAGGTAGAGAGAGAGAGAGAGAGAGATACAGAAATAGGCAGGTAGAGAGAGAGAGAGAGAGAGAACAGGCACACCAGGGCCTCCAGCCACTGCAAACGAACTCCAGATGCATGTGCCACCTTGTGCATCTGGCTTATGTGGATCCTGGGGAATCGAGCCTCGAACCGGGGTCCTTAGGCTTCACAGGCAAGCGCTTAACCACTAAGCCATCTCTCCAGCCCCTTAGGTTGTTTTGAAGAACGACAGAAGATCACAAACTATAACTGGGATGGTCCCCAATGGCACTTACTGATCCATATTTTCTCACCATTCTTTTCTGTTTATTTATAAACATTTCCGTGAAATAAATCCATTTTTTTTTGAGGGCAGTGCTAGCTTGGGGGTACATTTTTCTCCCCGTTTCCTCTTGTTACATGATTCTGTAATTTAAGGATTCCTGTGCTTCAAAAGCCACGTTGGGGCTTGGTTTTATTTATTGGGTGACAGTTCAAAGCATGTAACCGAGTGGGGACTCCAGACCACGGCAATGATGCTGTAGCAATGATTGCTGTCGCTGGGTATCTGCTGGGATTCGAGTTCTTCCTGTGTACTGACAAGGAAAAGTAAAACAGAACGGAGGGTCCATCTGTGGACCTGCTATTCAGGTACCGATTGCTACACTGCGTGCTCCCCGTTGGTGTTCTTCTACGGATGCCTTGCCTGGAGTCCAGAGAGAGAAAAGACATGTCTGACTTCAAACAACGTGTGGTGGAATCCAAACAGTGAAGTCCATGAGACGTCAATCACAGTGTAATTTTCTTTATTTGATATTTGATGACTTTGTTTTTTAAAAGATTTTTTTTTTTTTGGCCAGGCGTGGTGGCGCACGCCTTTAATCCCAGCACTCGGGAGGCAGAGGTAGGAGAATCACCGTGAGTTCGAGGCCACCCTGAGACTCCACAGTGAATTCCAGGTCAGCCTGGGCTAGAGTGAGACCCTATCTCAAAAAACCAAAAAAAAATAATAATAATAATTAAAAAATTATTTTATTTATTTACAAAAGAGAGGCAGAGAGAGAAGAGGGAGAGAGAGAGAGAATGGGAGCACCAGGGCCTCCAGCCACTGCAAACGAACTCTAGACGCATGCACCACCTTGTGTAGCTGGCTTACATGGGTCCTGGGGAATCGAACCTGGATCCTCTGGCTTTGCAGGCAAGTGCTTAACTGCTAAGCCATCCCTCCATCCCAATGGCTTTTTTTTTTTTTTTTTTTTTTTTTTTTTCGAGGTAGGGTCTCACTCTGGTCCAGGCTGACCTGGAATTAACTATGTAGTCTCAGGGTGGCCTTGAACTCTTGACGATCCTCCTACCTCTGCCTCCCGAGTGCTGGGATTAAAGGCATGCGCCACCACGCCTGGCTTTTTTTTTTTTTTTTTTTAACGATGTCCTTTTAGCATGGGAGAAAGGATTTAAGTGACGTTAGAGAGAACATTAAATCGTTTGATAGTTTCTTTTATATCATTATTTTTCAAGTGTTCCATGTAAATTTGGGGCGTATAAAGCTTTGGATGTTTGTACAGTATCTCCTGGGGCCCAGCCTGGTGCTCTCATTTCCCTGCAGGTGGCACCAGGCAGGCAACTAGCATCGCCTTAGGCTGGGGACCTTCCTGGGCTGATATTTATGCCTCTGCTTTCTGTCGCCTCGTTTAGTTGTGCCATTAGCATAATTGCACATGCATATATTTTCATTACATTCCTTGTAGCTTGCAGTAACTGATACATCTGTTTGATAGAGTCGATCCTGTAATTGTCCATTGGGTACACAGAGACGATAAAATACAGACAAAAAATACATGCTAAGGGTTGAAGAGATGGCTTAGTGGTTAAGCGCTTGCCTGTGAAATGCAAACTTTCAACACTTGTATTCTAAATCCTATTAAGAATGTTCACATAGCCAGGCGTGGTGGAGCACGCCTTTAATCCCAGCACTTGGGAGGCAGAGGTAGGAGGATCGCCATGAGTTCGAGGCCACCCTGAGACTACATAGTGAATTCCAGGTCAGCCTGGACCAGAGTGAAACCCTACCTCAAAAACAAAAACAACAAAAAAAAAAAAGAATGTTCACATAAAAAGGATAGATGCTTAAGCTATAAAAACTTGTAATAAGCTGCTAGTTTTTTGTTTGTTTGTTTAGTTTTTCGAGGTAAAGTCTTGCTGTAGTCCAGGCTGACCTGGAATTCACTCTGTAGTCTCAAGGTGGCCTTGAACTCACGGCGATCCTCCTACCTCTGCCTCCCAAGTGCTGGGATTAAAGGCGTGCGCCACCATGCCTGGCTAATAAGCTGCTATTTGATTGCACTTAAAAAAATTTGTTTACTTTTTATTTCTATTTCTTTATCTTGAACTCTTTTTTTTTTAAATTTTTTAAAGATTTTATTTCTTTATTTCTTTATTTATTAGAGACAGAGAGAAAGACAGAGAGAGAGAGAGAGAGAGAGAATGGGCATACCAGGGCTTCTAGCCACTGCAAATGAACTCCAGACGCATGTGCCCCATGTGCATCTGGCTTACATGGGACCTGTAGAATCGAACTGAGGTCCTTAGGCTTGGCAGGCAAACATCTTAACCGCTAAGCCATCTCTCCAGCCCTTAATTCCATTTTTTTTATTGACAACTTCCATAACTGTAGCCAATATCCCATGGTAATTCCCTCCCTCCCCACATATGCCCTCCCCCTCTCCATCAGTCTCTCTTTTATTTTGATGTCATGATCTTTTCCCCCTGTTACGATGGTCTTGTGTAGGTAGTGCCAGGCACTGCGTATTGTCCATTTTTAACAAAAGACAGGAAAAAGAAAGTTTCCTGTAAGAACCCTTCAGAATCCCTGGGCTTGGATGGTCCGCTGGTCCCCTGGCACTCTCAGCACTGTGCAGACACGTCCTGCTGAGCCTGCCCCTGTGCCTCTTATTCCACCATGCAGACTCCTCCAGGGTTCTGAGTCGTTTTGCTCCCTAACTATTTATTTAGTGATGAGATAAACAGATGCTTTTTCTGTGCCCAGCTTCTACTGTAGACAAAGGACAAAAGCTCTCTGGCATTGGAGGTCTTTGAAAAGAAGAGCAGAAGTTACCATCTCCACCCCCACCCCCCACACCTCAGCACGATTCCAATTTCTGCTTCTTTAGTAAATGGCTGTGAGTGAGCAGCTTCAGAGATAGCAGGAGTTCTTGGGACAGAAACGATGGAACAGCAGTCTTTGGAACGATGTTAACCCAAGACTCTTCTTTTAGAAAGCATTTTGCACCTTTAAGTCGCCATCTATGCCCACCTGTCCACCGTCAGTACAGAAAGGTTAACCAACCGTCCCTGAGTGGACCTAACCCATCTGGCAGGAATTCTAGTGCATTCCAGGTATGACTGAACATACTGAGGTCTCCTGACTCAGAAAGGGCACAGGTGCTTACTTTCCCAAAGGAATGGAAAATCCAAAGCAAGCTAAGTTTTCTTTAAACATTTTGAGATATCTTGTGACTACATTGACTTTTTTTATTAATTAATTTTTATTTATTTTTGGAGAGAGACACAGAGAGAGACAGAGAGGGAGAGGGAGACAGACAGAGATGGACGCCTGGCTTCCTCCTTTCCTTTCCTTCTGAGTACTGGGATTTAAGGTTCCCTGCCACTCACGTGGTTGAAAAGTGACTTTTTTCTATTTTATTCATTTATCAGACAGAGAAAGATGCAAAGAGGCAGAGAGAGAGAATGAGAATGGATATGGGGCCTCAGGCTAGCCTTCTTCCAGGCCTCCCAGTCGTGTCACTAAAGGCTGCAAGCAGACTCCAGATGCATAGATGTGGGTCCTGGGGGTGGGCCGGGATCTAAAAGTGAGTCAATTTGTCTTTGTCTTTAGAGGAGCAGATTGAGCAGTCTCAGCTGCCTTTTCCTTTCCTTTTCCTTTTCCTTTTCCTTTCCTTTTCCCTTCCCCTTTCCCCTTTCCCCTTTCCTTTCCTTTCCTTTCCTTTCCTTTCCTTTTCTTTCCTTTCCTTTCCTTTCCTTTCCTTTCCTGTGAACTGGAATTCACTCTGAACTCCACCCTGAGACTACATAGTTAATTCCAGGTCAGCCTGGACCAGAGTGAGACCCTACCTGTTCATTGTAAAACAAAAAAATTTTTATTTATTCTTATGTATATTATTCTGGTTTTTACATTCATAACGGTAGCTCCATTATCCTCCTCCCTGTCCTCTCTCTTCCAAAGAGACCCTCATCATAATAATATATAAATGAATATAATAAATAAAAATATAATGTAAATAAAATAAATATAAATTATAATATATATATATTATATACAATTATTATATATAATTATAACTTATATATATGTTATAATTACTTATGTTAGTTATACTAATTATATTAGTATAATTAATTAGTTTTTATTAGTAGTTTATAGTTTATTAGCATTATATTAGTATAATTACTTATATATATAACTAATATAAGTAATTATATAATTATAATATATATTATAATATATATAAATTATAAATAATAAATATAAAATAAATATAAAATACAATGTAAATAAATATGTAATATATGTATAAATAAAAAAATAAATAAAATATATAAATATAATAAATAATTTAAAATATAATATATAAAAAATATAATATAAATAAAATAAAAATAAATTATAATATACATTATATATAATTATATATATTATAATTATACATATATATAAGTTATAATTACTTATTAGTTATACTAATTATATGAGTATAATTAATTAGATTTTATTAGTAGTTTATAGACTATTAATATTATATTTATTAGTAGGCTTTATCTTTGTAGAGCAGCTTTTAGATGGCTATAATCATTGCGGATATGTCAATCCTTCTCATTTACTCTCTGTTATGTCACATACCTATCCGCCCTGCATACGTGCATTCCCCGTCCGAGTGGGCAATTTGTTGCCGTTCCGCTGCATATTGTCATGTCCTGGTCTGCCAGGGTGTGTGGTTTTTATTGGGGTTCACCCTGGGTGCAGTACATGCTTTGGACTGAAGTCTGCTATTCACCTTAATAAGTATATACAATGAATGGATTGACTGATCCAAAGTTCTCTGTGCTCCTCTGCCTGTCCCCCTTACTAGTCTGCGGGCTGGCAGCCACATTTTTTTTTTATTTTTTTTAACTGTTTCCATGGTTTCCCTTTTCTAGATTGTGTCCTAGTTGGAATTGTCCCCTGTTTAGATCAGATTCTTTCACTTAGTGAAGTGTATCTAAGGTAGCTTCCAGTCCTTGCAGATAAATTCTTTTTTTGTTTTTGCTTTTTCAAGGTAGGGTCTCACTCTGGCCAGGCTGACCTGGAATTCACTATGTAGTCTCAGGGTGGCCTCGAACTCTCAGCGATCCTCCTACCTCTGCCTCCCGAGTGCTGGGATTAAAGGCGTGCGCCACCACGCCCGGCTGTGTACAGGGTTTTTGTTCATTTCAGTTTTATTTTTTTATTTTATTTATTTATTTATTTTTTTGGTTTTGCAAGGTAGGGTCTCACTCTGGTCCAGGCTGACCTGGAATTCACTATGTAGTCTCAGGCTGGCCTCGAACTCTCAGCGATCCTCCTACCTCTGCCTCCCGAGTGCTGGAATTAAAGGCGTGCGCCACCACATCCGGCGATAAATTCTTTTTTAGTGATAAGTCACCTTTCCTTATCTGGATGGGCCGTATTTAGCCACTTACCCGTGAGTAAGATAGAGCCGGGAGGCAGAGGCAGGAGGATCGCCATGAGTTCAAGGCCACCCTGAGACTACACAGAATGAATTCCAGGTCAGCCTGGGCTAGAGTGAGACCCCACCACGGAAAAAAAAAAAAAAAACACACGAGGTGATTGGCAGTGTCAAATAAATATATCTTCTAATTCTTATCAATTTGTATTTATTATTTATTTATTTATTTTAGCATTATTTTTCACAATGCTGACTTTAAGGTGACCTGATTGAACTTCACCCCCGACTTCAGACACTTTGGTAGTGCTCGGGGCTAGCGAATAAACTTCTGAAATGTTTCTTAAACCTTTACCTTCTTAAATAGTTCACCCACACTTACACACCTATTCCACTGTCCAGATTCTGCGTGTACTGTAATCGCACACACAACGTGGCTTCAGGGCCGCCGACGTGCACTGCATGGCTGTGTCAGCAGAGCATTGGGGTGGGCCCGGTGCTAACAGGAACATGAATCTTACCTTTCAGGTCACGTCTCTTGGGGAAACTGAGGCTGGGCAGCAGGTGTGATTCAATTATGGCTCCTACTATCCAGAGACGAATGTGACACCATTGTGATTTAAGGGCTGGTCAGGTCCCAGAGATAGTCATAGTGGACAGTTAGTCACTTTGTCGAGGTGGCTCCTCAGTTTTTGTATTGTTCCATTATTGGGTTTGAACAGCCCTCCTAAGGTGAGACAGAATAGCCAGACCCTAATCTTTGGCTTACCCAGAAGAAAATAGATTAAAGTCAGGCTACTGTGACAGTAAGGACAGTGTCCACATTCCCCATAAGCCACACGAAGGGGACAGTTAATGTCAGGTACATTCCTCCCTTGATAGGCCCTGTAGGCTAGTGGAATTCAGGCCGGAGGACCCCATTCTCAGAAGGCAGTGTGGGATCACCCAGTAGCCTCAGAGCTTTGCGGACCAGTTATTTTGAGAGCTTAAAGTGACCCTCCAGTGCAGCCTGTGTGGGCCGCAGAAACAGGATACTGGAGGCCATTCATCCGTCTATTTTATATCTGTGCTAATGCTTGCTTTTAGGGCCACATAAAGTAAAATAGTGATAGCAAGGTATAATTTCAGCCTAAAATTATTTTGAAAGGTTCTTTTCCTAAGACAGAAAAACAAACAACGGGTTCTATAACAGGAAAAAAAAATGATCCTGTATTTTCATTATTATTTTTTTTTATTCTTGCAAATCTGATTTCTGCTCTCCAAAAGCTGCCATTTCAGGGTGGGTTATGCAAAAGCAGAGCTTGGGTCAATTTAAATAAGACCCACTACCTTTATCGTTCATTTTTTTTCCCTCTGTGAGGCCTTATGTGAAATCAAAATTGGGCCTTTAAAAAAAAAAAAGTTTCCAAACTGCAAAACGGGTCATTTTTAAAGCAAACAAACAGAAGGAAGGACACACTTATTTATTACAGGAATTTATTAAAAAGAAATTTGTTCAGACAGTTTTTATATACTTTTGATCATTTTTATCTCCACATGGTCTCAGCCAGGAATTCAAATTTATTTGGGGAGCAAATTAGTGTCCAGCCTGCCTCCAGCTGTCTGTCCTTAGCATGTATTTTTGTTTTTTGAAATTTGAGAGAGAGAGAGAGAAAGAGAGAGAGAGAGAGAGAATGGGTGCGCCAGCAGTCTCTCTGCTGCTGCGAACGAACTCCAGACGCGTGCGCCCCCTTGTGGTCAAGTGCGGCATTGCGCCCTTGCGTCACTTTGCATCTGGCTAAACGTGGGACCTGGAGATTGGAACCAGCGTTCTTAGGTGTAGGAGGCAGGCGCCTTAACCGCTAAGCCATCTCTCCAGCCCATATCCTTAGCATGTTTATTTCAGGTCATGGTGGCTAGTATGTGGACTGGGTTGCTTATGTATCATAACAGGAAGAGAGACCCTCCCCGTCATCGCCTGATTTGGGACACAGGGACATAAGGTATTGCTAATGAAAATGCAATGTCAAATAGCAAACAAGTCGAGATTGAGAGTGGTACCTGACCACAGTGCACTTAAAGGAAATCCTCCGCCTGGTCTGCTGTTAGGTAGAAATTTGCACTTGGATAGTGTTAGCAAATCACTATGTGGGATAGAAAAGCTGTTCCCATTTTTTTTTTTTTTTTTAAATACCCACTTCACACTTAAAAAAAAAAAAAATCCCAATAGAATCTTTGTGACCATGCTATTTAAAGGGCTGACTCTCTTTAAAATTGATGACGCTGGGCTGGAGAGATGGCTTAGCTGGTGGCGTTTGCCTGCAAAGCCAAAGGATCCCAGTTCGACTCTCCAGGACCCACGTAAACCAGATGCCCAACGGGACGCATGCATCTGAAGTTCGTTTGCAGTGGCTGGAGGCTCTGGCGCGCCCATTCTTGCTTTCTCTCCCTCCCTCTCTCTCTGCCTCTTTCTCTTTCTTTCTTTTTTTTTTAAAGATTTTTTTAAAATATTTTATTTTTATTTATTTATTAGAGACAGAGAGAGGGAAAGAGAGAGAGGGAGAGTGATAATGGGCGCACCAGGGCTTCTAGCCACTGCAAACAAACTCCAGATTCATGCACTCCCTTGTGCATCTGGCTTACGTGGGACCTGGAGAATTGAACCAGGATCCTTAGGCTTCGCAGGCAAACGTCTTAACCGCTAAGCCATCTCTCCAGCCCCCCTCTTTCTCTTTCATAAATAAATAAATTAATTATTAAGAGCACTGGCAACCTCTGACACGTTCCCAAACGCATCTGTCACCAACCACATGGATTCCCTTAGCTCCTCCCTGTCTTATACGAGTATCCCTGCTTGGCCTGTGTCCGAGGAGGGATTCTAAAGGGTGCGTGTTTCATGGCTATACAAACATTGTGTTCTCTTTGCCCAGTTTTACTTAGGATGAAAGAGACATTTGTACCCTGAGCCTAGCACAGCACTGCTATTGAGGAATCATTCTGAAAATGAGTTTTATGAAATAGCTAACCTTTTGTTCCTATGTTTGAATTATTTTCATTTGAATTCAAGTCATCCACTGGCAGTGCAGTTCTGCTTTCAAATCTCGTTTCTTCCCCCCGGGCTGAAGCTACTGGGATACTTTTAAAAACGAAATATTTTTAATTTGTTCCAGAGAGAAAGAGAGAAAGGAAGAAAGAATGGGTGCACAAGGGTCTGAAACTGTTGCAAAGGAGCTCCAGAGGCAGGTGCTACTTTGTGCATCTGGCCTGTGTGGGTTCTGGGGAATCGAACCTGGGACCTTAGGCATCGCTGGTTAGCGCCTTAACCCCTAAGACATCTCTCCAGCCCCCTGCTGGGAGACATTTCAGAGACACTCAGAGAGAGAGAGGGAGAGGAAGACAGATAGAGATGGGCGCACCAGCAGTCTCTCAGCTGCTGTGAACGAACTCCAGATGAGTGCGCCCCCTTGTGGTCAAGTGCGGCATTGCGCCCTTGCGTCACTTTGCATCTGGCTAAACGTGGGACCTGGAGATTGGAACCGCTGGAGATTGGAACCAGCGTTCTTAGGCTTAGCAGGCAGGCGCTTTAACTGCTAAGCCATCTCTCCAGCACTCTGCTCGGAGACATTTTTGATGTAATGGTGATGTGTGTTCCTTGCTCTTGTGAATGTGGACAAAGCCCTCCATAAAGAGTGTGTGAGCCTTGCCCATAGTTTCAGCTGGTTAGAATGGCTTGATTTGCATAAAAATGTTATCAAATTCCTCTTTGAATTTATTACGTGGCTAACCACAAAGCAAAAAATAGCAACTGGAAACTTCACCAATCAAATCCCAAACAAGAACTGAGCTTATCAAAGATGAAAAATTTTTTTAAATTATTTATTTTTGGAGAGAGACACAGAGAGAGAGAGAGAGACAGAGAGAAAGGGAGAGAAGACAGACAGAGATGCTGAGAACGCCCAGCAGCCTCTCAGCTGCTGAGCATCTGGCTAAATCCTGGAGATTGGAACGCTGTTGGAACCAGTGTTCTTAGGCTTAGCCTCCAGCCCTTGTGGTTTTTTTTTTTTTGGTTTTGCGAAGGGTGGTCCAGGCTGACCTGGAATTAACTATGTAGTCTCAGGGTGGCCCTCTACCTCTGCCTCCCGAGTGCTGGAATTAAAGGCGTCAGGATTTTTTAAAAATATTTTTTGTGCATCTGGCAGCCATTAAACGCCTGGGACCTGGTGGTTCTTCCTCTCTTCCTTTTTCTCCAGATTGGAACATCTGTCTGGAGATTGGAACCAGCGTTCTTATGGAACCGAGCCCATGAAGTTTTCTTTCAACTAACTGCAGGCGCATTCTGAAACACAGTTTGCTAAGGCATCTCTCCAGCCCTTGTGTAGGATTTTTTTTTTTTTTTTTTATTTATTTATTTGAGAGAGAGAGAGAGACAGAAATAGGCAGGGTCTCACCACTCTGGTCCAGGCTGACCTGGAAAAAAAAATTTTTATTTTATTTTTATTTTTGGTTTTGCAAGGTAGGGTCTCACCTTCCTGCCTTTTTTTTTTTTAATTTAATTTAATTTTTATTTTTTGGTTTTGCAAGGTAGAGTCTCCCCTTCCTGCCTTTTGAGTGCTGGCATTTACCCTGATAACCGATGCTCTCAGGGTGGCCTTGAACTCTGAAGGTGGCTCCCCAGTTCTAACCTCCACCGTGACTCATGCCCTCACATATGCTACCTCTGCCTCCAGTCTCTATTTGAGTGCTGGAGCTGTTAAAGAAGATGGCTGACCTAGCTGGTGTTTTATCCGCCATGCCTGGCAACTATTTTTAAAAAAGTATTTTCCGAGCAGGTCACGACTTTTTTTCCCTAGGGCAGGCCTTTGGGCTAGAGAAGGGTCCACACAGACCCTCCATGTTGCCGGATAAAATACAATGTCTTTGGTCTTGCAATCTCAATAAGCAGTGAAGGCAGCCATTATGGTACATAGCCTGGTTTTTGTGTTTTTGGCTCATCAGACAGTGTTAAGCTGACTTGAGAGAGCTTACAGGGTTGGGACAGGAAGAGAAGGACCCGTACTTCCGGATTTGAGTTTTTCCTTCCGTCTCTCTCTGTGGTTCTTCCTCTCTTCCTTTTTCTCCAGATGTGTGTGTAGCTTATACATCTGTCTGGACCATCTCCTTGTCTCTATTCCATTGCCCAGCTCATCAATTTGACACTCACCTGGGCTCATGGAACACAGCCTTTCCATTCAGTGTGATGGACTTCAAAGATGTTGAACGTTGACTGTGATTACCAGGGTCTGCTCACAGCCTCCTGGTGCCATGGTGTGTTCAAGAGATCACACGAGCAGGAATTTCTTTCAATAGAGAATAAGCTGCTGTGAACGAAATCTGGCAAGTTCAGCATTGCATATCTGGCTAAATGTGGGACCTGGAGATTGGAACCGCTGGAGATTGAACTGGGTTCTTAGGGTTTGTCTCCAGCCCCTCATTCTGTTAAGAAAATGAAGTCCCATTCTGTTTGGAGGACAGTTTGCTCCAATCTGAATACTTGCATCCAATGTTGTTGTTAATCTTTTTTGCAATATGCAAGTATGGAAATTACAAAATGAATGTGTGCTTGTTGAAAATGAGGTTGACCTATAAGCATGCTTTTTATCTATTTATACACGTATAATTATTTGCCTTTTTTTTTTTTTTTAATATTTTATTATTTATTTATTTTTTTTTGAGAGAGAGAGAGAGAGAGAGAAGAGAGCAGGCAGAGAGAGAGAATGGGCAGAGAGCAGCTCTGGGTGTGCCAGGGCCTCCATCTGGCTCACCTGGAGATTGGAACCGCTGGAGATTGGAACCAGCGAACCACAAAGCCATCTCTCCAGATGCATGGCACCCCCTTTTGTCAGCATCTGTCAGAACCATGATCATACAACTTTTCCCCACTTTTCTTCAGCTGGGTCCTGGACATTCTTGAAAATGCCTATATATATATTTTTTTTTTTTAAAAATATTTTATTATTTATTTATTTGAGAGAGATACAGAAATAGGCAGGTAGAGAGAGAGAGAGAGAGAGAGAGAGAGAATCCTTAGGCCTCCAGCCACTGCAAACGAACTGCTTGCATCTGGCCTGGAGAATCGCGTTTCCTTAGGCTTCATAGGCAAGCGTTTAACCGCTAAGCCATCTCTCCAGCCCCCGAAAATGCCTATATTTTAAGGTTGGCGTGTTTTTACTTATTTATTTATTTTTAATTTTTTGGTTGCTTGTTTATGTATTTATTTATTTGAGAGTGACAGAGAGAGAAAGAGGCAGATAGGTGGAGAGAGAACGGGCACGCCAGGGCCTCCAGCCACTGCAAATGAACTCCAGATGCATGCGTCACCTTGTGCATCTGGCTTACCTGGGTCCTGGAGAATGGAGCCTTGAACTGGGGTCCTTGGGCTTCACAGGCAAGCACTTAACCACTAAGCCATCTCTCCAGCCCCTTGTTTTTATAATTTACTTTTAACTGCCCTCACGTTGTAGCTTGTGGTATTTCAACCTCTGGATGTGATTCGCTTTTACTTTTCTGTGACTTGTGAGATAAAATAATGTATAATGACAGCTTTCAGGACAACGAGTCTCCAGACAGTAGGAAAGTGAAGTTTAGAGTCGCGAAGGCAACCTTTTCAGGAACTCTCGCTGAAGTGGTGAATCTCTTCCTCCCCGGGTGTCAATGTTCTTCTTGTCACCACCTGTGTCTTTGCTGTTGATGTGTTATACCAAAGCCGAGCTGGTGCATGCAGGCTTTCCATATGTATGGTGTTTGTTGTTCCCCGGCCTCATCTGTCCCTTCCTGGTAGTGTTACAATTTGATACTCTTTCTTTTTTTTTTTGGTTTTTCGAGGTAGGGTCTCACTCTGGTCCAGGCTGACCTGGAATTAGCTATGTAGTCTCAGGGTGGCCTCGAACTCACGGCGATCCTCCTACCTCTGCCTCCCAAGTGCTGGGATTAAAGGCGTGCGCCACCACGCCCGGCACAATTTGGTACTCTTTCAAACATGAGTACAGAGTAGGCCTGGGGCGGCTAGATATTTTATGAGGATAGGGCTAATTATATTTTACTTGCGGAGAAATAAGGTACAAGGAAGAGAGAGCGAAAGTTGAGAGGCAGAGAAATGCAGACAGCGTGAGAAAACAGATGGAAAGAGCTGAAAAGGGAGGGAGAAAACAGTGGGAGGGGAAACCGGTACAGGGCAGAGGGAGAGGGGGCTTGAGGACGATGGGGTGATAATTCTTTGTCAATAAATGCCATCTAGGGCCTGGAAAGATTCCTCAGTGGTTAAGGCACTTACCTGCAAAGTCTAATGACCCAGGTTCGATGACCCAGTACCCATGTAATGCCCCCAGATGCAGAAAGTGGCACATGCATCTGGAGTTCATTTGCAGCGGCTGGAGGTCCTGGTGCACCCATTCTCTCCCCCTCTTTCCCTCTTTCTCTCTCGTTTCTATCTCTCTGCTTGCAAAAATAAATAAAGAAAAATATTTTTTAAAAAATTAAGGGCCATCTGGAGGCCCTTTTCATAATTCATGTATTTGTGAATTGAAATTAATGGCATCATAATACAAAATATTTAATATAGTAATGTCACAGCAGGAGCAAAAACGAATGATCCTTTAAGAATTGGATTTTTATTCTGTACTCTTTTAATAGTTTATTTATTTATTTGAGAGAGAGAGAGAGAGAGAGAGAGAGAATGGGCATGCTAGGGCTTCCAGTCACTGCAAACAAACTCTAGATGCGTGTGCCCCCTTGTGCACCTGGCTTACGTGGGTCCTGGGGAATCAAACCTGGGTCCTTCAGCTTTTCAGGCAAGTGCCTTAACTGCTAAGCCGTCTCTCCAGCCCTTGTTGTGTACTCTTTATAAACTATTTAATTCCCAAGACTTTCACAAAGCTATCCAGAAGAGATCAAAGGAAGCAATGCCATTCACCCTTTTAGAATAAATGGTCATAAAAGTCCAGTTGTGCCAGGATGTTATGAGTCATTTACTGGAGAGATGTGTACAGGTATCAGGTCATCCCAGATAGGGCACTGATGACAGACTAAAGGAATAATTCTACCCGAGTCAGGCTTAATGAACCAGTGGGTTCATTACAAAAGCAGAGGTGGAAGCCAGGCGTGGTGGCGCACGCCTTTAATCCCAGCACTTGGGAGGCAGAGGTAGGAGGATCGCCAGGAGTTCGAGGCCACCCTGAGACTACATAGTGAATTCCAGGTCAGCCTGGGATAAAGTGAGACCCTACCTCAAAAACCAAAAGAAAAACAAAAAAAGCAGAGGTGGGGCTGGAAAGATGGCTTAGTGGTTAAGGCGCCTGCCTGCTAAGCCTAAGAATGCTGGTTCCAATCTCCAGTGGTTCCAATCTCCAGGTCCCACGTTTAGCCAGATGCAAAGTGATGCAAGGGTGCAATGCTGTACTTGACCACAAGGGGGAGCACGCATCTGGATATCATTCTCAGCAGCTGAGAGGCTGCTGGCGCGCCCATCTCTATCTGTCTTCCTCTCCCTCTCTCTCTCTGTGTCTCTCTCAAAAAAAAAAAAAAAAAAAGCAGAGGTGACTTTGGGCAGCTGTACGCCACCATGAATGTCGACTCACGGAAGCTCCATGTCTGGGGTTCCCTGTATAACTTGTAGGGAGCTCCATCAGCAATTCTGCTCTACCCTAGTAATTGTTCACTGCTTGCATGAACCCCTAGGACGGGCCTCAAAGTCTGATAACTTTGATGCGTTTCCTTAGTCTTATGAACTGGAAGGAATATTTCCTCCTGGAAGGAGTATTTGCGTTCCAAGGAAAGAGCAATGAAATGGTGCAGGTCACTTCGTCTCACTCCTTTTACTGCCTCACTTCCTTTGTTCAGTTGCTTTGTGCTTGGTGCTTCCTGCGACATGGTGAGAGAGCCAGCTTTCACAAATCTCTTCCCATTTGCATGTTCACTGACGCCATGCTGGTATTTTGGAAGAAGCTATGGAAACTGGACTGCTGCAAAGGCCGAGTCAGGACTGTGTCTCCTGTTCTCAGAGAGTGGGTCATTAAATCCTAACCTGCCCACCCCAGCATGCCACTCCCCTCACTCCAGGGTCCTTTGGATATCCACAAGAACCTGTCCTCTCCCCCTTACTCTGTGCATGTGCATGCACACTTTAGAAAATGTCTTGTGTGTGTGTGTGTTTTTTTAAATACAGAAGCTTAGAGTTTTAATTAATTAATTTATTTATTTATTTAAGAGAGAGAGAGATACAGAAACAGACAGACAGAGAGAGAGAGGGAGAGAGAGAGAGAGAGACAGAGAGAGAAAGAGGGAGAATGGGCACGCCAGGGCCTCCAGCCACTGCAAACGAACTCCAGATGCATGTGCCCCCTTGTGCTTCTGGCTAACGTGGGTCCTGGAGAATCGAGCCTCGAACCGGGGTCCTTAGGCTTCACAGGCAAGCGCTT
Organism: Orientallactaga sibirica; assembly: GCA_036365145.1. Classification (NCBI taxonomy): domain Eukaryota; kingdom Metazoa; phylum Chordata; class Mammalia; order Rodentia; family Dipodidae; genus Orientallactaga; species Orientallactaga sibirica. The sequence goes on along the minus strand of JAEOAD010002614.1, from coordinate 2,732,273 downwards.
AACCGCTAAGCCATCTCTCCAGCCCTCTTGTGTGTTTTTAAAAATATCTAATTAATTTATTTATTTGAGAGAGAGAGAGAAAGAGGCAGATAGAATGAGAGACAGAGAATGGGCACACCAGAGCCTCTAGCTGCTGTAAACGAACTCCAGATGCATGTGCCACATTGTGCATCTGGCTTACTGGGTCCCGGGCAATCGAACCTGGGTCCTTTGGCTTTGTAGGTAAGCACCCTAACCGCTAAGCCATCCCTCCATTTCTGCTTTGTGTGTTTATTTTTTTATTTCTCTCTCTTTCCTTAGTTAGAACTTATTTTCCCCGAATTCCATTCCTACGAACTCCCGCTGTGCTTTAGAAGCATTTAGAAATGTTGATTTCCCTTCACCAAGATCTCGTGGTTGTTTTAACGTAATGGGATCACTTTTCCATGCGTACATTTGAAGACGTGAATCTTCTGAACTCTTGTGTGTGCGATAGATCCTTAAATGAAAGACATTTCAAATCCATCAGTCTACAGTGCATGAATCCTCATTGTCTCTTTCTGATGCTGACTTGACTAGCTGATAAGCTACGCTGAACGCAACCCAGGCCACAGTAAACCAACTAAGTGGGCTGGGAATGTAGCTAGCTCAGTGGTATTTGTCTAGCACGCAGAAAACTCTGGGCTCTGGGTTGCATCCCTAGGAGGGCAGGTGAGAGGGAAAGGCAGAGGAAAAGAGAGTGAGAGATACAGAAAAAGAGAGAGAGCGAGATAGGGTTGATAGATGATGGGGGTGTTTGGCAGATACAGTGGGGAGTTGTTGCTTTTGATATTTTCTTTATAGAATCAGTCATGTCATTTCAGGGTAACAGTCATGGTTTGGAGAAATGATTCCAGTGTTCAGCTACATCAAGGGGCTTTGACCGAATCTACGTTCTCCAGAGATGCTGAAATTGATGTATATGTGTGTTCCAGATCGTTCTTCCTGTGTGTGTGTGGGGGGGGGGAGTGTGCTCCTTGGGTTTAGATAACGAGGACAAGGGACTTCACACTGGCTACTTGCAAGTGGCCTTGCTGTGAGATCATGGCCTAGGGTCTATGACGTACCTCAGAGAGGGAGGCATCTCCAGTTATTATGATACAATCAGGTTTCTGAGCAAACACATAAGATAAAAATGTGGATTAAAAAGCTACAAATGGGGGCTGGAGAGATGGCTCAGCGGTTAAGGCGTTTGCCTGCAAAGCCAAAGGATCCCGGTTTGACTCTCCATGACCCACGTAAGCCAGATGCACAAGGGGGCGCATGCATCTGGAGTTCGTTTGCAGTGGCTGGAGGCCCTGGTGTGCCCATTCTCTCTCTCTCTCTCTCTCCCTTTCTCAAATAAATTAATTAATTAATTTAAAAAAAACTACAAATGGGGCTGGAGAGATTGCTTAGTGGTTAAGGCGCCTGCCTGCTAAGCCTAAGAACCCGGTTCCAATCTCCAGGTCTCACATTTAGCCAGACGCAAAGTGACGCAAGGGCGCAATGCCGCATTTGCCCACAAGGGGGCGCACGCATCTGGAGTTCGTTCACAGCAGCTGAGAGGCTGCTGGCGCTCCCATCTCTATCTGTCTCCTTCTCCCTTTCTCTTCTCTCTATGTCTCTCTCCAAAAATAAATAAAATTAAAAAAAAAAAAACTACAAATGGGGTTAGTGGTGAAGGCCCTTAGGGCCTGCGAAGCCTAGGGACCCATGTTCGACTCTCCAGATTCCACGTAAGCCAGATGCACAAAGGTGAGGCAAGCGCAAGGTCGCACATGCCCACTAGGTGGTGCAAGCGTCTGGAGTTTGATTGCAGCGGCTGAGGCCCTGGTGCACCAATTTTTTCTCTCTCTCTCTGCAATAATAAATAAATAAATAAATAAATAAATAAATAAAACAACTACAAATGGAAGAGCTATGATGCTAAGCTCAGAAAACACCTTAGCTTAGGCGGAACTCTCTAGATCGGTCTCAATGAACAAGGCTGACAAGGTTCTGCTTTTTCTTCCTCGTAGTAATGTTTCCTCTGATCACAGTCAATGTGGCTGTAATTGGGCCATTCGCCATCACGGGGTGACTCATTCCCCGTGGTAACCTAGACCAGAACAGAACATCACATTAGGTCCACATCAGGGACCCACAGAAGTTTTTTTTTTTAAACTTTTTATTTTATCTTATTTTTTTTTGGAGAGAGACACAGAGAGAGACAGAGAGAGAGAGAGAGAGAGGGAGAGAGAGAGGGGGAGGAGGAGGGAGGAAGACAGAGATGGGAGCTCGAGAAGTGTCTCAGCTGCTGAGAACGAACTCCAGACGCGTGCCCCCTTGTGGTCAAGTGTGGCATTGCACCCTTGCGTCACTTTGCATCTGGCTAAACGTGGGACCTGGAGATTGGAACAGCTGGAGATTGGAACCAGCGTTCTTAGGCTTAGCAGGCAGGTGCCTTAACCACTAAGCCATCTCTCCAGCCCCCCACAGAAGTTTTCAAGCCACAAATCGTAAGGGAGCTAAGCAGGACTGTCGAATGGTCACTTTACTACGTAGATATTGCCTGCCACGTCACTGGATTCTAAGTGGCTGTGATCAGATTCTTCATTGCCGAATATAATAAACTATGAAAGCTCTGATATGTCAGTGGTTCTAAAATTTACCTGCTACAATTCCTCCCTGCCTGGGCCTGTGTGGGAGAGGAAAATGAGAAGGTGGTGGAAGAGTGAACAGCCCAAGGAATAATTTACAGTCCTCTCCATGTGCCGATCTGCTCCAGGCAAGGCGTGTGTGAGTTCTGAGCTCGCCTCCTTTCATCAGCCTGTTATTCCCTCCTCTGCACCAATCGTCCTCCAGCTGAAGGCCAGGCAATGAGAACAGATTTGCGATGTACACTTTTCCCGATTAATTGAAGAATACACAGAGCTTATTCGGGAGCTCCATCAGCAATTCTGCTCTACCCTAGTAATTGTTCACTGCTTGCATGAACCCCTAGGACGGGCCTCAAAGTCTGATAACTTTGATGCGTTTCCTTAGTCTTATGAACTGGAAGGAATATTTCCTCCTGGAAGGAGTATTTGCGTTCCAAGGAAAGAGCAATGCAATGGTGCAGGTCACTTCGTCTCACTCCTTTTACTGCCTCACTTCCTTTGTTCAGTTGCTTTGTGCTTGGTGCTTCCTGCGACATGGTGAGAGAGCCAGCTTTCACAAATCTCTTCCCATTTGCATGTTCACTGACACCATGGTGGTATTTTGGAAGAAGCTATGGAAACTGGACCGCTGTAAAGGCTGAGTCAGGACTGTGTCTCCTGTTCTCAGAGAGCGGGTCATTAAATCCTAACCTGCCCACCCCAGCATGCCACTCCCCTCACTCCAGGGTCCTTTGGATATCCACAAGAACCTGTCCTCTCCCCCTTCCTCTGTGCATGTGCATGCACACTTTAGAAAATGTCTTGTGTGTGTGTGTGTGTTTTTAAATACAGAAGCTTAGAGTTTTAATATATTTATTTATTTATTTATTTGAGAGAGAGAGAGAGAGATACAGAAACAGAGAGAGAGAGAGAGAGAGAGAGAGAGAGAGAGAGAGAACGGCACACCAGGGCCTCCAGCCACTGCAAACGAACTCCAGATGCATGCGCCCCCTTGTGCTTCTGGCTAATGTGGGTCCTGGAGAATCGAGCCTCGAACCGGGGTCCTTAGCCTTCACAGGCAAGCGCTTAACCGCTAAGCCATCTCTCCAGCCCTCTTGTGTGTTTTTAAAAATATCTAATTAATTTATTTATTTGAGAGAGAGAGAGAGAGAGAGAGAAAGAGGCAGATAGAATGAGAGACAGAGAATGGGCACACCAGAGCCTCTAGCTGCTGTAAACGAACTCCAGCTGCATGTGCCACATTGTGCATCTAGCTTACTGGGTCCTGGGCAATCGAACCTGGGTCCTTTGGCTTTGTAGGTAAGCACCCTAACCGCTAAGCCATCCCTCCATTTCTGTTTTGTGTGTTTATTTTTTTATTTCTCTCTCTTTCCTTAGTTAGAACTTATTTTCCCCGAATTCCATTCCTACGAACTCCCGCTGTGCTTTAGAAGCATTTAGAAATGTTGATTTCCCTTCACCAAGATCTTGTGGTTGTTTTAACTTAATGGGATCACTTTTCCATGCGTACATTTGAAGACGTGAATCTTCTGAACTTTTGTGTGTGCGATAGATCCTTAAATGAAAGGCATTTCAAATCCATCAGTCTACAGTGCATGAATCCTCATTGTCTCTTTCTGATGCTGACTTCATTAGCTGATAAGCTACGCTGAACGCAACCCAGGCCACAGTAAACCAACTAAGTGGGCTGGGAATGTAGCTAGCTCAGTGGTATTTGTCTAGCATGCAGAAATCTCTGGGCTCTGGGTTGCATGCCTAGGAGGGCAGGTGAAAGGGAAATGCAGAGGAAAAGAGCGAGAGAGATACAGAAAAAGAGAGAGCGAGATAGGGTTGATAGATGATGGGGGGGGGGTTGGCAAATGCAGTGGGGAGTTGTTGCTTTTGATATTTTCTTCATAGAATCAGTCATGTAATTTCAGGGTAACAGACATGGTTTGGAGAAATGATTCCAGTGTTCAGCTACATCAAGGGGCTTTGACCGAATCTACGTTCTCCAGAGATGCTGAAATTGATGTATATGTGTGTTCCAGATCGTTCTTCCTGTGTGTGTGTGGGGGGGGGGAGTGTGCTCCTTGGGTTTAGATAACGAGGGCAAGGGACTTCACACTGGCTACTTGCAAGTGGCCTTGCTGTGAGATCATGGCCTAGAGTCTATAACCTACCTCAGAGAGGGAGGCATCTCCAGTTATTATGATACGATCAGGTTTCTGAAGAAACACATAAGATAAAAATGTGGATTAAAAAACTACAAATGGGGGCTGGAGAGATGGCTTAGCTGTTAAGGTGTTTGCCTGCAAAGCCAAAGGATCCCGGTTTGACTCTCCAGGACCCACGTAAGCCAGATGCACAAGGGGGTGCACGCATCTGGAGTTCGTTTGCAGTGGCTGGAGGCCCTGGTGTGCCCATTCTCTCTCTCTCTCCCTTTCTCAAATAAATAAATTAATTAATTAAAAAAAAACTACAAATGGGGGCTGGAGAGATGGCTTAGCGGTTAAGGCGCCTGCCTGCTAAGCCTAAGAACCCGGTTCCAATCTCCAGGTCTCACATTTAGCCAGACGCAAAGTGATGCAAGGGCGCAATGCCGCATTTGCCCACAAGGGGGCGCACACATCTGGAGTTCGTTCACAGCAGCTGAGAGGCTGCTGGTGTGCCCATCTCTGTCTGTCTCCTTCTCCCTTTCTCTTCTCTCTATGTCTCTCTCCAAAAATAAATAAAATTAAAAAAAAAAAACTACAAATGGGGTTAGTGGTGAAAGCCCTTAGGGCCTGCGAAGCCTAGGGACCCATGTTTGACTCTCCAGATTCCACGTAAGCCAGATGCACAAAGGTGAGGCAAGCGCAAGGTCGCACATGCCCACTAGGTGGCGCAAGCGTCTGGAGTTTGATTGCAGCGGCTGAGGCCCTGGTGCACCAATTTTTTCTCTCTCTCTGCAATAAGAAATAAATAAATAAATAAATAAATAAATAAATAAATAAATAAATAAATAAATAAATAAATAAAACAACTACAAATGGAAGAGCTATGATGCTAAGCTCAGAAAACACCTTAGCTTAGGCAGAACTCTCTAGATCTGTCCCAACGAGCAAGACTGACAAGGTTCTGCTTTTTCTTCCTCGTGGTAACGTTTCCCCTGAACACAGTCAATGTGGCTGTGATGGGGCCATTCGCCATCACCGGGTGACTCATTCCCTGTGGTGGTCACCTAGACCAGAACAGAACATCACATTAGGTCCACATCAGGGACCCACAGAATTTTTTTTTTAAACTTTTTATTTTATCTTATTTTTTTTTGGAGAGAGACACAGAGAGAGACAGAGAGAGAGAGAGAGAGAGGGAGAGAGAGAGGGAGGGAGGGAGGGAGGAAGACAGAGATGGGAGCTCGAGAAGTGTCTCAGCTGCTGAGAACGAACTCCAGACGCGTGCGCCCCCTTGTGGTCAAGTGTGGCATTGCACCCTTGCGTCACTTTGCATCTGGCTAAACGTGGGACCTGGAGATTGGAACAGCTGGAGATTGGAACCAGCGTTCTTAGGCTTAGCAGGCAGGTGCCTTAACCACTAAGCCATCTCTCCAGCCCCCCACAGAAGTTTTCAAGCCACAAATCGTAAGGGAGCTAAGCAGGACTGTCGAATGGTCACTTTACTACGTAGATATTGCCTGCCACGTCACTGGATTCTAAGTGGCTGTGATCAGATTCTTCATTGCCGAATATAATAAACTATGAAAGCTCTGATATGTCAGTGGTTCTAAAATTTACCTGCTACAATTCCTCCCTGCCTGGGCCTGTGTGGGAGAGGAAAATGAGAAGGTGGTGGAAGAGTGAACAGCCCAAGGAATAATTTACAGTCCTCTCCATGTGCCGATCTGCTCCAGGCAAGGCGTGTGTGAGTTCTGAGCTCGCCTCCTTTCATCAGCCTGTTATTCCCTCCTCTGCACCAATCGTCCTCCAGCTGAAGGCCAGGCAATGAGAACAGATTTGCGATGTACACTTTTCCCGATTAATTGAAGAATACACAGAGCTTATTCATACTGGTTAAAGTAGAATTGCCACCAAAACATGTCTAATTGGCTAAATAAATAACTCTGAAGTCTCATGCCTGCGGCCTTTCCTTTATTGAATTATTAACGCTCTGTCCCGTCCAGATCAGCAGCAGCTAATGGCTGCTTTGCCCCGGGCGGTTAATATTCTCCCATCAGTTGTAAATTCTTCTGATGACTCCACTATGCTAACTGGTAGCTTACGTTATTGGCTCAACTTTTAAAACAGCCTTGGATTCAAGAACATTCTAAAATTAAGCCATCTTCTGCTTTGTATTTATTATTTAAAAAAATATTTTATGGGCTGCAGAGATGGCTTAGAGCTTAAGGCACCTGCTGCAAAGCCCAAGAACGCTTATTCAAGTCTCCAGGTCCCACGTTTAGCCAGAGGCAAAAGTGATGCAAGCATGCAACGTCACACATGGGCACAAGGGGTCCCACGTGTCTGGAGTTTGTTCACAGCGGCTGAGAGGTCCTGGTGCACCCATTCTCTACCTCTTCCTCTCTCTCTTTCTCTCTGCCTCTCTTAAATAAAAAAAAAAAATCAGGGCTGGAGAGATGGCCTAGCTGTTAAGCTGCCTGCCTCCTAAGCCTAAGAACGCTGGTTCCAATCTCCAGCGGTTCCAATCTCCAGGTCCCACGTTTAGCCAGATAGATGCAAAGTGATGCAAGGGTGCAATGCTACACTTGACCACAAGGGGGTGCATGCGTCTGGATTTCGTTCACAGCAGCTGAGACACTGCTGGCGCGCCCATCTCTGTCTGTCTCCCTCTCCCTCTCTGGCTGTCTCTCTCTCTCTGTGTTTCTCTCCAAAAATAAAAATAAAAAAATTATGTATATGCAAGGACAGAGAGGTGGCGTGGGGGGAGAGAATGGGTGCAAACCAGGGGCCTTCCGCCACTGAAAACTCCAGACACATGCACCAGTTTGTGCACCTGGCTTTACGTGGGTACTGGGGAATCAAACTCAGGCCAGCTGGAGGGATGGCTTAGAAGTTAAGGTGTTTGCCTGTGAAGCCAAAGGATCCCGATTCGATTCTCCAGGACCCATGTAAGCCAGATGCACGAGGGGCACATGCATCTGGATTTCATTTGCAGTGGCTAGAGGCCCTGGCTTGCCTATTCTCTCTCTCTCTCTCTCTGCCTCTCTTCTCTCTGTCTCTGCTTGCAAATAAATAAATAAAAAAAAATTTTAAAAAAGAAGAAAAAAATCTCAGGCTCACCAGTTTTGCAAGCTGAGCCACCAATCGTGCTCAGAACTGGATTTTATTTTATATTTTATTTTATTTCTTTATTTTATTTTATTTTATTTTATTTTATTTTTTATTTTATTTTATTTCTTTGTTTTATTATTTTATTTTTTATTTTATTTTATTTCTTTATTTTATTTTATTTTATTATTTTATTTTATTTTATTTTATCTTATTTTATTTTATTTTATTTTATTTTATTTTATTTTATTTTATTTTATTTTATTTTTGTACTAAATGTAAAATACATCTGGTTGTTACCCAATAGTCTAAAACCAGTGGTTCTAAAACCAGGGTCATTTTGTGTCCTTAGGGACATGTATTTAGAGGCAGTTTTAGTTGTCACCATTGGTGCATGGCTGTGGCATTGCTGTCAAATGAGTAGATGACAGATTTGTTTGTTTGTTTGTTTGTTTTTCGAGGTAGGGTCTCCCTCTAGCCCAGGCTGACCTGGAATTCACTATGTAGTCTCAGGGTGGCTTCGAACTCCTGGCGATCCTCCTACCTCTGCCTCCCGAGTGCTGGGATTAAAGGCGTGCACCACCACGCCCGGTTTGGACAGATGTTTTTCCAGTGGATGGGACTGTCCTCCATCGAAGAGGCCTGATTTCACATGTCAACTGTGTTCGGCTTGAGAACCTGCTGAACGCAGATTCTAAAGAGGGAAAAGCAGAAAGTGAACTTTTGTTCATTCTTTGATTCAAAGCAGTGTTTGTGAGCTGAGCTGGCAATAAAGAAAGCTGGTGGGGACGCTCAGCTGTGTCCCCAGCCCTCAGCATCCCTTGGCAGCACAACTAGGTGGCAGTGGCACTAGGGAGGGTGTGGCCATCTCCAGGGACCTCCTTCCACCATGAGGCTCTAAGCAAGGGAAATGGATCGTGCTCACGGCTTATGGTGGGGAAATGACAGAAAGACGGGGTGTGTATTTCCTTAGCTGAACTGCTTGGGACTAGAACAACGGTTTTGGACTTTGGAAAACATGTCCATCGTGAGCTGTCTCGGGGATGGGGCCCTGGTCTAAATATGAAACTCACTGATGTTTTCATTTCATATATATATATATCACACAGAGAGCCTGAAGGTGCTGTAATATTTTTTGGCACACCTGGTCTTTGACTGCATCCTGTCACGGGAGGCCAGGTGTGGGGTTTCCAACTTGCGGTGTCACGTTAGTACCCCCCAAAAATGGTTTCATAACATTTTGGAGTTTTAGCTTTAGCAAGGGTTGCCAGTCCTGTACCTGGAGAAGGATTTTACAGCTTCTTACTAATGACTCATCTCATAGCCATTTGGGGGGTTTCATTAATGTGCGTGGCACCTCACGAGGATTTTTCTACCCATGCAATATGTCTACATTTAATCGTAGCTAAAATGCGAAGTGCAGTGACGCTGTGACTGGCGTCCCCAATGAGGACCTGGGGCAAGCCCCTACCCACTGGGCTTACCTTCTGTGTCTCCCCTTCCTAACTCTACGGAGCCCTGCTCTTCCCAGCACTGAGGAGGTTTTGATTTAAGTCTTATTGCGAGTTATAGTAAAGGATGATGCAAGTGTATCAAGCTGAAGGGTATATTTAAAAATAATCAGGCAGCCGGGCGTGATGGCGCACGCCTTTAATCCCAGCACTCAGGAGGCAGAGGTAGAAGGATTGCTGAGAGTTCGAGGCCACCCTGAGACTACATAGTTAATTCCAGGTCAGCCTGGACCAGAGTGAAACCCTACCTCGAAAAACCAAAATAATAATAATAATAATAATAATAATAATAATAATCAGGCAATTTATGCATAGGTTTGGGTAAGGTGAGGGAAGAGTTGGGCCGACTTCGCAGGACAGGAAGATGTGGGATTGGCCGAGCTCTATGTGAGTAGCCATCTCGAATCCATGGAATCTTCTGCTCCTTCTCTTCAACATCCCTCTTTAAAGATGGTACACAGCTATTCCTCTGTGTTAGCTCTTCTCAGCAAATACAAAAAGCAGCCAGTAGCAAAGTTACAGGAGCTCATGCATAAAGAAGCGTACTGTCAGACTGGAGAGATGGCTTAGCGTTTAAGGTGCTTGACTGCAAAACCTAAAGACCCAGGTTCGATTCCCCAGGACCCACGTAAGCCAGATGCACAACGTGGTGTGTGTGTCTGGAGTTTGTTTGCAGTGGCTGGAGGCCCTGGCACGCCTGTTCTTTCTCTTCTATTTGCTATTTCTTTCTCTCAGATGAATAAATAAACAATAAAAAAAGTTATTTATAAAAGAAAAGAATCTACTATCAAGCCAGGCGTGTTAGCACATGCCTTTAATCCCAGCACTTGGGAGGCTGAGGTAGGAGGATCGCTGTGAATTTGAGGCCAGCCTGAGACTATGGAGTAGGCTGCAGGTCTGCCTGTGCTAGAATGATACACTATCTCAAACAAACAAACAAAATAAAGAAATGTACAATCAACTATTTTTTCATCTTTTTTTTTTTTTGAGAGAGACACAGAGAGAGACAGATAGAGAGAGGGAGACAGATAGAGATGGGCGCGCCAGCAGCCTCTCAGCTGCTGCGAACGAAATCCAGACACATGCGCCCCCTTGTGGTCAAGTGCAGAATTGCACCCTTGCGTCACTTTGCATCTGGCTAAACGTGGGTCCTGGAGATTGGAATCGCTGGAGATTGGAACCAGTGTTCTTAGGCTTAGGAGGCAGGCGCCTTAACTGCTAAGCCATCTCTCCAGTCCTATTTTTTTCATCTTTTATGTGAACAAGGGTTCATTTCTTTAAGGGGAAAAATAGTGGGGAAGTCGTCATTGTGTGCAAGGTTGGATGTGTCTCTAACAGCCGAAGGTGTGGGTTAAGAAGACTCTGTAGGGCTGGAGAGATGGCTTAGTGGTTAAGTCGCCTGCCTGCAAAGCCAAAAGACCTCGGTTCGATTCCCCAGGACCCACGTCAGCCAGAAGTACGAGGTAGGACATACGTCTGGAGTTTGTTTGCAGCCACTGAAGGCCCTGGTGCACCCATTCTTTCTCTTTCTTTGCCCCTTTCTCTCCCACTTAAATATCTAGATAGATAGACAGATAGATAGATAGATAGATAGATAGATAGATAGATAGATAGATAGATGATAGATAGATAAAAATAAGATATTTTTAAAATTTACAAAAACAAGTCTCTATAGACTCTAGTGGACCCAGCAGTTCTGCTTGTAGGAACTTATATTCTATTTATATCCATCTAATAGTTCACCATGGTTGCTCATTACTTTTTTTTTTTTTTTTTTTTTTTTCAAGGTAGTGTCTCACTCTGGCCCAGGCTGACCTGGAATTCACTATGTAGTCTCAGGGTGGCCTCGAACTCTCAGTGATCCTCCTACCTCTGCCTCCCGAGTGCTGGGATTAAAGGCGTGCGCCACCACGCCTGGCTTTTTTTTTTTTAATGTTTTATTTTTTATTATTTTTTTGGAGAGAGACACACAGAGAAACAGAGAGGAGAGAAGACAGATAGAGAATGGGAGCGCCAGCAGCCTCTCAGCCGCTGTGAACGAAATCCAGATGCGTGCGCCCCCTTGTGGTCAAGTGCGGCATTGCACCCTTGCATCACTTTGCATCTGGCTAAACGTGGGACCTGGAGATTGGAACCGGGTTCTTAGGCTTAGGAGGCAGGCGCCTTAACCACTAAGCCATCTCTCCAGCCTGCTTATTACTTTTAAAAGTTTTACTCTTTTTTTTTTTTTTTTTTTTGAGGCAGGGTCTCACTCTGGTCCAGGCTGACCTGGAATTCACTCTGTAGTCTCAGGGTGGCCTCGAACTCTCGGCGATCCTCCTGCCTCTGCCTCCCGAGTGCTTGGATTAAAGGCGTGCGCCACCACCCCGGCTCTAAAGTTTTACTCTTGGGAAAGCACCCTGAATGTCCACAGTTAGGGTCCTGGTTAAATGAAGTCAGTCATCTCAGGAGCACTGCATAGAGCAGGTATGCAAACAGGAAGCAAGGTGGTATGCTGAGCGGTCAGACCGTGTTTTGGGAAAAAGACCCACAGCCTCAACGCTTAGGTGTGGATTTTTGTGAGGCAGGGAGGGGGCCTATGTACACACGGTGAGTGTTTGAAAAGTCCTCTGCCTTATCTACTTTCATTTTCTGCTTCTGTAAAGAACCTGGTTTGGATTTGTTAGTTTAAAAGAAACTCGTCATTGAAAGCTCTTTTCTTGAGAATCGATTAACTTCCAGGTCCTCCGCTCACATTGATATAATACAATATGAGTGAGGTAATTTTCATGATATTTAATAGGGATGTTTTTAAACATCCCTATGCGTGTTTACCTATTCTGTATTTCAGTCCTTCCTTCCTTCTTTCCTCCCTCCCTCCCTCCTTCCCTCCCTCCCCCTCTCTCTTTCTCTTTCTCTCTCTCTCCTTTCTTCCTTCCTTCCTTCCTTCCTTCCTTCCTTCCTTCCTTCCTTCCTTCCTTCCTTCCTTCCCTCCCTCCCTCTCTCTCCTCTCCTCCCTCTCTCCCCTTCCTCCCTCCCCCTCTCTCTTTCTCTTTCTCTTTCTCTCTCTCTCTCTCCTTCCTTCCTTCCTTCCTTCCTTCCTTCCTTCCTTCCTTCCTTCCTTCCTTCCTTCCTTCCTTCCTCCCTCTCTCTCTCTCTCCTTCCCTTCCTTCCTTCCTTCCTTCCTTCCTTCCTTCCTTCCTTCCTTCCTTCCTTCCTTCCTTCCTTCCCCTCCCTCTCTCTCTCTCTCTTTCTTTCTTTCCTTCCTTCCTTCCCTTTTTCTTCCTTTTTTCTTCCTTTCTCCTTCCTTCCCTCCCTACCTCCTTCCTTTCCTTTTCTTTGTCATGTGCATGTGAGTATATGTGATTTATACATGTATATGTGCAGATGAATGTCTGGTGTTCACCATGTCCCCATTCCATATGCACACAGAGGCCAGGGGAGAACATCTGGTGTCCACCCTCCGTTGTTCATCTGCATGTTCCCTTGAGGCAGATTCTGTCACTGACTCTGGAACCTTCTGTTTGCACAAATCCCATCGGTTCTCTGGTCTCTCTGCTCTCTCTCCCAGACTGGGGTTACAAGTATGTGTGGCCAGGCCCAGCTGCTTACATGGGTGCTGGAACTCAGGGGGTCTCAGGGCCTCTCAAACCCTCCTGCAAGAATTGCTCGAACCCAGTGACCCATCTCTGCAGCCATTCCTTAGCTGATTATTATTATTATTATTATTATTATTATTTTGGTTTTTCGAGGTAGGGTTTCACTCTGGTCCAGGCTGACCTGGAATTCACTATGTAGTCTCAGGGTGGCCTCGAACTCTCGGCGATCCTCTTACCTCTGCCTCCCGAGTGCTGGGATTAAAGGCGTGCGCCACCACACCCGGCTTGATTATTATTATTATTATTATTATTATTATTATTATTATTATTTTTGCTGGACAACTAGGTAGTTAGCTTTAAAATAATGTCACTTGAGATTATGGTGGTGAATTAGTTAGGCATTTGGCCTGGTGACTAAAAAGGACGAGGTCCTCCTTCGAAGTTCCACTTAAGGAGTTAGACAGTAAGCAGTGAACCTGAGGCATGGCCTGTGGAGGGAATTGTACACGGTCTGAATTGCCCTAGTGATGTTTCTGAGGACAAGAAGAGTGAGGACAGTCAAAGTTTTGAGCATTAAAAGAATGGCGGTTAGTTCAGAAACAGCATGTCTGGAAGCAGAAGGTTTACTGTTTAAGAAAACCAGTGGGCTGGGCCTGGAGAGATGGCTCAGCAGTGAAGGCGTTTGCCTGCAAAGCTAAAGGACCCAGGTTCGATTCCCTAGGAACCCACGGAAGCCAGATGCACAAGGTGGTGCATGCTTCTGGAATTTGTTTGCAGTGGCTGGAGGCCCTGGCATGCCCATTCTGTCTGTCTGCCTGCCTTTCCCCCTCCCCCTGTCCCTCTCCTTCTCCCTCTCTTTGTCAAATAACAAATAAATATTTAAACAAGTATTTTAAAAAACGCAATGGGCCATGAGTGTCTTGAATAAGGGGTAAGGCAGGGACCACGTGACAGGGAGCCCTGCTGTGTTACCACCCAGGAGGGTGAAAGTAACCATTTGTTTTGTCATGAAAGTGGTTCTTAGAGGCAAAACCCAGTTAACTTGTGAGATGAAGAAGAATCCTGGGGTACCCCCTTCTCGAGCATAGAAATCTATAAATGTTGCACAGTCTTTCTGGTGCAACATCTGATTTCAAAAAAAAAAAAGAAAGAAAGAAAAAAAGCAGGGAAAAATCTGCTTCTCACATTAATCTTAATTAATCTTGGTCTAAATTAAGGCAGGATTCTGCATCCTGGTGGGAAGGTACCATCCTCTGCTTCACATCAGCCACAGCTGGTATGTCTCTTTCCCCTGGAACCCTGCTAACTCAGCAGATGGCTTTAGCCTGGGCTCCTGGCTCAGCCAGACTCTGCAGGCTGTGTATGAACTTGGCCTCTCCAGGTTTGCAGGGCTGCCTTTGCTGAGATGGTTCCTCACCCTTTTGGCTCCATACTAGCCTGATCTTTGGAATGCAACCTCAAGAGAGCCAGCTCTTCTTTGATCCTGGTTGCATCTTATGTGTGCTTCTATCACACACTCCACCACGTTCTCTCTCTTATTAGAACTGTTGGACTGTCTGATGTTTATCTGTGACACGTATCCCTCTTTAAGAAATAATGACTGTTGTGTTTTTGTTTGTTTGTTTGTTTGTTTGTTTTTTCGAGGTAGGGTCTCACTCTAGCTCAGGCTGACCTGGAATTCACTCTGTAGTCTCAGGGTGGCCTCGAACTCATGGCAATCCTCCTACCTCTGCCTCCCAAGTGCTGGGATTAAAGGCGTGCGCCACCATGCCTGGCTTGTTGTGTTTTGAAGCCTCTTCATTCTGACCTGTTGAATAAACTCCCCTTTAGAGCTTGGCACGTGACTGAGTCCTCACTCTGCACTAACCCCCCCTCAGCTCATGAGCACATCTGTTCTTTGAACTTGAACACCGACTTCCCAGCATTCCGGTGGTCATCAGCTCCTCTTCCTCCAGTTGTATGTAGCCTGGGGCTTTCTGCCATGTGTACCGCTGGCCCCAGGCCCATCTCCCTGTGCCTCATCTAACTCTGTTCCTTAGTTCAGTTCCCCCCACTCTGCCTTTTCCCAATTAGAACGAGACCTTGATTGGCCCAGAAATTCACAGTAAAGACTTTATGCCCTGCCTGCTCTAATTTTCAACCTTGTACATGGTCCCAGCCCCTGTTAGATGTTATTCTCCAGTCCTCAGCTATTTTACTGATCTGCATTGGGCTTATTGGTTTTTTGCTATTTGCCTTTTTTTTCCCCACTCATTTCTCTACTCAGTAAATAGGATGTCTTTTAATTAAAGCCATATAGTTCACCGATCAAACTATTATTTACAAATAATTTTATGGTTTTTAAAAAAATTTTTTTGTTATTTTTTATTTATTTTTGGAGAGAGACACAGAGAGAGACAGAGAGGAGGGAAGACAGATAGAGATGGATGCGCCAGCAGTCTCTCAGCTGCTGTGAACTCCAGATGCGTGCCCCCTTGTGGTCAAGTGCGGCATTGCACCCCCAGGAGTGCGCGTCAGATTGCATCTGGCTAAACGTGGGACCTGGAGATTGGAACCGCTGGAGATTGGAACCAGAGTTCTTAGGCTTAGCAGGCAGGCGCCTTAACCGCTAAGCCATCTCTCCAGCCCTTTTTTTTTGTTTTTGAAGTAATGTTTCACTCTAGCTCAGGCTGACCTGGAATTCACTATGTAGTCTTAGGGTGGCCTCGAACTCATGACGATCCTCCTACCTCTGCCTTACTGAGTGCTGGGATTAAAGGCGTGCGCCACCACACCCAGCTATGTTTTTTATTATTATATATCATTTACATGAGTAGGTAATCTAACTGTTCTTTTCTTATATATTTTATTTATATTTATTTTTTTGAGAAAGAGAGGGAGAGAGAGAATGGGAGCGTCAGGGCTTCCAGCCACTGCAAACAAACTCCAGATGCATGCGCCACCTTGTGCATCTGGTTTACGTGGGACCTGGAGAATCGAACCTGGGTCCTTAGGCTTTGCAGGCAAGTGCCTTAACCACTAAGCCATCTCTCCAGCCCTATTTTTGGTTTTTTTGAGGTAGGGTCTCACTCTAGCCCAGGCTGACCTGGAATTCACTATGTAGTCTCAGTGTGGCCTTGAACTCACGGCAATCCTCCTACCTCTGCCTCCAGAGTGCAGGGATTAAAGGCGTGCGCCACCACCCCAGGCCCATTGCTACTTTTAACACAACCAATATAGACTCGTTGAATGAATCAGACGTTAACTTTTTTTTTTTCCTCAGGCAAACAAAAGTGGAAATTGGTAGAATAATGTGATTATATATATGTGTTAAAATAACACTGCATTGGTTGACTCTGTTGTATCATCTCAACAGCCCCGAGGAAATAATCAGATTATTGAAACAGTGTGTTCATCTAGTGTTATGATATAGAAAACCCCCAAAACACCCAGAACTGTGACATTGGCCTAGTAAATGCATACCACCACTGGATGGATTTTTTTATGCTGCCATTGAAACCAGATGTCTGAATACTTTTCAAACATTTGGTTGAAAATGGAATAGCATGAATTCTGTATAACACAGACGTAGCTACATGCATGAAACATTGCAGGAAATGCATGCTCCCCCGGTGTGACCCACAACCACTTCAAGTTGCCCATAAAGAGACGGCTCACTACTGTTTTCCTTTTTTAAAATTAACTTATTTATTTATTTATTTATTTATTTTTTGTAGAGAGACACAGAGAGAGACAGAGAGAGAGAGGGAGAGGGAGACAGATAGAGATGGGTGCGCCAGCAGCCCCCCAGCTGCTGTGAACGAACTCCAGACACGTGCGCCCCCTTGTGGTCAAGTGCGGCATTGCGCCCTTGCGTCACTTTGCATCTGGCTAAACGTGGGACCTGGAGATTGGAACCGGCGTTCTTAGGCTTAGCAGGCAGGCGCCTTAACCGCTAAGCCGTCTCTCCAGCCCCGTTTTCCTCTTTATTTCGTTGTGTGATCCAGAAATTTCTTTGGGTACAAAATGAACTGTAAATTGACTAGTGGAGGATAAACATACCATGCACAAAGGAATGTTTAGTATCTATACCTCACTTTAGTTACTCTGGGAAAGGCAGAGAATGTGAGAGTTGCTGTCAGACAGGCACTCTGGGGAAGTGGGCCCACCTCTTGCTGGGGAGTTCTCGAACATTCCACAGTCTGTCTGGTGGGGGAGCTGGCTGCTCAGCACTCTTCTCACCTTGCAAATCTGCCATCATCTAGTGCTCCTCAAGCGACATCACAGATCTATCTATGTTTTCTCCCGTCACAAGTTCCAGGTTCCGTTCTGGACGGGGTGCATGGACCTTTGATTGCTGGCACATTTAGGGGAGAATACACAGTCTCTATCTGTGCTTGCTATGTGATGAGGGTCGTGCTCTTTGCTTCCTTGTTCATCGGGGTGTGGTAAAGTTGAGTCCCAATGAGCTCCATCAAAGTGCTTGGAAGTTTTAGCACCTCAATTACCCATAAACCTGTAAAGCTTTCTTTTTTTTTTTTAAAAAATATTTTATTATTTATTTATTTATTTATTTGAGAGAGAGAGAGATACAGAAATAGGCAGGTAGAGAGAGAGAGAGAGAGAACGGGTGTGCCAGGGCCTCCAGCCACTGCAAACGAACTCCAGATGCGTGCACCCCCTTGTGCATCTGGCTTACGTGGGTCCTGGAGAATCGTGCCTCGAACCGGGGTCCTTAGGCTTCATAGGCAAGCGTTTAACCGCTAAGCCATCCCTCCAGCCCCCTGTAAAGCTTTCATCTGCAGTGTTCCCCCTATTAGCTCCTCAGGAGACAGCAGCCTTTCATAGGCAGGATGCCAGAGCAAGCTGAGGCCCGTCTGGGTCCTCTGTTCACCCAGGCTCCCACCTCCAGGCGCAGAACTCCTTCGCCTGCTCCAGCATGACTCTGGTTGAGTGAGTCGCAGGGCGTATTTTGCCAGGAAATCTGCCAAAGGGAAAAGTCCCCCATGCTTACAGACAGAGCCTCAGGCATCCTCTGTTCCTCCAGCTTGGGAGGTATTATATTCAGTCAACACCTTGAAGATAAGAAGCTGTCTGCAGTCCCCAGAAAGCTTCATGCAACCCTTGTTCCTGTTCTTTTTTAAAATGTTATTTTATTTATTTTTATTTATTTATTCGAGACACAGACAGGGGGGCAGACAGAGAGAGAGAGAGAGTGAGAATGGGCACTCCAGGGCCTCCAGCCACTGCAAACGAACTCCAGATGCATGCGCCACCATGTGCATCTGGCTTACGTGGGACCTGGAGAATCGAACCTGGGTCCTTAGGTTTCACAGGCATGCATCTTAATCGCTAAGGCATCTCTCCAGCCCCTTGTTTCTGTTCTTGGCATCTTGATCTAATTTCTGTCATACAAGAAGGGCAGAAAGTTTGCACTCTGTAAGAGAAGCGATTTGGTTTCTTCGGAGAAGTCTTTGAATTCTGGCTTTATGTACCCCAGAACCAGGGGTGAAAATGGTTTCTCTCTACCAGACTTTGTCCTCCCTCCCTCCCTCCCTCCCTCCCTCCCTCTCTCCTTCCCTCCTCCCTCCCTCCCTCTCCTTCTCCCTCCCTCTGTTCCTCCCTCCGATCTGCCCGCTCTTGTGTCAAGTACGAGACAGACAGATATACAGTGATCTGAAAATGTACTCTTTCCCCTTGCCCATGACTTTGGAGAGAGTTTGAGGGATGTTTGTGGGTGGATGGTGACTATGGAATGCTGAGTGGGAAGAGAAGAGCAAGAAAAATACAGCCAGCTGTATAGGTGAAGCCAACCCTAGCTCATTAGCTTGATGGAAGTGTGAATGACTCCGAAATAGCTGTAACTTAAGAGTAAGTTGCAGTTCATTCAATGACTGTGGTATTTGAATTTCAGCGGACTTGTTTTGCTTCACAACCTAGATTCTACTCTTTCTGTAAGAGCCAGCTGTTGTACCCCCAGGGAACACCCCTCCTCCCTCCTCTTTGTCTCCAACCACACTCCCAGTGTAAATATCCCCGACCCCCCAGGTTTCTGGTCTTCTTCACTTCTGCCTGCTTAACTCCATTTCTCTGTTATGCCTCAACCGGGTGCCTACATGGCCTTTGTGGTCAGGCACCAAGAAGCTTTGGCCCTCATCTTCTGCCCTTTTCCAATACATAAAAGTAAGAAAAAGGGCTGGAGACATGGCTTAGCGGTTAAGGCGCTTGTCTGCAAAGCCAAAGGACCCAGGTTCGATTCCCCAGGACCTCCGTGAGCCAGATGCACAAGGGGCGCACGTGTCTGGAGTTCGTTTGCAGTGGCTGGAAGCCCTAGTGCACCCCCCCCCCAGCCTCTTGCCCTCTCTCAAATAAATAAAAATAAAGAAAAGAAAATATTTTTAAAAAGAAAGAAAATGGCTTTCTGTGTGCCACTGACCCTTCAGTCGTATTGAAAAGGTGTATCCAATGAGTGAGGGAAACAAGACTTAGTTCAACAGCCAAGACCCACTGATGCCAGCTGCAGCAGAGAAAGAAAAACAAAACAGAACAAAGCACACACAAACCCACACACATACATGCCTTCTAGGTCCTGGCACCAAGTGGTGGAACGTCCTGGAAGCTGTTCAGTAGAGCGCCCATGTCTGCTAGTGATGCTTATCGAAGTGCCACCTCTGCCATCCCACGGAGGCTGGGAGGTGGGCTGCCTATAGCCTTCCTAAATGCAACCTCACAGGGCAGAGGAAAGATTGATAATGGCAAGTTTTCTCAGATAAGGGCTGCGAGAAGAGGGAAGCTTGGAGTTAGGAGAACTCCCGTGTAAAGTTGAGTCAAGCTAAAAGGAATGAAAAGTTCATATATTAATGCCACTCTCCCTTCTGGTTAGAGAAGCTTCTCTTTTCAGATGGCGATGACCACTGGGATGACCCAAAAGGCAACATAGTGCTGAGAAGAAGGGATGGAGGAGTGCCCAGCACTGAAACATCTCTGTCACACCCTCCAAGGCTCAGGGACCATTGCGGAAGAGGGGGCGGATAGAATGGAAGAGCCAAAGGAAGGGTATGACTTCTTACAATGCAACTGCCCAGACAGAAATTGGCCTCGATATCCATGACCTTGCAGTGCCTAGCAATACCTCCGCAAGACCCTCAAAATAGAAGAAAAAGAGGATGTCATCAAATTAAAAAAAGAGACTAATGGAGAGAGGGAGGGGATATGATGGAGATTGGAGTTCTAAAGGAGAATGGGGGGAGGGGAGGGAAATAAGAGGTTTTTTTTTGGAGAGAAAGACAGAGAGGGAGAGGGAGACAGATAGAGATGGGCGCACCAGCAGTCTCTCAGCTGCTGTGAATGAAATCCAGATGCGTGCGCCCCCTTGTGGTCAAGTGCGGCATTGCGCCCTTGTGTCACTTTGCATCTGGCTCAACGTGGGACCTGGAGATTGGAACCAGGTTCTTAGGCTTAGCAGGCAGGCGCCTTAACCACTAAGCCATCTCTCCAGCCCTCATGCATTTTTTGTCTGTAAGTATAAAAGCTGTAATAAAAAAAAAAAAAAAAAAAGAAAAGTCTGCCTTGGTCAAAGGGCAATTTATTTCTCGACTCCCTGCTTGGGGTTTGAGTCACCCTGGACGTCCCTCGGAAGCGTGGCTCTTCCTCTCTCGTTTCAAAGCAGGTGCGGTTCTCCCTGCTTCTAGAACCTGGTCAGATATTCTCTTGTCACTCTGCAAGCTCACGAATGCTTTGGCCCCAGGATACGGCCATGCACCACCACGGAGTCTATTAATTATGTCTTGACACATCATGGGTGCTTACAACCCTTTAAAAAAAATGAATGCATTTTTTCCAGCTGTTTTAAGATGATTCATGTGGTGGCGTTCTGCTTCTAACCTGAAGATGAAAGGAATTCCCCGTTGTTTACTCAGAAAGTTAATCAGAGGAGTCACTGGTAACATGTCTAAGCTCAGTCTCTGAGTCCAGGGTGTGCCTGCTACTGTACATTCTAATCAATCCAGTGTGTACCACTTTCTTTTTCTATATATTTAAAAAATACTTCTTTTATTTTTATTTTTTTATTTAAAAAATTTTATTTATTTATTTATTTATTTATTTATTTATTTATTTTGGAGAGAGACACAGAGAGGGACAGAGAGAGAGGAGGAGAGGAAGACAGATAGAGATGGGTGCACCAGCAGTGTCTCAGCTGCTGTGAATGAAATCCATACACGTGCACCCCCTTGTGGTCAAGTGCGGCATTGCGCCCTTGCGTCATTTTGCATCTGGCTAAACGTGGGACCTGGAGATTGGAACCAGCGTTCTTAGGCTTAGGAGGCAGGTGCCTTAACCACTAAGCCATCTCTCCAGCCCTTAAATTATTATTTTTTGTTGACAACTTCTATACTTACATACAAAAAACACATGATATTTCCCTCCCCTGCCCCCATTCCCCTTTAGAACTCCAATCTCCATCATATCCCCTCCCTCTCTCCATTAGTCTTTCTTTTAATTTGATGTCATCATCTTTTTCTTCTATTTTGAGGGTCTTGGGAAGGTGTTTCTGGGCACTGCAAGGTCATGGATATCAAGGCCAATTTCTGTCTGGACAGTTGCATTGTAAGGAGTCATACCCTTCCTTTGGCTCTTCCATTCTATCTGCCCCCTCTTCCACAATGGACCCTGAGCCTTGGAGGGTGTGACAGAGGTGTTTCAGTGCTGGGCACTCCTCCATCCCTTCTTCTCAGCACTATGTTGCCTTTTGGGTCATCCCAGTGGTCATCACCATCGGAAAAGAGAAGCTTCTCTAACCAGAAGTGAGAGTAGCGTTAATATGTGAAAATGAACAATAAGAGTAGTGTTTTCAGGGTAGGTTGGTGGGAATAATATATACATTTACCCAGCCAAGAGCAGGCTTATACCCCTAAGGCTCATGACCTCCCCTGCCACAGACTAAAATATTTATTTGAGAGAGAGAGAGAGAATGGGCATGTCAGGGCCTCTAGCCACTGCAGATGACCTCCAGACGAATCAAACCAGTGTGTACCACTTTCTTTTTCTATATATTTTAAAAAATATTTCTTTATTTGAGAGAGAGAAAGAGAGAGAGAGAGAGAGAGAGAGAGAGAGAGAGAGAGAGAATGGGCATGTCAGGGCCTCTAGCCACTGCAGACAAACTTCAGATGCATGCACCACTTTGTACATCTGGCTTAATGTGGGTCCTGGGGAATTGAACTTGGGTCTTTAGGCTTCATAAGCAAGAGCCTTAACTGCTAAGCCATCCCTCCTGCCCTTGTACCACCTTGGTAGGAACCAGTAGCTGCAGACTAATGGGCCTGACCATGTCACCAGACATTGTGTTCACAAACATTCTCAAAAAGACTAATTTTTGACCTGTTTATTTATTTATTTATTTAACATTTCAAAAATATTTTTTTATTTTTTATTTATTTATTTGAGAGACAGAGAGAGAGAATGGGCACACCACTGCCTCCAGCCACTGCAAATGAACTCCAGACGCATGCGCCACCTTGTGCATCTGGCTCACGTGGGTCCTAGAGAGTTGAATGGGGGTCCTTTGGCTTTGCAGGCAAATGCCTTAGCTGCTAAGCCATCTCTCCAGCCCCCAGCATTGCTTTTAAAGGTGACTCCAGTGTGTGAGGATGCAGGATCTTGTTGCAGGTCCGGGTGGGTGAGCACAACTCAGTCATGGGAACATGTGGTCCTGTCTCCATGTCCTGCTGACTTCCACTGCATCTGAGTGGTGACAGAGTATACTTCCATGTCAGGGTGGAGGGCACATAGCTTTAGAGTTTTGTCTCACTTCCTCCGTTGAGGTTTTAGAACCTTGACTCGAATTTTAGAACATTGGAATGGTAATGTACTAAAAAATCCAAACAAACCACTTGGTGTTTTAAAAAGTACGTTGGGGGCTGGAGAGACGGCTTAGTGGTTAAGGCGCCTGCCTGCTAAGCCCAAGAACCGGGTTCCAATCTCCAGGTCCCACGTTTAGCCAGATGCAAAGTGACGCAAGGGCGCAATGCCGCACTTGACCACAAGGGGGCGCATGCGTCTGGATTTCGTTCACAGCAGCTGAGAGGCTGATGGCGTGCCCATCTCTGTCTGTCTCCCTCTCCCTCTCTGTCTGTCTGTCTCACTCTGTGTCTCTCTCCAAAAATAAAGAAAATAAATAAAAAATTAATGAAAATACTTTAGGGCTGGAGAGATGGCTTAGTGGTTAAGGCGCTTGCTTGCGAAGCCTAAGGATGCATGTTTGAATCTCCATGTCCCATGTAGCCAGACATACAGTGACACACACACATCTGGAAGTCATTTACAGTGGCTGAAAGGCCCTGATGTTCTCATTCTCTCTCTCTCTGTCTCTAAAATTCTCTCTCTTCCTCTCAAAAATAAAATAATAAAAGAAGTACTTTTGACATGACTTTTACAGATGTGAGAAGTTATTGACATTATTATTAAAATGATTGCAGTAAGAGAGTAAGGTCAATAATCATGGTGAAGTATATACATGTTGAGTCCCTCTTCAGAGCCAACCTCTATTAATTGTACCTTGAAATTACCAAGAAGGTGGAAATGTACATAAGGATGTTCACCCTTTGTGAAAGAAGGAAACTTAGACACTGTGTTCCCTCTTGTTTTTTATTATTATTTTTAATATTATTAATATTTTTTTTTGAAAGAGTGCCAGTCACCCACAGGCATCCCACTGATTTATTTATTTACTTATTTATTTGAGAGCAACAGACCAGTAGAGAAAGAGGCAGATAGAGAGAGAGAGAGAATGGGCACACCCAGGCCTCCAGCCACTGCAAATGACTTCCAGATGCATGCGCCACCTTGTGCATCTGGCTTACGTGGGTCCTGAGTCAGTGAGCCTTGTACCACGGTCCTTAGGTTTCACAGGCAAGTGCTTAACTGCTAAGCCATCTCTCCAGGCCCCTTATTATTATTATTTATTTGAGAGAAACAGACAGAGAGAGGAAGAGGCAGAGAATGGGAGCGCCAGGGCCTCTCAGCTGCTGTGAATGAACTCCAGACGCATGCGCCCCCTTGTGTGCATGCACGGCATTGCGCCCTTGCTTCGCTTTTGCGTCTGGCTAAACGTGGGACCTGGAGATCTGAACCAGCATTCTTAGGCTTAGGAGGCAGGCGCCTTAACCACTAAGCCATCTCTCCAGCCCCCCTCTTGGTTTTTCATGTAACTGTTGATATTCCAGGGCAGCATATAGACTTACCCCATAGTTTTCTGTGTGGCATTGCAGGGTGTACCCAGTGACATTTTTAAAAAAACATTTTTGTCTTTATTTATTTATTTGAGAGAGAGAGAAATAGGCAGGGATAGATAAAGAGAAAGAATGAGCACGCCAGAGCCTCCAGCCACTGCAAACCAATTCCAGACGCATGCGCCACCTTGAGCATCTGGCTTACGTGGGTCCTGGAGAATCGAACCTGGGTTCTTTGGTTTTCAGGCAAGCGCCTTAACCACTGAGCCATCCCTCCAGCCCCACAGTGACATTTAATCAGGGGGTCATTGCATTCCCAGGGACCTTTGACAATGTCTACTGATGTCTCGGTTGCCATGATTCAGGGTGGGATGGAGAGTTACTGTTGTAAACAGTTGGCCAAGGATGTTGTTGAAAATGCACGGGGCAGCTCCAGGACAGACTTACCTGGCCCCAAATAATTGGGGTTGTGCAGAGATTGAACAAGCGTGCTGTGGCATTACCGACTGTCATGAGCTCCCGTGGGCTTTGACCTCAGAGGGTAGCTTACAAATCAGTTGACAGTGGCTCTGGTAATCTTTTCCTAGGGCCACAGAGCAGGCATCTCCAGGAGGTACCCCCTCCCCTCTTCCCCAGGCAAGGACATTCTGTCTAGGCGGGGTGGTTCCCATCTGAGTTCCAGATCATCCTTGGCAGTCTGGAGTCTGCTGCACAATAGCAAGTAGACCTCACAGCTCCTCTGCTTTGTGTTTCTCAGGAGAGAGGCTGTCATGGCTCAGAGCAGAGCCCAGTTGGCAACAGCGGTCTCGGTGGTTGAACACCTGCTGAACCTATAATTCTGCAGCAAAATGAGAGGATCCATTATGTGCTGTATAGGCATTTTTCTATTTCTTTTCATTTTTACATTTATTTTTTCCATCTTTATGCCTTAAATTCTGGCTGCTTTATTTTTTAAAATTATTTCATTTATTTTTGGAGAGAGACACAGAGAGAAACAGAGAGGAGAGGAGGACAGATAGAGATGGGTGCACCAGCAGCCTCTCAGCTGCTGTGAACGAAATCCAGACGCGTGCGCCCCCTTGTGGTCAAGTGCAGCATTGCGCCCTTGCGTCACTTTGCATCTGGCTAAACGTGGGACCTGGAGATTGGAACCGCTGGAGATTGGAACCGCGTTCTTAGGCTTAGCAGGCAGGCGCCTTAACCACTAAGCCATCTCTCCAGACTGCAGCTGCTTTATTTTTATAGGAAACTCACTCTGTTTATTTCTGGCCCAGAATGGAAGCTATTTTCTTTATAGATGGGTTGTGGATAAATTTAGAAAATAAAACCAGATTTAACTTTCTATGAAACACACTTTAATTACTACTACCAGCCTTCCCACACCTGCCCCCTCCACACCCTGTGCTGTTCAAGTACTGAACAGAGTTTTTTATTTCTTCTAAATCTACAGCAACTGCTTCTATGCTTCTTTTTTGGGGGGGGTGGTTTTCGAGGTAGGCTCTCACTCTGGTCCAGGCTGACCTGGAATTAACTATGTAGTCTCAGGGTGGCCTCGAACTCACGGCGATCCTCCTACCTCTGCCTCCCGAGTGCTGGGATTAAAGGCGTGTGCCACCACGCATGGCTGCTTCTATGCATTTTAAAAGAAACGTTTCCCTCTGAGTTTGTTTCCATGAAGTTTGACTTAGTGTTGTTGTGTTAGAATTTTTACTCTTGCACGTGAGAAGCCTTTGTGTGCTTCATTTGACCCAGTTTTCCAAACAAAATGCTCTCCTTTAAAATGAATGAAGAGGCAGCACTTGGGAGGCAAAGGTAGGAGGATCACCGTGAGTTCAAGGCCAGCCTGAGACTACAGAGTGAATTCCAGGTCAGCCTGGGCTAGAGTGAGACCTACCTCAAAAAACAAAAATGAATGAAGAGGGCTGGAGACATGGCTTAACCACTTGTTTCCCAAGCCTGAAGGACCCAGGTTCGATTCCCAAGGACCCACGTAAGCCAGATGCACAAGGTGGCACATGCGTCTGGAGTTTGTTTGTAGTGGCTGGAGGCCCTGGAGTGTCCATTCTTTCTCTGTCTGCCTCTTTGTTTTCAAATGAATAAATGAATAAATAAAATACTTTTTAAAAAAGAGTCCCCTCCCTACACACAATCCGTGACTTCCTAAGTGCTTGGCTATAAGATGGTTGGGAGAAAATGGCACCCTAAATTCCATCTAGGCTGGGGGCACAATGGCGCTCTCAGCTCAAGGGCACAGCAAGGTCTGTGGGCGGAGGCTGACGGGCAGCCTGCGCTGCTTAAGCCTTCATTACAGGTGGCAATAGCATCACTGAGACGGGAGGAAGGACGGGACCAGTGATGAAGTGGTGAAGGTGTTGGGGGTCTGTCATTTTTTTTCCCTGTGCAATTCCACTACCAGGGTCAGAGAGACTTAGAGACGCCAGCACGGGGTGGCATGAGCTTTCTAGGCGTCCAGCGCCAAGTGCCAAGCATCTGGGGCATGTGTGTGCCTGCGTGTGTAGGTGTGAACGCCACCTGCGTCGTGCCTGCCTGTGTAGGAGGGTTATGCTGGCTGCTTCTCATCTTTCTAAAGTGCATCCCTTCAGGGCAGGCAGTGGCAAGGTGTGGTAGAGTGATACTGTGGGGGTGTTTCATGATGTCAGGGTCAAGTCTGCAGTCAAAAATCAGAGGGCAGTGGGCCTGTGCTTAGGGACGTGTTACAATTCATGCCATGCTCCTGTGGGCTTTGGTGTTGTAAGAATTTTTCAGTTTTTTTTTCTTTAAAGAACTTAATTTATTTATTTAAAAGAGAAAGAAAAGCCAGGCCTGGTGGCTCACCCCTTTAATCCCAGCACTCCGAAGGCAGAGGTAGGAGGATCGCCGTGAGTTCGAGGCCACCCTGAGGGGATGGAGTGAATTCCAGGTCAGCCTGGGCTAGAGTGAGACCTTACCTCAAAAAAACCAAAATAGCAGGGCATGGTGGCTCACGCCTTTAATCCCAGCACTTGGGAGGCAGAGGTAGGAGGATTGCCATGAGTTCAAGGCCACCCTGAGAATACAAAAACAAAAACAAAACAAAACAAAAATAATAATAATAAAATAAATAAATAAATGAGAAAGAAAGGGGTGGGGGAGAGAGAATAATATGAATGGGTCTACCAGGACCTTCAGCCACTGCAGATGAACTGCAGACGCATGCACCCTCTTGTGCATCTGGCTTAAGTGGGTCCTGGGGAACCGAACCTGGGTAGGCTTTGCAGGCAAGTGCCTCAATCACTGAGCCATCCCTCCAGCCCTGAATTTTTCAGTTTTTAATTGAAGACTTTACTTCACTCGGTAATGTCTTCTTGCTGAGCAATTCTGCTGTAACGTTTCCATGTGCTGTCAACCTAGCCAGGGCAGGGGCATTCAATTAAATGACATTGTCCTATTTTTTTTTTTTTTAATTTGAGAGAGAAAGAGAGAGAGAGAGACTTCAAAATATAAAATTGGGGGGTATGTAGCTCAGTTGCCAGTTGATAAATAAATCCAAACAAAGGAAACATTCCTTTCAAATGAAGAAGTGCTTAAAAGCAATTCAAAAAATTTATTTATTTTTTATTTATTTTTGGAGAGAGAGACAGAGATAGAGAGGGAGAGGGAGACAGATAGAGATGGGCGCGCCAGCAGCCTCTCAGCCACTGTGAACGAAATCCAGATGCGTGCGCCCCCTTGTGGTCAAGTGCGGCATTGCGCCCTTGCGTCACTTTGCATCTGGCTAAACGTGGGACCTGGAGATTGGAACCGCTGGACATTGGAACCAGTGTTCTTAGGCTTAGCAGGCAGGCGCCTTAACCGCTAAGCCATCTCTCCAGCCCAAAAGCAATTTTTGTGGGTTGAATATAAAGGTTTTTTTACTTTAATCTTTAGCATATTATATTTTATTAATTGATCTTTTAGGATTTTTTTGTTTTTTACTTTATTTTTATCCAATTTGTTTGAGAGACAGAGAGAAAGAGAAGGGGTGTGCCAGGGCCACAGCAAAGGAAATCTAGATGCATGTGCCACCTTGAACATCTGGCTTACATGGGTCCTGGGGAATCGAACCTGGGTTCTTTGGCTTTGCAGGCAAGTACCTTAACTGCTAAGCCATCTCTCCAGCCTCCTTTGAGACTCCTTAAGAATGAAATTCTAATAATGCATTTAGCAGCCATCTTACAATTAATTCATGAACATAATTTTTCCCTTAAAATATTTGATACAGAATGCTTGTATCTATGTATGAGATAGAGAGACATTTAAATATGTGATGATCTGATTATAGTATCTGGCATGTCTATCACTTCTTTATGTTAGGAATTTTGAAGACCTTCTCTAGTAAGCATATTCTTTAAAAGAGGCATTAATACATATGCTTTCAGGTTTGCAAGGACACAGTAAACTTAGTTTGTACCCAAATAGACTTGTATTTGTGTTCTAATCTGTTCTGTTTTATCAAGACCACTCTGTGCTGCGTAAAACTTGAAATCTCGCATCTGTGATAAGAACATGTACCCCACACATTCAACGTGACCTTGCTCATGTCTGGCCAAACAATACTGTGCTATTTAATTTTTTTTTTTAACGTTTCACTTATTTGAGAGCATCAGAGAGAGAGAGAGAATGAGAATGGGCACACCAGGGCTTGCAGCCACTGCAAACGAACTCCAGACGCAAGCGCCACCTTGTGCATCTGGCTTATGTGGGTCCTGGGGAATCCAACTGAGATCCTTTGGCTTTGCAGGCAAATGCCTTAACCGCTAAGCTATCCTTCTAGCCCCCTGTTCTTCATTTATGTCATGGATAGAAACCAAGCACAGCATCTGTGCAGGTTCTCAGAGGTTATTTCTGTGAACTGTCAGAATTGTGAAAGAAAGTGAAGAGTTTTGGTGTGGCATTAGACAGCTATTCCAGATCAGCCTAAAAACGTGATGTCTGCCTATCTAACGTTCAAATATGAATGTTTGGATCTCATATTTTCGTTCTCTTATTTCAATAAGGATTTTTAATCTTTGAACTACTACTCAGAAATCATCAGTAAGTGTCTACAATGCCTGCTCTTGTGCTATAATTAAAATAATCTTTAAAAATCAGGCATTTAAAATGGATTTCAGAGTTTGTGATAAGACAGTTCAGTTGAAAAAAAACTGTTATGTAGGGGGTGGAGAGATGGCTTAGCGGTTAAGGCGTTTGTCTGCAAAGCTCTAGCCCAGTCTCAGGGTGGCCTTGAACTCACGACCATCCTTCTACCTCTGCCTCCCGAGCGCTGGGGTTAAAGGCGTGCGCCACCACACCCGGCTATTGATGAGTTTTCATATTGTTGTGCACAGCTAAAACTGTGAGGACACGAAAGGATATTGTTGGCAAATGTTTATCTTCACCTCAGGTTTTGGTTCCTGCCTTAGCCTGAAACCTTGGGAAGGTCTGCAAGGCTGTCCAGACACCTTTTAGAGTGTCACAGACTTTTGAAGATTCAGAACAAGACTGTTACCGCGAGCGAAAAATGGGTCCTTCTGTCATCAGCTTTTTGCGCTTTGCACACGTTGTGACTTGGAACTGCTTTGGCCTCTCTTCAGATAATAGAAGTGCTGATTTTTACAGAATCCATTTTTTCCCCTTTTAGACTTCATATCACTGTCTTATCCAGTGACCCTTTTAAAAACATGTGACCCAAAAAGAGCATCACACTGAATTCTTTAATTTTTTATCTTGAAAAGTTGCTAGGAGTTAAAAAAAAAAAAAGGGAAATGTCCCTGAGAGGAATAGCATTCGTTTCTGTTGCTGCAAAATACTGAAAAAGAAACGAAAGTCTGAGATAAATAGATAGCCCTTTAAAAATAAAAAAGCAGAGCCGGGCGTGGTGGCGCACGCCTTTAATCCCAGCACTTGGGAGGCAGAGGTAGGAGGATCACTGAGAGTTCGAGGCCACCCTGAGACTACAGAGTTAATTCCAGGTCAGCCTGAGCCAGAGTGAGACCCTACCTTGCAAAAACCAAAAAAAAAAAAAAAAAAAAAAAGGGTTGGAGAGATGGCTTAGCGGTTAAGGCGCCTGCCTGCTAAACCTAAGAACACTGGTTCCAATCTCCAGGTCCCACGTTTAGCCAGATGCAAAGTGACGCAAGGGTGCAATGCCACACTTGACCACAAGGGGGCGCACACATCTGGATTTCGTTTGCAGCAGCTGAGAGACTGCTGGTGCGTCCATCTCTGTCTCACTCTCCCTCCCTCTCTCTCTCTGTCTCTCTCTCTGTCTCTCTCCAAAAATAAATAAAATAATTAAAAAAATTAAAAAAAATAAAAGGCAGCAAGGCTTAAGGTACGCATGGGCTCCACGTGGTCAAGTGGAACACCCAGTTCTCTCGGCCCTACCCTGTTAGCGTGAGAGATGATGGTGGTTCTGGAGTACTAAGCTGGAGTTGGAAAACCTCCACATTTACCAGCACCATGCATGACACCATTCCTTTTGTACAGAAGGGTAAAACAAAAACATTTCAAGCCGGCCGTGGTGGCGCACGCCTTTAATCCCAGCACTCGGGAGGCAGAGGTAGGAGGATCCATGAGTTCGAGGCCACCCTGAGACTACATAGTTAATTCCAGGTCAGCCTGGGCCAGAGTGAGACCCTACCTCGAAAAACCAAAAAAAAAAAATTTTTTTTCACAGCAAAACAAGACCTTTCCCGGGCTTCGCCATCACAAGGTGACCATGTGGGCGCACGGGCGATGGTACCAGCGAGAAGTCTTCTTATATAATGGGCAGACATTGGAGCTAGACTCCCTCAGAGCCCTTGTGGGTGTGTGACATGTTCCCTTTCTTTAAGGGTCTTGGGAGAGTCTAGGCCACAGTTTGTACATTTAGCAATTGAATTTAGAGGCAGCACATTTTGAGTACCAACAGGGAGAGCAGGGCTGGAGAGATGGCTTAGCAGTTAAGGTGGTTGTCTATGTGAAGCCAAAGGACCCAGGTTCAATTCCCCAGGACCCATGTCAGCCAGATGCACAAGGAGGTGCATGCATCTGGAATGTGTTTGCAGTGGCTAGAGGCCCTGGAGCACCCATTCTCTCTCTCACTGTCTCTTTGTTTCTTAAAGTTTTATTTATTTAATTTTAATTAATTCATTTATTTGAGAGGGACAGAGAGAGAAAGAGGAGAGAGAGAGAGAGAGAACGGGCGCACCAGGGCCTCCAGACCCTGCAAACGAACTCCAGATGCATGCACCACCTTGTGCATCTGGCTTACGTGGGTACTGGGGAATCAAGCCTCAAACCGGGGTCCTTAGGCTTCACAGGCAAGCACTTAACCACTAAGCCATCTCTCCAGCCCTTATTTATTTTATTTTATTTATTAGAGGCCGAGGGAGAGAGAAAGAGAATGGGCGCACCAGGGCCTCCAGCCACTGCAAACAAACTCCAGATGCATGTGCCACCTTGTGCATCTGGTTTACAAAGATCCCAGGGAATCGAACCCGGATCCTTTGGCTTTGCAGGCAAGCACCTTAACCACCACTAAGCCATCTCTCTAGCCCTCTGCCTCTTTCTCTCTCTCTCTCAAATAAATAAAATTTATATATATATATATATATATATATATATATATATATATATATATATATATATATTACTGGAGACCAATTATTTCCTCAAAACTCTGAAACTGGTTCCTATTTGGGCCAGTTTGCTGGAGTGGAGCTCGAGCAGTTGAGGGCAAGGGAATGAACATTCTGGAAGCTTGTACTATCCCAGGAGATTTGAGAAAGGCAATGCTTATGAAAAGATGAAAGGAAGCTAGTTCTGAGCAGGCAAGATCTGTCTGAAGCCCTCTGTGAAGCTGGTCCCCTCAGGAGAGGGGAGGTTCTCTGTTGTCATTTAAACATCTCTTGGAGTGACAATTTCCAGCATTAAAAAGAAAGAAAGAGAGAGAGAAAAAAAAAAAGATGTCTGATGAGAACCAGTCCCTCTTGAAGTTTTCCCCAGACCTGGTTACTGCCTTGGGCCTCTCTTGCCTTGAATCACAGTGTTTATTTTTAAAAAGCGTGTGTGGTTTGAGCCCTCTGCCTTTGTTATTGCAGCTGACGAGGGTCTCAGCCCCCCCGCTCTTCTCCTGCAGTCTCTTTGTGGTTTGGGGGTCCAGTTTGGCTGTGTGAGGACCTGGCTTCCTGGCCAGGAGTTCAAGACCATGGATGCACCTGCCGTTCGTGAACTCCAAAGTCACAGGTGTCCTTCGGGGTGCCTGGTCTGCTTACCAGACATGTCCACCCCACTTTCTTCCTTTCCTTACCTCCCTCCCTCCTTTCTCCTTGGATTTCCTTGCTGGATAGGCTTTTGGTTTCTTTCGCCTGTATGTTTTGTATTCTGCTTCCAAACTCCTTTTTCCTCCCAAGTCCCTCCTCTTACCTGCAGCTACACAGTCTGATGCTTGTCCAGAGCGGTTATTAATGGCTAGCTTCAGAGGAGAGATTAAACTTTGAAGGAGGCAGTGTGACTGCTTCCCTCCCTGACTGGGCCAGGGACAGAGCAGTTCTTTGTCTAGCTGCATAGGAAGGAGCCCCTGGCTGCTGGCCGATGAAGCTGGTGAGCGTAAATTCTGCAGGGAATCCTGAAAGACTTACTTCAATGAGATGTATGCCCGGATCTAAGTCCTGTAGCCATGGGCTTCTGAAAGAAGGAGCTAGTTGCCACTGCTGTCACCGGACATGCGATGGACTTGGTTCTGTGTAAGCTTCCCTTGGCACTGTCCTTACCTTCCACTCATCCCTTTCTCCTTTCTCCTCTCACACTTCATGTACTGACCCGATGGCTCTCTGATAATGTATCTCCTGCCCACCCAGCCTGGCTTTTAAAGAATAAGTCTGAAGCCGGGCGTGGTGGCGCATGCATTTAATCCCAGCACTCGGGAGGCAGAGGTAGGAGGATCGCTGAGAGTTCGAGGCCACCCTGAGACTACAGAGTGAATTCCAGGTCAGCCTGGACCAGAGTGAGACCCTACCTCGCAAAAACCAAAAAAAAAAAAAAAGAATAAGTCTGTTTAAAGCTTTCAGTTCACCACCCACGTTTATGGTGGCAGTGGATTAGGGTCTGAAAATCCATGTGCAATAAGCACTAAAGAATCTTGCTTTGGGCTGGAGAAATAAATGGTTTAGTGGTCAAGCCGTTTGCCTGCTAAATCTAAGGACCCAGGTTCGATTCCCCAGGACCCACATAAGCCAGATGCACGAGGTGGCGCATGCGTCTGCAGTTCGTTTGCAGTGGCTGGAGGCCCTGGTGAGTCCGTTCTCTCTTTCTCTTTATCTCTCTCTGTCTCTTTCTCTCAAGTACAATAAAAGTGAGTAAGAAAACAGTTAAAAAACAGAATCGCCGTTGGTTACGTAGGCTGCCTGTGTCACAGGTTGAAGTCTTTCTTCTGTCCTTGTCAAAATGGCATACTGTCTTCCAGTCCTGTTTGCTGTTGTTAAAAAGTGAGTCCTGCCCGGTGTGGTGGCGCACGCCTTTAATCCCAGCACTTGGGAGGCAGAGGTAGGAGGATTGCTGAGAGTTCAAGGCCACCCTGAGACTACATAGTTAATTCCAGGTCAGCCTGGACTAGAGTGAGACCCTACCTCGCAAAACCAAAAAAAAAAAAAAAAAAAAAAAGTGAGTCCTGATGTGATGGCTAGCTGGGACGTTTCCAGAGTCATGGGTCTCGCTTGCAGTTCCTGCAGCCTCCCTGACTGAACCAGGAAAAGTAAGCATTTGATTCTGGTCGGATGAAAACTCTCACGTTGGGTTTTATTTGTCACTAAATGTTTGATAAATCCGGGGGCTGGAGAGGTGGCTTAGTGGTTAAGGCATTTGCCTGCATAGCCTAAGGACCCCAGGTTCAATTCCCCAGGACCCACATGAGCCAGATGCACAAGGGGGGGGGTGCATGCATCTGGAATTTGTTTGCAGCAGCTTGGGGCCCTGGCACTTCCATTCTCTCTCTCTCTCTCTCTCTCTTTGCTTGCCTATTTCTCTCTCTCTCAAATAAATAAATAAATAAATATGTTAGATAAATTCTGATTTTCTATACACATTCATCTAGAGCTGCTTAGTTAGGTTTCTGATCATTGCAGTAACACTTCATGAACTCAGAGAAGTGTGCACACATCCTTTTCACGATCATTTTATTTCCCTGACTCACATGGAATTCTTTCCCTTACTCTGTCTTTTATTTTATTTTATTTTATTATTTTTTTGGAGAGACACTGAGAGAGACAGAGAGAGAGGAGAGGGAGACAGACAGAGATGGGCGTGCCAGCAGCCTCTCAGCTGCTGCGAACAAAATCCAGATGCATGCGCCCCCTTGTGGTCAAGTGTGGCATTGCGCCCTTGCGTCACTTTGCATCTGGCTAAACGTGGGACCTGGAGATTGGAACCAGTGTTCTTAGGCTTAGGAGGCAGGCGCCTTAACCGCTAAGCCATCTCTCCAGCCCGACCTTTCCTTTTCGATATGTGGCAGATGGGATAATGTCATGGGTGCCCTGTATGACCCGTGTTGGCATTAGGAAGTTCAAATTAATGGTCTCGATCATCAGGAATATATTATCCCCACATAATGAGACACAATCAGCTCTTTGGGGGATAATCATGTCTGTAATCCAGGCAACCAAGTTCACCATTATCAGATGATGATGGGAGCGTCTGGTCCCTCCCACCGTGTAATGGAAGCATTCAGGAGCTCAGAGGGCCAAAGCCAGGACCCTCATGCTTTATAACTATTAATTGTCCAAATTTCAGCCCCCGAGGGTCTAATTTTCACTGCAGGATGACTAAAATAGATCTTGGCCCCTGGTGGATAGTGCCAGACAGTCAGCCTCCTTAGCTTCCAGCTTGATGAGTTATGGGCACTTCAGGATCCAGGGGCTCATCACTTGCTTTCCGACTGAGTGCTAGCTGGGGCTTGAATTTCTGTTCCCTCACCTCTAATCCCTGTGCATCAGAGCTGGCTGGCTGTCTGGGATCTGCAGGTCCCTGTGCTCAGTCTCGTCTCTGTCCTTCATCAGCCTCTAATGTTTTGTGTGGAGCTGGGAAGCGGTTGCTGGTTTTCAGTTGTATCTCATGTCCTGGTCAACCCTTTCCAGTTAACCACAGCGTTTGCTCTGAGTCACTGCTGATGCCGAGCTAGCAAAGAGTGAGGTTCTCTGGGAAGTACAGGGCTTGGCTGGTTGCATTTCTGTCGACTGGTCAATAAGTGACTTTATTTTGTGGATTGTTTTGTTAAGGGCATCTTAATTGATATAGTGTTGATTCCTTAATGTTAACCTTAGGTCAATATACTATAACTGATAGCACTGTGAAGCTTATCTGACTTGTGTTTTCTTGGTAAGGAACATTACCCACCCTGTTCTTTTTTTTTTTATATAAACATTTTAAAAATATTTTTAAATTTTTATTTATTTATTTTTGGAGAGAGACACAGAGAGAGACAGACAGAGGGAGAGGAAGAGGGAGACAGATAGAGATGGGTGCGCCAGCAGTCTCTCAGCCGCTGCGAACGAAATCCAGACGCGTGCGCCCCCTTGTGGTCAAGTGCGGCATTGCGCCCTTGCGTCACTTTGCATCTGGCTAAACGTGGGACCTGGAGATTGGAACCAGCGTTCTTAGGCTTAGGAGGCAGGCACCTTAACCCCTAAGCCATCTCTCCAGCCCTACCCACCCTGTTCTTATACTAAGCGCTATGCTTCAGGCCATTTTAAACAGTTACTTCGCCAACAAAAAAAATAAATAAATAAAGGAAAAGTGAGGTATATGGACTTGAGAGATGGCTCAGTGGTTAAAGGCTCTTGTTTGCAAAACCTGAATGCCTAATAACTCGGGTTCAGTTCCCCAGGACCCATGTAAAGCCAGATGCACAAAGTGGTGCATGTATCTACAGTTCACTTGCAGTGGCAGAAGGTCTTGGTGTGTCCATACATACAAACTCTCTCTCCCCCCCCCTCAAATAAAGAAAGAAATATTTAAAAAGAAGGAAAAGTGGGACCTATGTGGCAGTAAATAGATCAATCATGTGGCACTGGTTCCCTATCTGCGAGCAGATGAGAGCGCAGAGAATTGTACTGTGCAGTGGGAATGTGTGTGCCCTGAGAGATTCAGTTTTCTTACACTGACTCGTCTGTGAATGACTGGGAAATGTTTCAAGCAGTATTGATTTTAGTCATAACACAGTTCAGGTAGGAAGTGGATTTATAAACACAGAATAGGTGAGAGAGGAAGATCGGCAGGGTTTCCTTGGAGCTTCATGAAGTGCAGTTAGCATATAGAAGCGATAATGTTGAGATGATCTGATTCCATTCCTACTGTGCAACCCTAAGGTACACAGCACTACGCAGACTTACAGTCACCCACCAGGATCTTCTGTCTCCAGGCGTGCGCTTTAGTGACTGTGAAAGAAGATGCTGGGCTATGTGGTGGCTTTAAGTATAAAACTGACCCTTACAGACCTATGTGTTTGAGTACTTAATGCCCACTTGGTTTGTTTGGAAGGTGAAGTCTCGCCTGAGGAAGTATATAACCAGGAGCGAAATTTGAGATTATAGTCTTGCTTCACTGGGTGTTGTAGCTCTCTGCTTCCTCCCTGTTGATTTGAAGATGTGACCCTGGCTGGCTGTAGGGCATGATTGAAGGCCCCCAGGCTACTGGAGGCAGGCCTGAGCTGTCAGGCATGACTAAGGACCCCAGACCCTGGTAGTTGCAGCGAACCTGGATCCCCGATAATCTCGAGATGGGAAGGAGTGAGGCTGCTCCCCCCCCCCAGCCCGGGGCACCTGGACATCCTGATAAGACTTAGGTTTCTGTTTCCCCAGAGCTCACATCCCTCTATGTTACTGAGGTACCAGCCAGCAGCCTTGGCACAGCCAATGCCCCTACGACATGTTCCATATATCATTTCCCACCACTACTTAAACCATATGACCCTCTCCCGTTCACCCGTGACATCACTACATGCTAAGTAGGCATCTGCAGGACCTTTGAACTGACCACTCTCCTTATGACCCGTAACTACCCGTACCTCTTCCCGCTCTTTCACAAACACTTATTAACCCATCCCCCTGTTGAATAAACGAGCTGTTCTCTGAAGCTGTCTCCTGTCACCCTTGCCTGGACGTCCCTGGGACACCGAGGCACCATGGCCTCAGGATGACCGGGAACCACAGCTGGTCACTCTGTCCATGCTTTTTCCTCCAGGATGAACCTTCCTCTGGAAACCGTAAACCTTCTTCATTCCTACGTTGCTTTTGGGTAGACATTTCATCCCAGCTAGAGACAGTAACACATACAAACTGGCTTTGAGTCGTTTGACACACTCCCCTCTGAAGCAGCAACTGGGATGACTTTTTCCTCTCTGGGGTAGTGAATCGGGTCCCTCTGGATCCTGGCCTTTGAGCTCCTCAGCCTGCATTTAAACCTGCATTGCTAAGACATCACTACGCTTAGTTTAGGTGTTTTTGTATTGATTTAAAGGACCACTGGGGGTTTTACTGCTTCTGCAGTATATATAGCACTTCCGTAGCAGGCTGGGTGAGGAGGTAGTGAGACTCTCATTGTACAGTTTTTAACATCGCATCGCCTTTCTCTTTTTTTTTTTTAAATTTATTTATTTTTATTTTTATTTTTGGAGAGAGACAGAGAAAGAGGGAGACAGATAGAGATGGGCACGCCAGCAGTCTCTCAGCTGCTGCGAACGAAATCCAGACGCATGCGCCCCCTTGTGGTCAAGTGCAGCATTGCACCCTTGCCTTACTTTGCATCTGGCTAAACGTGGGACCTGGAGATTGGAACCGGGTTCTTAGGCTTAGCAGGCAGGTGCCTTAACTGCTAAGCCTTCTCTCCAGACCCCCTTTCTATTTTTGCATTTTTTTTTAGGGTAGGAGTGAAGGTAGAGAAAGTTTTGCTCTGTCCACATAAAAGTGCTGGGCTGGAGAGATGGCTTAGTGGTTAAGGCGCCTGCCTGCTAAGCCTAAGAACCTGGTTCCAATCTCCAGGTCCCACGTTTAGCCAGATGCAAAGTGACGCAAGGGCGCAGTGCCGCACTTGACCACAAGGGGGTGCATGTGTCTGGAGTTCATTCACAGCGGCTGAAAAGGCCCTGGTGCACCCATTCTCTCTCTGCCTCTTTCTCTTTCTCTCTGTCTCTCAATAAAAGAAGAGAATGCAGTGGAGGGCTGCAGAGATGGCTTAGTGGTTAATTTGCTTGCCTGTGAAGCCCAAGGACCCAGGTTCCATTCTCCAGGTCCCAAGTAAGGCAGACGCACAAGGTGATGCAAGTGTGCAGGATCACACATGCATCTTATCTGGAGTTTGATTGCAGTGGTTGAAGGCCCTGACATGCCAATTCTCTCTCTCATAATAAAACTACAACAACAACAACAACAAAAATAAATAAAAATACAGTAGAACTGTGGGTGTGGGTGCCCAGCATGGCCTTGGATATCTTTATTATTATTATTATTATTATTATTATTATTATTATTATTATTTATTTTTGGAGAGAGACACAGAGACAGACAGAGAGAGAGGGAGAGGAAGACAGATAGAGATGGGCGCGCCAGCAGCCTCTCAGCTGCTGCGAACCAAATCCAGACGCGTGCGCCCCCTTGTGGTCAAGTGCGGCATTGCGCCCTGGCGACACTTTGCATCTGGCTAAACGTGGGACCTGGAGATTGGAACCACTGGAGATTGGAACCAGCGTTCTGAGGCTTAGGAGGCAGGCGCCTTAACCCATAAGCCATCTCTCCAGCCCGGCCCTGGATGTCTTAATTTAGCCCTGAGAGTTCTTGCCAAAACACAATGCCAGCAACTCTGCCCTGGTGAGAGCAAATAGGGGCGGAGATGGGGCACTCTGCACTGAGAGTCGCTTTGCTTAGAGCTGGGGAGGAACTGCTGGGTTTCAACCCGCAGCTTCCTCCAGCCTCTGAATCTGCTGATTAGAAAGGACAGCTTGGGAATTCTTGCACGGCACCCAGCTCTGGGCAGTAAGCACTCCTGGAGCATCATATGTCTGTCAAAGCAAATTGGAGCTGAGCTGAAGGGGACTCCCTCTGGTGACTTCAGCCAGGATGAAGATGTCTCCTGAGGAGTGATTGTCCTTGGGTGAGCTAAGCTCTTGTCAGGGTGATTTTCTCTGTCCTTGCTTGCTTTAAAGGGCTGTCATCGCTTTAGGAGACACGTCGGCCAGCGTGAGCTGGAGTGGTGACAGGTGACAGAAAACGGATGGAGCAGGGAAAAGAAGGGGGTGAGAGATGAGACCTAGTTACAGGTCATGTCTTGTGAGACTGGGTAGGTGACAATTCTTCCTAATTCCTCTGTGATTATTCTTTTCCTCCTATACTTCTGGGTGGTTCAGAGAGGGGCACAGAGAGCCTGTGTGTCTTGGCTGTTGCTTTCTGCACATTTTTGCTATTCTAATGTGGCCTGATCAGGACAGCGACCAGAGGGACAGTGAGGAAGTTCTTCAATGGCTTGAGGCTCGTACCAGGGAGGGCTCAGAAAGTCCGACCCTTCCCTGTCAGGGTTCTTTTTTTAAGAAATATTTTATTCGGCTGGAGAGATGGCTTAGGGGTTAAGGCGCCTGCCTTCTAAGCCTAAGAACGCTGGTTCCAATCTCCAGGTCCCACGTTTAGCCAGATGCAAAGTGATGCAAGGGCGCAATGCCGCACTTGACCACAAGGGGGCGCGTGCGTCTGGATTTCGTTCACAGCAGCTGAGAGACTGCTGGCGCGTCCGTTCTCTATCTGTCTCCCTCTCCCTCTCTCTGTCTCTCTCTGTGTCTCTCTCCTAAATAATAAATAAATAATAAAAATAAAAATAACAAAAAATAATTAAAATATAATAATAATAAAATAATAAAAATAAATAATTAAAAATTAAAAATATATTTTATTGGTTGATTTATTTGAGAGAGAGAGAGAGAGGAAGAGGCGTAGAGAAAGAGAGAATGGACTGCCCAGGGCCTCCAGCTACTGCAAACGAACTCCAGACACATGTGCCCCCTTATGCATCTGGCTTACATGGGTCCTGGGGAATCGAACCAGGGTCTTTAGGCTTCACAGGCAAATGCCTTCACTGCTAGGCCATTTCCCCAGCCCTGTTTCAGGGTTCTTAAGTACAATTTAATTCTCTTTCACTGCTGGGAAATGGCCCTATGCACTTCAGAATATTAACATAGGAGAGACAAATTTGGAAGGTCAGGAAGATAGGTGATTATCGGGGATGGCTGAACTCTATATTATCACATTTAACTGAGGTCTGATGGTTTACCTTAGGGTTTTTTTTTTTAAAGTTTTTGTTTTAAATTAATTTTTTATTTATTTGAGAGAGAGAGAGAATGGGCCTGCCAGGGCCTCCAGTCACTGCAAACGAACTCCAGATGCATGCACCACCTTGTACATCTGGCTTACAGGGGTCCTGGAGAATAGAACCTGGATCCTTTGGCTTTGCAGGCAAATGCCTTAACCACTAAGCCATCTCTCCAGCCCTGCTTTAGAGAATTTTGAGATAAGCAGCTCTCACCAAAATCTCATGCCACTTTTTGGACTCACATCTCTTTGGCAATATTTAGAAATTTTGCATGGACAGGAAAGATGGCTTAGCAGTTAAGGTGCTTGCTTGCAAAGCCAAACGACCCAGGTTCGATTCCCCATGACCCACGTAAGCCAGATGCATAAGGCGGCACATGCGTCTGCAGGTTGTCTGCAGTGGCTGGAGGCCCCGGTGTGCCTATTCTGCAACCCCCCTCAAATAAATCACTAAAAATAAAATACTAAATCAGTGAAATAAAATACAGTGGCGACTCACCGTGTCCCTTTACTGCAGAGCACGCTAGACACAGGAGGGGTCAACCCTCCATAGAACAAACCATTTTGTTCCGGGTCTTGACCACCCCCCACCCCCTTCCAGGCTACTCTCAGCTTTCCATTCAAATGCGATGTTTTGTTTATTGTTTAATTTCCCCAGTGACTAACGCATTGATAGGACTTGTGACGAGAGATAGATAGATTTTATATTAGCAGTCTGCCGAGCTGCTGGACGCCTGCTGGTCTGAGAGAGATGGATGAGGTGCAAAGGTGACAGAAGCGTTGTGGCATCTTCCGTCCTGTGCTTGGTCTGTGCTGGTGTGTGCTGTCCAGAGCTGACCACCCAGTGCACGTGTCCAGTTGACCTGTGCTGGTGTGTGCTGTCCAGAGCTGACCACCCAGTGCACGAGTCCAGTTGGCCTGTGCTGGTGTGTGCTGTCCAGAGCTGACCACCCAGTGCACGCACGTGTCCAGTTGGTCTTTGCTGGTGTGTGCTGTCCAGAGCTGACCACCCAGTGCACGCATGTGTCCAGTTGGTCTGTACTGGTGTGTGCTGTCCAGAGCTGACCACCCAGTGCACATGTCTAATTGACCTGTGCAGGTGTGTGCTGTCCAGAGCTGACCACCCAGTGCACGCATCCAGTTGGTCTGTCCTGGTGTGTGCTGTCCAGAGCTGACCACCCAGTGCACGCACGTGTCCAGTTGGTCTGTGCTGGTGTGTGCTGTCCAGAGCTGACCACCCAGTGCACGTGTCCAGTTGGTCTGTGCTGGTGTGTGCTGTCCAGAGCTGACCATCCAGTGCACGTGTCCAGTTGGTCTGTGCAGGTGTGTGCTGTCCAGAGCTGACCATCCAGTGCACGTGTCCAGTTGATCTGTGCAGGTGTGTGCTGTCCAGAGCTGACCACCCAGTGCACGTGTCCAGTTGGTCTGTGCAGGTGTGTGCTGTCCAGAGCTGACCATCCAGTGCACGTGTCCAGTTGGTCTGTGCGGGTGTGTGCTGTCCAGAGCTGACCACCCAGTGCACGTGTCTAATTGACCTGTGCTGGTGTGTGCTGTCCAGAGCTGACCATCCAGTGCACGTGTCCAGTTGATCTGTGCAGGTGTGTGCTGTCCAGAGCTGACCACCCAGTGCACGTGTCCAGTTGGTCTTTGCTGCTGTGTGCTGTCCAGAGCTGACCATCCAGTGCACGTGTCCAGTTGATCTGTGCAGGTGTGTGCTGTCCAGAGCTGACCACCCAGTGCACGTGTCCAGTTGACCTGTGCAGGTGTGTGCTGTCCAGAGCTGACCGCCCAGTGCACGTGTCCAGTTGGTCTGTGCTGGTATGTGCTGTCCAGAGCTGACCACCCAGTGCACGCGTCCAGTTGATCTGTGCGGGTGTGTGCTGTCCAGAGCTGACCACCCAGTGCACGTGTCCAGTTGATCTGTGCTGGTGTGTGCTGTCCAGAGCTGACCACCCAGTGCACGTGTCCAGTTGATCTGTGCTGGTGTGTGCTGTCCAGAGCTGACCACCCAGTGCATATGTCCAGTTGATCTGTGCTGGTGTGTGCTGTCCAGAGCTGACCACCCAGTGCATATGTCCAGTTGGCCTGTGCTGGTGTGTGCTGTCCAGAGCTGACCACCCAGTGCACGTGTCCAGTTGGTCTGTGCTGGTGTGTGCTGTCCAGAGCTGACCACCCAGTGCACGTGTCCAGTTGACCTGTGCGGGTGTGTGCTGTCCAGAGCTGACCACCCAGTGCACATGTCCAGTTGGTCTGTGCAGGTGTGTGCTGTCCAGAGCTGACCACCCAGTGCACGTGTCCAGTTGGTCTGTGCAGGTGTGTGCTGTCCAGAGCTGACCACCCAGTGCACGTGTCCAGTTGATCTGTGCGGGTGTGTGCTGTCCAGAGCTGACCGCCCAGTGCACGTGTCCAGTTGGTCTGTGCTGGTATGTGCTGTCCAGAGCTGACCACCCAGTGCACGCGTCCAGTTGATCTGTGCGGGTGTGTGCTCTCCAGAGCTGACCACCCAGTGCACGCGTCCAGTTGATCTGTGCTGGTGTGTGCTGTCCAGAGCTGACAACCCAGTGCATATGTCCAGTTGGCCTGTGCTGGTGTGTGCTGTCCAGAGCTGACAACCCAGTGCATATGTCCAGTTGGCCTGTGCTGGTGTGTGCTGTCCAGAGCTGACCACCCAGTGCACGTGTCCAGTTGGTCTGTGCTGGTGTGTGCTGTCCAGAGCTGACCACCCAGTGCACGTGTCCAGTTGGTCTGTGCTGGTGTGTGCTGTCCAGAGCTGACCACCCAGTGCACGTGTCCAGTTGGTCTGTGCAGGTGTGTGCTGTCCAGAGCTGACCACCCAGTGCACGTGTCCAGTTGGTCTGTGCAGGTGTGTGCTGTCCAGAGCTGACCACCCAGTGCACGTGTCCAGTTGATCTGTGCGGGTGTGTGCTGTCCAGAGCTGAACGCCCAGTGCACGTGTCCAGTTGGTCTGTGCTGGTATGTGCTGTCCAGAGCTGACCACCCAGTGCACGTGTCCAGTTGATCTGTGCTGGTGTGTGCTGTCCAGAGCTGACCACCCAGTGCATTTGTCCAGTGGATCTGTGCAGGTGTGTGCTGTCCAGAACTGACCACCCAGTGCACGTGTCCAGTGGATCTGTGCGGGTGTGTGCTGTCCAGAGCTGACCACCCAGTGCACGTGTCCAGTTGACCTGTGCGGGTGTGTGCTGTCCAGAGCTGACCACCCAGTGCACG
Organism: Orientallactaga sibirica; assembly: GCA_036365145.1. Taxonomy (NCBI): domain Eukaryota; kingdom Metazoa; phylum Chordata; class Mammalia; order Rodentia; family Dipodidae; genus Orientallactaga; species Orientallactaga sibirica. The sequence continues at coordinate 2,688,536 of JAEOAD010002614.1, read as the reverse complement.
TGTCCAGTTGGTCTGTGCTGGTGTGTGCTGTCCAGAGCTGACCGCCCAGTATATATGTCCATAATCTGTACTGGTGTGTGCTGTCCAGAGCTGACCACCCAGTGCATGCGTCCAGCTGGCCTGTGCCGGTGTGTGCTGTCCAGAGCTGACCACCCAGTGCATGCGTCCAGCTGGCCTGTGCCAGTGTGTGCTGTCCAGAGCTGACCACCCAGTGCATATGTCCAGTTGATCTGTGCGGGTGTGTGCTGTCCAGAGCTGACCACTCAGTGCACGTGTCCAGTTGGTCTGTGCTGGTATGTGCTGTCCAGAGCTGACCGCCCAGTGCATGCGTCCAGTTGATCTGTGCGGGTGTGTGCTGTCCAGAGCTGACCACCCAGTGCACGTGTCCAGTTGATCTGTGGTGGTGTGTGCTGTCCAGAGCTGACCACCCAGTGCATATGTCCAGTTGGCCTGTGCTGGTGTGTGCTGTCCAGAGCTGACCACCCAGTGCACGTGTCCAGTTGGTCTGTGCTGGTATGTGCTGTCCAGAGCTGACCACCCAGTGCATGTGTCCAGTGGATCTGTGCAGCTGTGTGCTGTCCAGAACTGACCACCCAGTGCACGTGTCCAGTGGATCTGTGCGGGTGTGTGCTGTCCAGAGCTGACCACCCAGTGCACGTGTCCAGTTGACCTGTGCGGGTGTGTGCTGTCCAGAGCTGACCACCCAGTGCACGTGTCCAGTTGGTCTGTGCTGGTGTGTGCTGTCCAGAGCTGACCACCCAGTGCACGTGTCCAGTTGATCTGTGCTGGTGTGTGCTGTCCAGAGCTGACCACCCAGTGCACGTGTCCAGTTGATCTGTGCTGGTGTGTGCTGTCCAGAGCTGACCACCCAGTGCATATGTCCAGTTGGCCTGTGCTGGTGTGTGCTGTCCAGAGCTGACCACCCAGTGCACATGTCCAGTTGGTCTGTGCTGGTATGTGCTGTCCAGAGCTGACCGCCCAGTGCATGCGTCCAGTTGATCTGTGCGGGTGTGTGTTGTCCAGAGCTGACCACCCAGTGCACGTGTCCAGTGGATCTGTGCTGGTGTGTGCTGTCCAGAGCTGACCACCCAGTGCACGTGTCCAGTGGATCTGTGCGGGTGTGTGCTGTCCAGAGCTGACCGCCCAGTGCACGTGTCCAGTGGATCTGTGCTGGTGTGTGCTGTCCAGAGCTGACCGCCCAGTGCACGTGTCCAGTGGATCTGTGCTGGTGTGTGCTGTCCAGAGCTGACCGCCCAGTGCATGCGTCCAGTTGATCTGTGCGGGTGTGTGCTGTCCAGAGCTGACCACCCAGTGCACGTGTCCAGTTGATCTGTGCTGGTGTGTGCTGTCCAGAGCTGACCACCCAGTGCATATGTCCAGTTGGCCTGTGCTGGTGTGTGCTGTCCAGAGCTGACCACCCAGTGCACGTGTCCAGTTGGCCTGTGCTGGTGTGTGCTGTCCAGAGCTGACCACCCAGTGCATATGTCCAGTTGGTCTGTGCTGGTGTGTGCTGTCCAGAGCTGACCACCCAGTGCACGTGTCCAGTTGGCCTGTGCTGGTGTGTGCTGTCCAGAGCTGACCACCCAGTGCACGTGTCCAGTTGGCCTGTGCAGGTGTGTGCTGCCCAGAGCTGACCACCCAGTGCATATGTCCAGTTGGCCTGTGCTGGTGTGTGCTGTCCAGAGCTGACCACCCAGTGCACGTGTCCAGTTGGGCTGTGCAGGTGTGTGCTGTCCAGAGCTGACCACCCAGTGCACGTGTCCAGTTGGCCTGTGCCTGTGTGTGCTGTCCAGAGCTGACCACCCAGTGCATATGTCCAGTTGGCCTGTGCCGGTATGTGCTGTCCAGAGCTGACCACCCAGTGCACGCACGTGTCCAGTTGGCCTGTGCAGGTGTGTGCTGTCCAGAGCTGACCACCCAGTGCACGTGTCCAGTTGACCTGTGCTGGTGTGTGCTGTCCAGAGCTGACCACCCAGTGCACGCGTCCAGTTGGTCTGTACCGGTGTGTGCTGTCCAGAGCTGACCACCCAGTGCACGTGTCCAGTTGATCTGTGCGGGTGTGTGCTGTCCAGAGCTGACCACCCAGTGCACGTGTCCAGTTGACCTGTGCTGGTGTGTGCTGTCCAGAGCTGACCACCCAGTGCACGTGTCCAGTTGATCTGTGCAGGTGTGTGCTGTCCAGAGCTGACCACCCAGTGCACGAGTCCAGTTGGCCTGTGCTGGTGTGTGCTGTCCAGAGCTGACCACCCAGTGCACGTGTCCAGTTGACCTGTGCTGGTGTGTGCTGTCCAGAGCTGACCACCCAGTGCACGTGTCCAGTTGATCTGTGCAGGTGTGTGCTGTCCAGAGCTGACCACCCAGTGCATAGTCCAGTTGGCCTGTGCTGGTGTGTGCTGTCCAGAGCTGACCACCCAGTGCACGTGTCCAGTTGATCTGTGCTGGTGTGTGCTGTCCAGAGCTGACCACCCAGTGCACGTGTCCAGTTGATCTGTGCAGGTGTGTGCTGTCCAGAGCTGACCACCCAGTGCACGTGTCCAGTTGGCCTGTGCTGGTGTGTGCTGTCCAGAGCTGACCACCCAGTGCACGTGTCCAGTTGACCTGTGCGGGTGTGTGCTGTCCAGAGCTGACCATCCAGTGCACGTGTCCAGTTGATCTGTGCAGGTGTGTGCTGTCCAGAGCTGACCACCCAGTGCACGTGTCCAGTTGATCTGTGCAGGTGTGTGCTGTCCAGAGCTGACCACCCAGTGCACATGTCCAGTTGGTCTGTGCTGGTGTGTGCTGTCCAGAGCTGACCACCCAGTGCACGTGTCCAGCTGGCCTGTGCCGGTGTGTGCTGTCCAGAGCTGACCACCCAGTGCATATTTCCAGTTGGCCTGTGCGGGTGTGTGCTGTCCAGAGCTGACCACCCAGTGCACGTGTCCAGTTGATCTGTGCAGGTGTGTGCTGTCCAGAGCTGACCACCCAGTGCATATGTCCAGTTGGTCTGTGCTGGTGTGTGCTGTCCAGAGCTGACCACCCAGTGCACGTGTCCAGCTGGCCTGTGCCGGTGTGTGCTGTCCAGAGCTGACCACCCAGTGCATATTTCCAGTTGGCCTGTGCAGGTGTGTGCTGTCCAGAGCTGACCACCCAGTGCACGTGTCCAGTTGGTCTGTGCTGGTGTGTGCTGTCCAGAGCTGACCACCCAGTGCATGCATCCAGCTGGCCTGTGCCGGTGTGTGCTGACCACCCAGTGCACGCGTCCAGCTGGCCTGTGCTGGTGTGTGCTGTCCTTCCCTTGCTGAGCTGAAGGAGACATCTTTATCTTCCTTTTTATTGACTATTCAGAGACATTTCGAAAAGCTCGCTACCTGTCATACTTTTGAAAGAAAATGTTTCGCTGTATGATTTAACCTCTTGTGATTTCACTCACAATTCATTGAAAATTTCACAGCCAGCCAACTTTCTGGGGATAAATAATGCCCTGTCCTCTGCCTGCCCTCTCTCCACCCCCAGCCGATCTGTTTTACCTCAGCGTGGCTCTCAGGAGATTTTGGTGCCAATCACGTGTCTCATCTGATCTGGATGTCTCTTTCTGTCTTGTAGGGAGTGCTGATCTGTAAAAAAGCTAGGGCCATTCTGCTTCAACAGAGGCAGAGAAGGAACAGTCAAACAGTCGCAGTTAAGTAATCATATATATATATATATATATATATATATATATATATATATATATATATATATATATATATTATATATTTATTTATATTATTCTGATTTTACATTCATAGTATTGGCTCCATTATCCTCCTCTCTGTCCTCCCTCTTCCAAAGGAACCCTCATCAATGGGAAATGTGGGTCATGCATTGTGGGGGTAGTCAAGAGTTCTGGGGGGTAGGCCCCAGTCTCTGTGCATAATGCCCCAAGTTGTGACTCTAACATTCTTTCCGCCCCCTCTTCTGTGAGTTTCCCTGAGCCACATTGGGGTCATTTTAGTTCTGCTTCCTTGATGAGGTTTTGGGAGCCTCTGTGTCTCTGGATATCTGGCTTAGTTGGAGTTGGATGTTCTCTGTGTTTATCTCCTTCAGCCTTTTTCTGGTGTCGTGATCACCTTGAACGCTGTATTCTTGCCCTTCCCCTGCATTGTTCTATGGTTTCAGCTGGTGAGGTGTGCTTAGCTGATCCTCCTTTCAGGTTCGTTGTCCACCTGAAAAAGATAAGCAAATTCTCCAACGGAGAGAGAAGTTAGTACTAGATAGAAGGGATAACCATATATGTTTTGGAGGGAACTTTATATGCATTGGCTCTCTTCTAGCCCACATTTGGTGGTATCTTGCTCTTGGAGACTGAGCTCATTTTTTGTACATGGTTTTGACTTATTTCCCAGTTCCAGCAATGAGTTCCATTCCACTGAGTGGATCTGTTAGCCAAATCAAGAGCAGTTGGTTACCCACCATGGCTGTGTGCCACTACTGCACTTGTTTGAGCATTACGTCAGATTGTTTCCTGCTGGGTATCTTAGACTGCAAGTTGTTTGGACCAATGTCAGACATTTTCCCCCAGTCGCTCGTGTAGCACCCTCTGGTACTAGACTAGCTAACTGTCTGGGGACTGACCCTCTTCCAGATTCTGGCCAGGTCTCTCTGTGTTTGGTCTCACATACGTATGCTATATTCGACAGTAGTAGGGTCTTACCATTAACCTTTGGTGGGTCACCAAGAAAGATAAGTAATCTTTTTGAATTGAACTTTTCTTTTTTTTTTTTTTAGGCAAGCCCAATAGACTAGCTGTTTTTTTTTTTTTTTTTTTTTTAATGAAAGAGAGAGAAAGAGAGAATTGGCACGCCAGGGCCTCAGCCACTGCAATCAAACTGCAGATGCCTGCTCCACCTAGTGGCCATGTGTATTCTGTACTCTCCTCACCTTTTATGTGTCTGGCATACGTGGGATCTGGAGATTCAAGCACGGGCCCTTAGGCTTCGCAGGCAAGCACCTTAACCGCTAAGCCATCTCTTAACTGCTGGCTCAGCAGTTAAGAGCACTTCCTGTGCAAGCATGAGGGCATCAGGAGGCCCGAGAGATGCTTGACTTCAATCCCCAGGACCCATGTGAACAGCTGGGTGTGATCATGCAGGTCGGTAAAACCTCATCCCTGTGGGGAGCAGAGAGTCAAGAATTAACGGAGCTCATGAATATACAGTGAGCCCCCGGATCAGGAGGAGCCCCAAACTCAATTAAGAATGGCCATTGGGACTGGAGAGATGGCTTAGCGCTTAAGGCACTTGCCTGCAAAGCCTAAGGACCCATGTTCGATTCTCCAGATCCCATGAAAGCCAGATGCACAAAGGCGAGCCACGCGCCAGTCTGCACATGCCCACTAGGTGGCGCAAGCATCTGGAATTCGATTTCAATGGCTGAGGCTCTGGTGTGCCAATTCTCTCTCCCTCTTTCCCGCTCTCTCTCTTTCTCTCTCTCTCTCTCTTTTCTCTCTCAAGTAAAACATAAAATAAAAAAGAATAGGCAGGTGACCGATGAAGACACCAGTGTTTCCTTCTGGTCACTGTCCCTGATTGCATCCTGCTGAAGGAAAAGCACACGGGCCACTGAGTGGGAACATGTATGTGCATACATCACACATGCACGTGCACACACCAATTGTACCTTGTAGTAGGATCTCAGCCGCTGTGAGCGAACTCCAGACGCATGCACCCCCTTGTGGTCAAGTGCGGCATTGTGCCCCTGCGTCACTTTGCATCTGGCTAAACGTGGGACCTGGAGATTGGAACCACTGGAGATTGGAACCAGTGTTCTTAGGCTTAGGAGGCAGGCGCCTTAACTGCTAAGCCATCTCTCCAGCCCCTTAATTTGATTTTTAAAGAGTACTCTAAACAACGTTTTTACATAACTCTTTAAAAAAATTTTTTTTTTGAGAGGGAGCAGATAGAGAATGGACATGCCAGCAGCCTCTCAGCTGCTGTGAACGAACTCCAGACACGCGCGCCCCCTTGTGGTCAAGTGCGGCATTGCGCCCTGTGTCACTTTGCATCTGGCTAAACGTGGGACCTGGAGATTGGAACCGCTGGAGATTGGAACCAGCGTTCTTAGGCTTAGCAGGCAGGCGCCTTAACCACTAAGCCATCTCTCCAGCCTGTTGCTTCTCCTTTTATAGCAAGCTGCTTTATTGAATGTGTTTTCCCGAATCATCGGAACTTTGAGGCCACGCAGTCTGAAAGAGCGTCAGCCACCCACCCATCTCTCCCTAGGCGCTGAGATGCTGGTTCACAAGGATGGCTCAATTCAGCTATCAAAATGAAAGTGGAAGCCAATTGGCCATGTAAATTGATCACTTGCGCCAGCACGTCAGAATTGCCTATGTGAAGAGCGACTTAGCTCTGGAAATTTGGTACTTGGTAGTCCAAATAAGGCTGTATTCAGTGCGCTAAAACCTGGACAATTTCTGGTTTTAAGCAGTTGCCTCATTTTCAGGGGACTTTCTTAATAGTCATTTTATCCCTGCTTCCATCCATTCCTATGATTCTTTTTTTTTAAACTTTTTATTTTCTATTTATTATTATTATTTTTTTGAGAGAGACACAGAGAGAGACAGAGAGAGAGAGGGAGACAGACAGAGATGGGCGCGCCAGCAGTCTCTCAGCTGCTGTGAACGAAATCCAGACGCATGCGCCCCCTTGAGGTCAAGTGCGGCATTGCGCCCTTGCGTCACTTTGCATCTGGCTAAACGTGGGACCTGGAGATTGGAACCGCTGGAGATTGGAACCAGCGTTCTTAGGCTTAGGAGGCAGGCGCCTTAACCCCTAAGCCATCTCTCCAGCCCCATTCCTATGATTCTCTCCAGCTCAGAACACACCCTGTCCCCATTCTGGTTCTGTTCCCATTCCTGAGGCAGTGCAATGGATCCAAGGTCAGCATTTCCTACCAGCTCTGAGTACTCAGCGCAGGATGGTATCTGTAGTGAATACGTGGAAAACAATTGGATGTCTTTCTTCTCAAATGTTGTTAGAACGCCGTGAATGCTCTAGAAAAGAAATCCGGTCTGTGCTCTCCCTTTTGTTGTCCCATGAAGGAAGGGACCTCAGGCTGGTCCCGGATGCACATGCTACGAGCAGTTAGTTGATGTCTCCTCTCTCTGCATTTTCTTGTTTGGCTTCAGTTTTCAGCAGGGCCCGCTCTCCTGTGCAGGGAGGAAGGTTTGGCTCCTGTGCGCCTCAGATCCAGGTGGTTTGCAACATTAAGTGACGTTGGCACAAGCTCCGGTGCGATCCAGTGGGGACTGGCTGCCTCGGAGGCCTCTGGTACCTTTGGGGGCTGGCTTCCAGGTGTTCCCGATTCTGTTCCAAGACATCAGAAGTTTCAGTGGTGGGACATCTCATTTTTGAAAAGCATGGGCGATAATTACCAAGCAGATACCTTCATAAATATTCTTTATTAAGACGTTGGGTCATTTCTTGGGGACACAGCTGGCTAACGATGAGCAAGATGATCTGTGATTCTGGTTGGAAGAGGCCTTTGGAAGGTGAATTCATGGAGGGTGGAGATCTGGATTCATGGCAGTGTCACTGTGCTGGGTGAAGCATTCTGTTCTCATCCTGACCCGAAGTAGGCTGTGTAAAAAAAGTGCCTCATAGCCCACATCAGCTGATGAGGGCAATAAAGATAAAAAAAAAAAAAAAAAGAAAGCAGTTATTTGCTATTTGAGATGCAACGTTATATTACAGCTCTCCAGATTTCTTTCCCCTTTTCTTTTTTAATTTTTTTAAAATTATTTGAGAAGGACAGAGAGAGAAAGAGAGACAGAGAGGAAGAGGCAGAGAGAGAGAGAAAACGGGCGCGTCAGCATCCTCTCAGCCTCTTTGAATGAACTCCAAACGCATGAGCCCCCTTGTGGGCAAGCGTGGCATTGCGCGCTTGCATCACTTTTGCATCTGGCTAAAACGTGAGACCTGGAGAATCGAACGGGCGTTCTCAGGCTTGGCAGGCAGGCACCTTCACCGCTGAGCCATCTCTCCAGCTCCCATTGGCTTTTCTTGCATCACAGTTTGAGGTAATTGCTCACTCCTGCAGCCTCTGCTGGGAGTACCACGGCGTGCTATGAACACTTCCACCACACAGATGGGGCTTGTAAGTGCAGAGCTTAATGCGGGTTAGGGGTGCTGGGGGTGGGGTCCATGTACTGTTCATTGTAGGAGACTGAGGGGCCAGATGGCCACAACTTCGGACATAGCTGGTGTTGTCCCAGGGGGAGGTCAGCCCGCGGCTTCTCAGAACACATTTGGAAGGGCGCAGCATGTGCGCCAGCTTTTGTTGTATGCTTCAAGCTCAATGTGTGGTTTTCCCACGTGATGCTGGGATATTTTCTTGGGACTTGGGGGAATAGTAAGGTTGCCCCAAGGGCTCTTTGGTGGGGCATGCCTTTCTGAAGAGAAGAGCTGACCTGTAGCCAGGTTGAAGACAGTAACAGAACGGGGCACTCTGAATAGCCACTCTTATCCCATGGGGTAGTAGCGTTGGGATGGACAGTACTTACTGGACACATGTTCCTGCTTGGCACTGGTGTGCTGCCACCACACTCTTGAGGCCACCCCTCCTTGCACCTTAGCTTTCCACTAAGGAGTTATTCACACCCTTCCACCCACACGCACACACGCACAGCTGTGGGTGCTGGGGTCCTCAGGGAGCCTTCCATGGCCAGGTTGTCCTTTGCTCTCTTGTGTTTTAATTCCTAGACAGCAAAGTTTGGATGCTCATTGTGTGTGTGTGATTGTGAAACCCAAGGACTTCTAATTATCTAATTTCTAATTATCTCTAATTTACGACTAGCTGGGTTTTCAGCCTGATGCTTCTTTGTATCTCATGCTTTTGCAGAAACAGGCAGTGGCTGGTTGTTCTCTCTTCGGATATTTAAAAATCTATTTTAGGGCTGGAGAGATGGCTCAGCAATTAAAGGCGTTTGCCTATGGATCTGATGACATGGGTTCGATTCTCCAGGACCCATGTAAAGCCAGATGCACAGGGTGGTGCATGCATCTGGAGTTTGTTTGCAGTGGCTAGATGCCGTGGCACACCCATATTCTCTCTCTCTCTCTCTCTCTGCATGCAAATAAAATAAATAAATAAATAAACAGCATATGTGTGTGTGTGTGTGTGTATTAGATAGTTAATACATATCTGGTGAGAAGGAATATATATATATTTTTAAACTTTTTATTTCATATTATTTTTTGGAGAGAGACACAGAAGAGAGAGAGAGAGAGAAAGACAGAGATGGGTGTGCGAGCAGTGTCTCAGCTGCTGTGAACGAAATCCAGATGCGTGCGCCCCCTTGTGGTCAAGTGCGGCATTGCGCCCTTGTGTCACTTTGCATCTGGCTCAACGTGGGACCTGAAGATTGGAACCGCTGGACATTGGAACCAGTGTTCTTAGGCTTAGCAGGCAGGTGCCTTAGCCACTAAGCCATCTCTCCAGCCCCTCTCTCTCTCTCTTTTTTAAAAAATATGTTTTTTATTTATTTATTTGAGAGAAAGAGAGAGGGAGAGAATGGGCACACCAGGGCTTCCAGCCACCGCAAACGAACCTCAGACGCATGTACCCCGTTGTACATCTGGCTAATGTGGGTTCTGGAGAATCGAACCAGGATCCTTTGGCTTATGCAGGCAAATGCCTTAACTGCTAAGCCATCTCTCCAGACCCCAAAAGTACTCTCTTATCAGACAGGACGTGTCAAGGGTTAGTTGGCACCTCATGGGAGCTGGTTAGGGACAGACTTTCTTTAGGGGTGTAATCATTTTCTCATAATGAAAGTTTTCTGGTGTCTGCTTCTGCCCCTAACCTTCTTTTCTGTCCTCTATAGAAGTGTCATATTGATTTTTAAAAAAAAATGTTTATTTATTAGCAACAGAGAGAAAGAGGCACAGAGAGAGAGAGAGAGAGAGAGGGGCTCACCAGGGCCTCCAGCCACTGCAAACAAACTCCAGATGCATGTGCTACCTTGTGCATCTGGCTTATGTGGGTCCTGGGGAATCGAGCCTCGAACCGGGGTCCTTCGGCTTCACAGGCAAGCGCTTAACCACGAAGCCATCTCTCCAGCCCCACTGTAGTCCTTATTTCTCTCCCTGGCAGAGTTGCTTTCTTTTCTAAGCCCGTTCGTTCTGTTTTCCTGCAAATCCCCGTCTCTCTGGTGGCTCCATTGCGGGTTTTTGTCGATTCACAAAACCTGTAGCGTGAAGCCAGACAGACACTCATGCTCTCACTCAGCACGCTTTGGCCCAGATAAGTTTTTCATTTAGCTCTGATAACTTTTGCATATTGCTCCTGAATTTGCTGTTTGTTTTTTTTTGCCTGCAATTCACCCATTCGGTTTATCTTTTATTATCTCCTTTCATATGCAATCTGTCTCTTCTTCATCCTTCAAAGCTCATGTCACCTGTTCCTTTTTCTGTGTGAAGCGATGCTTAACTGCTCGGCGTGTAGTTTCTTAAGACATACTGTGCTATGTAGCAGAAAAGTGCAACGCTGCTTTTGTGCAGTCCCCCGAGAGCATGGCTCCTTCTCGTTCCATCTTCTACCCCATGGTGGATGGCCATGAATAAATATATGCTCTGCCTGGTTGTTAACTGACCCATCCACTGGTGACAGACAGTATATGGCCACGGGTAAAATTGTCCCAGTAAGAAACTCTGGCCCAGCAGTTTATAAGGTTCTTTCTTTCTTTCTTTCTTTCTTTTTTTTTTTTTTTTTTTGGTTTTGCAAGGTAGGGTCTCACTCTGGTCCAGGCTGACCTGGAATTAACTATGTAGTCTCAGGGTGGCCTCGAACTCTCGGCCATCCTCCTACCTCTGCCTGGGATTAAAGGCGTGCGCCACCACGCCCGGCTATAAGGTTCTTTCTGTCTTTTCCTTTCCTTTCCTTTCCTTTCCTTTCCTTTCCTTTCCTTTCCTTTCCTTTCCTTTCCTTTCCTTTCCTTTCTTTCCTTCCTTCCTTCCTCCTCCCTCCCCCTCCTTCCTCCTTCCTTCCTTCTTCCCTCCCTCCTTCCTTCCTTCCTTCCTTCCTTCCTTCCTTCCTTCCTTTTTTCCTTCTTTCTTTCCTTTTTTCCCCATTTTCCATTTTTTTGAGGCAAGCCCAACAGACTGGCCTTTTTTAAAAAAAAAATTTATTGACAACTTCTATACTTATAGACAATAAACCATGATATTTCCCTCCCCTCCCCCATTCCCCTTCAGAACTCCAGTCTCCATCATATCCCCTCCCTCTCTCCATTAGTCTCTCTTTTAATTTGATGTCATCATCTTTTTCTTCTATTATGGGGGTCTTGCAAAGGTATTGCTAGGCACTGCAAGGTCATGGATATCGAGGCCAATTTCTGTCTGGGCAGTTGCATTGTAAGGAGTCGTACCCTTCCTTTGGCTCTTCCATTCTGTCCTCCCCTCTTCTGCAATGGTCCCTGAGCCTTGGAGGGTGTGACAGAGGTGTTTCAGTGCTGGACACTCCTCCGTCCCTTCTTCTCAGCCTTTTGGGTCATCACAGTGGTCATCCAGACTGGCCTTTTTATGTATGCCAGAGAGCGAGAGCGAGAGCAAGAATGAGAGAGAGGGAGGGGGAGAGAACTGGCATTCTAGGGCTTCCAGCTACTGCTGTCAGACTCCAGATGTGTGCACCACTTTGTGCACATGTGCGACCCTGCATGCTTGTGTCGCTTTGTGTGTTCGGCTTAAGTGGGACCTGGAGAGTCAAACATGAGTCCTTAGGATTCTCAGGCAAGTGCCTTAATCCTTAAGCATGTCTCCAGCTTAGTTTTATAAGTTTCTTTCCCTCCCTCCCTCCCTCCCTCCCTCCCTCCCTCCCTTCCTTCCTTCCTTCCTTCCTTTCTTCCCTCCCTCCCTTCCTTCCTTCCTCCTTCCCTCCCTCCCTCCCTTCCTTCCTTTCTTTGTCTTTTTTTTTCTTTTCAGTTTTCCAAGGTAGAGTCTCGCTCTAGCTCAGGCTGACCTGGAATTCACTATGTAGTTTCAGGGTGGCCTTGAACTTTTGACAATCCTCCTACCTCTTCCTCCTGAGTGTTGGGATTAAATGCATACGCCACCATCACCACACCCGGCTCTTAAATTTCTTAATCCTATATCGGATGAGGTTTCTTTCTGACACTCCACTAGACTTTATGACAACAGGTGGTCCGTCCATTCTCACGCAATGCAATTTTACCGTAATGTAATTTTTAAAAAAATTTTTATTTGTTTATTTATATGAGAGCGACAGAGAGAAAGAGAGAATTGGTGCACCAGGGTCTCTAGCCACTGCAAACGAACTCCAGATGAATGCACCAATTTGTGCATCTGGCTTATGTGGGTCCTGGGCAATTGAGCCTCGAACCTGGGTCCTTAGGCTTCGTAGGCAAACGCTTATCTGCTGAGCCATCTTTCCCACCCCCCGTAATGTAATTTTACTGTTGTGCGAGCTGTACTTTATTTTATTTTATTTTATTTTATTTTTTTTGGTTTTTCGAGGTAGGGTCTCACTGTGGTCCAGGCTGACCTGGAATTAACTATGTAGTCTCAGGGTGGCCTCGAACTCTCAGCGATCCTCCTACCTCTGCCTCCCGAGTGCTGGGATTAAAGGCGTGCGCCACCACGTCCAGCTGCGAGCTGTACTTTTGACATCTTAGCCAGAGTTGTGAATCCCTGCTTTGCCTACGTAAAACCTCTTGCTCTGTTGAAGTGGTCTGCCGTGAGTGCTGAAGCCCCCTCTTCCCTTGACCCCGAGGGGGGTGGGTGGCAAGCGGGAGATTTTATGCCTTAACACAGAGCCATGAGCTGATAAGCTCTTATTAAGTTGTAATTGATGGTTATATTTGATTTAGACATTTCTGTTTGGAGACACTTGAAGAACCCCAGAGGAATCAGAGGGTGGGGGTCAAACTTCTGCAAAAGGGTGCCCTGGATGTTTTGCAAAGCAGGTGTTCACTGTTCATCTGGGCGGTGGTAGAAACGATCTCTTTTTACTTTTCTGAGAGCAGGGCCGTCATTCGGAATCACGGTGAGCATGTGGGCGCTTGTCTGCACCAGGGTTCGTTGTGAGCACAAAGAGAAAAGAGTGAGGGTCCCAGGGGCTGAGTCACATGTGGGCCTCGGGGACTTTGGATCTTCTCTGCTTTTGATTTCCTTCTCAGTATTCCGGCAGGTGTGTTGGTTCCCTGTGATCTGCGTGTTTATGACCTCACTTATCTGTGCACTGGGCACCTGCCACGCTCATCTCTGTACCTGAGCCACTCACCATGGTGGTGTTTCGGACCTGCTGGGGTGGGTGTTGATGCGCAGGAGTGGGTCATTGTGCTGCGTGCATGGCTGTTACCTATCAGGCTGGTGAATGCCCTATTCACTCTATTTATTTCTTTTATTTGAGAGAAAGAAAGAGGGATCAAGAGAGAGAGAGAGAGAGAGAGAGAGAGAGAGCACCAGGGCCTTCAGCTGGTATAAACGAATTCCAGACGTATGTGCCACCTTGTGCATCTGGCTTACGTGGGTCCTGGGGAAATGAACCGGGGTCCTTTGGCTTTGCAGCCAAGCACTTTAACCCCTAAGCTGCCATCCCTCCAGTGCCCTGTTCATTGTCAGTGTAAACACAGGTTGTGCCCACGCTCCCCTGCTGAGCTGAACTTGCTAATCACAGGTTCATGCTGAAGGCTGCTTGGCTTTTTCCAAGCTCTGTGCTTCACGGCTGTCCAAGCTGCGCATCTTTGACCTCCCTGGGGCAGGAAAGGGAGACCCGTCTTCCCGATTTTAAATTTAAATTTAAATTTTAAATTTAATTCTGACTTGTTGATATCCATGATGGGGCCTAGTAGGTCTGTTTAACCTTACTACTTAAATGTCAATAATGATGCAAACCAGCAATACAAGGAAGTTTTAGTCATAATTACTGTAGATTTTGCGACTTAAAAGAAGCAAATCGTGTATTCAAACATATTTTTTAAAATGAAAAACAAACCCTAAATGGGGCTGGAGAGATGGCACAGCGGTTAAGGCGTTTGCCTGCGAATCCAAAGAACCCAGGTTTGCTTCCTTAGGACCCACACGTTAGCCAAATGCACAAGGGGGTGCATGCATCTGGAGTTCGTTTGCAGTGGCTGGGGGCCCTGGCATGCCCATTCTCACTCTCTCTCTTCCCCTCTCTCTGTCTCTAATAAATAAATAAAAATAAATTAAAAAAAAAACCCTAGCCGGGCGTGGTGGTGCACGCCTTTAATCCCAGCACTCGGGAGGCAGAGGTAGGAGGATCACTGAGAGTTCGAGGCCACCCTGAGACTACATAGTTAATTCCAGGTCAGCCTGGACCAGAGTGAGACCCTACCTTGCAAAACCAAAAAAAAAAAAAAAAAAAAAAAAAAAAAGCCCTAGGGCTGGAGAGATGGCTTAGCAGTTAAACGCTTGCCTGTGAAGCCTAAGGACCCCGGTTCAAGGCTCAATTCTCCAGGACCCACATAAGCCAGATGCACAAGGTGGCACATGCATCTGGAATTTGTTTGCAGTGGCTGGAGGCCCTGGCACTCCCATTCTCTTTCTCTCTCTCTACCTGCCTATTTCTGTATCTCTATCTCTCTCAAATAAATAAATAAAACAAATAAATAAAATTAAAAAAAAAAACCTAATTAACATTTTTTGTTTTGCCACTTCCTAAAGAGATATTATTGGCCATGTGAGAAAGAAATGGGTTGTGTGTAAGTCCTTACCTTGAGGAGAGCTGCTCTGGCTTCAAGGATTTGCATGTGCGCCTGGTCCTTTCCAAAGGGTGTTGTCAGGGGCCTTCGAAGACTCAACCGAGACCTTGGAGTTGGCAGTGCCACACAGTGGGCATCTTCTGGGCGGGCGCTTCTCAGGAATTCGCCCAAGGCCCACTCTGGAAGCCAGAATTTGCATGAAAAGACTCTCTTTGTCACTTACCTGTGAACCTCAGAACCCCGCAGATGACATTTTGGAAGTTTCTGGCTGCTGTGATCTTCTAGAATGTTCCATGGAAGCTGATGGATTTCGAGTTATTACTGATTTGGAAGTTTCTGGCTGCTGTGATCTAGAATGTTCCATGGAAGCTGATGGATTTCGAGTTATTACTGATTTGGAAGTTTCTGGCTGCTGTGATCTAGAATGTTCCATGGAAGCTGATGGATTTCGAGTTATTACTGATTTGGAAGTTTCTGGCTGCTGTGATCTAGAATGTTCCATGGAAGCTGATGGATTTCGAGTTATTACTGATTTGGAAGTTTCTGGCTGCTGTGATCTAGAATGTTCGATGGAAGCTGATGGATTTCGAGTTATTACTGATTTGGAAGGTTCTGGCTGCTGTGATCTAGAATGTTCCATGGAAGCTAAGGGATTTCGAGTTATTACTGATTTGGAAGTTTCTGGCTGCTGTGATCTAGAATGTTCCATGGAAGCTGATGGATTTCGAGTTATTACTGATTTGGAAGTTTCTGGCTGCTGTGATCTAGAATGTTCCATGGAAGCTGATGGATTTCGAGTTATTACTGATTTGGAAGTTTCTGGCTGCTGTGATCTAGAATGTTCCATGGAAGCTGATGGATTTCGAGTTATTACTGATTTGGAAGTTTCTGGCTGCTGTGATCTAGAATGTTCCATGGAAGCTGATGGATTTCGAGTTATTACTGATTTGGAAGTTTCTGGCTGCTGTGATCTAGAATGTTCTATGGAAGCTGATGGATTTCGAGTTATTACTGATTTTGGATTCTGGACTCTGCCAGAATATCCCATGAAAGCTTTCTCCCCACTGTCTCTGAAGCATTCTCACTGCTCTGAGTGTGTGCGTGCGTGCGTGAGGTTGGAGGGGCATGCCCCACAGCCAGAAGCTGCTGAGTGGGAAGACGAAAAAGAACAAAACCCAGCCTGGAGAGATGGCTCAGCGGTTAAGACGTTTGCCTGCAAAGCCAAAGGACCCCGGTTCAATTCTCCAGGACCCACGTAAGCCAGATGCACAAGGGGGCGCATGCATCTGGAGTTCGTTTGCAGTGGCTGGAGGGCCTGGTGTGCCCATTCTCTCTCTCTCTCTCTCTCTGCCTCTTTCTCAAATAAATAAACAAAATATATATATTTTTTAAAACCCGATGGATGAGGAACAAAAAAGCCTGTTGCAGTGTTGGAAGTGACAGGCATTCTCCGCCGATAATGGGCACGTTCTGTGCATGGATTAATAATTGGGAAGTGCCCAAGTTCTCTGACTCTGGTGTACATGCTTGAGATCACAATAGGACGTTTTCCATTTTTATATTAAACATTCAGTGAGGAGATCCAATAGGGTTTTTTGGGGGGTTGGTTAACGTGAGTTGTTTATATGTTTCATAATAATTTTTCTAATAAAGCATGTCATAATTATGCAATGAGCAGTGAAAGTGTGGCAATATTGCTTCAAATTTGGGGTGTGGTTAATTCTATACCTACTGCCCTAAATTCTTTATTTCACTGTACACGTGGTTTTAAAAAATGCATTGAAGGGATCACCAGAATGTGCATTTTTAAAAATTTAAATTAAAAATTTTTAAATTTGTTTTTTCGAGGTAGGGTCTCACTCTAGCCCAGGCTGACCTGGAATTCACTATGTACTCTCAGGGTGGACTCGAACTCATGGCGATCCTCCTACCTCTGCCTCCTGAGTGCTGGGATTAAAGGCGTGCACCACCATGCCCAGCTTTTTTTGTAGGTTTTTTTTTTTTTTTTTGTTTTTTTAAATTTTCAAATTGCTTAATGTAATGACAGTGAGATTGAAAAAAAAATAATCCTTTTGGATGCTTCATTACATTTCTTTTCATACACTGACCACCAACAACGTTTCTCTTTCTCCTTTTCTAAAGAAAGAAACCCATTGGTATACATTGTACTAATTTTGGTTTGTCCTACTGGAGATCACCAAGCCATTCTGTGCATCACCATGCTCAAAGTCCTGAACCGCTAAAGAAAGGCGTGGTGGCGCACGCCTTTAATCCCAGCACTCGGGAGGCAGAGGTAGGAGGATCAGCGTGAGTTCGAGGCCAGGCTTAGAATACAGAGTGAATTCCAGGCCAGCCTGGGCTAGAGTGAGACCCTACCTTGAAAAAACAAACAAACAAACAAACAAACAAACAAACAAAGAAACAAAACAAAAAGAAACTCCTGCTGGTTGCATAGGGCATTGATGGAACTTTCTAGAACTGCTAAGTATTGACCATCGCCTATTTTAACTCTCTTTTTATCTTTTTGTTGAAGGCTGGTGTTGAGATTGAAGGCTGCGGACTTTACTGAGGGCACACGGCCTCCACCCCATCTCGCCTTGGTAAGTAAGACATCTCAGTATTGCAGTGCTGAAACCCAAAATGTTACACGTGCAGGTGTCTTTCCTAAAGTGTCAAATGACCGTGTGTGAGGAAACTTCTAGAAAGAGAATTCTTTAAGGGAAAGCTGTTGGGGCTGACCTCTTGTGGAGTCACTCAGGAACCTCAAAGGCCAAAAAGGGTGCTTGTGACTCAGCGTGTCTCCTGGCCACACTGTGATTGCCTGTTGGGCTCAATTTTTGTCTCTCCCGCAGTTATTTCTGTAACTCTGCTCTGTTTTGTCTTGTGCTGCCTGCCGCTGTCATCTCAGCTTCCTGGCGAGACATTCTGTGGTGTCCGGTGCCTCTGAGTGGCCCGCAGACCAGGTGGAATATATATATATATATATACATACACACACACATACACTCAGGGGTCTGCCTGGTCCACTCTCTTTTTTATTTATTTTATCTTTATTTTATTTAATTTTTTTAAATTCATTTTTCTATACATATATGTGTATGCATGCATGTGTATGTATATATGTATTCCTTTTTTCTTTTAATATATTTTATTTATTTATTTGAGAGAGAGAGAAAGACACAGGGAGAGAGAATGGGCACGCCAGGGCGTCCAGCCACTGCAAACAAACTCCAGATGCATGCGCCTCCTTGTGCATCTGGCTTATGCGGGTCCTGGAGAATCGAACCGGGATCCTTTGGCTTTGCAGGCAAATGCCTTAACCGCTAAGCCATCTCTCCAGCCCTACACTCTCTTTTTTATTTTTTTGGAGAGAGACACAGAGACAGACAGAGAGGGAGAGGGAGACAGATAGAGATGGAAAAAAGAAAGAGGACAGTGGCCTCCTGCATGTGATAACCAGCAGCCTCTCAGCTGCTGTGAATAAGCGAACTCCAGACCACGCCCCAGTTGATGGTTTGGCACCCCTTCTGGTCAAGTGCGGCATTGCACCCTTGTGTCACTTTGCATCTGGCTAAACGTGGGACCTGGAGATTGGAACCGCTGGAGATTGGAACCAGCGTTCTTAGGCTTAGGAGGCAGGCGCCTTAACCACTAAGCCATCTCTCCAGCCCTCAGCCTCTCTTTTATGGAAGGAACCCAGGACTCGAGAACTGGGAAGAGCTACCGACTTCCCATGGAGCCTATATGGACTTGATTTTCATGTCTAGTGGGCAGTGGGCAGACTATCACAGGCAAGTGTAGCCGTCGTGTACCAGGCCCTGTGTCCAGTGAGGTATGTCCAGCTGTCCACTTCGGAGGCAGGTATTATTGTGAACTCTATGTATTTTTTTAATTTTATTTTGTTTTTTCGAGGTAGGGTCTCACTCTAGCCCAGGCTGACCTGGAATTCACTCTGTAGTCTCAGGGTGGCCTCGAACTCACAGCGATCCTCCTACCTCTGCCTCCCGAGGGCTGGGATTAAAGGCGTGCGCCACCACAACGCCCGGCTTTGTGACCTCTATTTAAAGACAGTGAAGCTGAAGCCCAGAGGGTACGTGGTTTTTCCATAAGGCAGGAATTTGACTCTCGACTCCTTTCTGTAACACAAGGTGTCCATTCATCACTCAGCATGTCTTCCCAGAATGTGGACAGACACGCGTTATTGCTTTTTATTTCCCATTCTTGAAATACTCAGGCAGTGAAATACAAGTGTACAGTAAGTGTAAGAGTGATGCTAAAACCCTATTCTAAGAAATGGACATACCTCCTTTGGAAAAGTGTAAGAAAGGCATTTTTGGATCCACACACAACAAAGTCTCTGTTGTGTCAATGCATCTGTCTATTACCATGTGAATAGCCACAGGCAATACGTACATGAATGAGTTTGGCTCTGTTCATATAAAACTTTATTTACAAAGACAGATAACAGGCTGAATTTGGTCTTAGGGCTGTATGTAGCTTACTGAGCTGTGTGATTTATTTTTTTTTTTTTTTACAATGCTTAAAGATCTCATCATAGGGTTGCAGAGATGGCTTAGCAGTTAAAGCGCCTGCCTGCCAAGCCTAAGAACACCCGTTTGATTCTCCATCTCCCACCTTTAGCTGGATGCAAGTGCGGCTAGAGGGCAATGTCGTGCTTGCCCACAAGGGGGCGCATGCGTCTGGACTTCGTTCACAGCAGCTGAAGTGGCCCTGGCACCCCATTCTCTATCTGTCTCTCTGCTCCTTCCTCTCTCTGTCTGTTTCTCTCTCTCTCTCTCTGTCTCAAAAAAAAGATGTCATCATACAGTGGACCAGAGTGTATCCTTGGCCACTATATCTATTAACAAAATGTAGCTTTGGGGGCTGGAAAGATGGCTTAGCGGTTAAGCGCTTGCCTGTGAAGCCTAAGGACCCTGGTTCAAGGTTTGATTCTCCAGACCCACACGTAAGCCAGATGGACAAGGGGGCGCATGCATCTGGAGTTCGTTTGCAGTGGCTGGAGGCCCTGGCACGCCTATTCTCTCTCTCTCTCTCTCTCTCTGCCTATTTCTGTATCTCTCTCTCAAATAAAATAAATGAAATATTGAAAAAATGTAGCTTTTGTGCAGGTATTTTCAATCATAAACCAATTTTAATTATGTCTGCTGTACCTGAGAAATACCTGGGATCATGTCTATAGCATGTATTCCGTCACGTGACATAGTCGACAAGCTGAAACACATCGGTCTACGTTTTGGTATCTAAGTTACAGCTTTGCTCAAAGTAAGACCCAACGAACATAATTCTCTTGGAGTGTTTTGTTAATCTAGCATGTGTAATTGATTTACAAAATCAGTTCAGATGTTAGCATTTCTCATTTGATGTTGACGCAGTTTCTAAAGGGATATTTATGTCTGTTTTGTGCTTTGTAAACACTGCTATTTACAAGCAGCGATCAAGGTGTAATTACTGTGTGTTGTCAAATAACTACGTTGAACAAAATGTTCTAGTACCAAAAGCACTTTATTGCGAGTCAAGTTTGAACAACATTGATATGTTTTAAAATATTTTTGTTTATTTACTTGAGAGAGACAGCGAGAGACAGAGAGAGGGAAAGAAGGGGTTACCCACTGCAAATGAACTCCAGATGCATGTGCCACCTTGAGCATCTGGCTTACGTGGGTCCTGAGGAATCAAACTTGGGTCTTTTGGCTAAGCTAAACTGTTAAGCCATCTCTCTAGCCCAAGACTGATATGTTTTAAACAAACAAAAAAATAACACAGCTATACTCTGTCCCCATACATCCAAGGAGATACGTGTTTTATGTGTTTGAGATTTTCAATTTTATTCTTACAAAAATGTGCTGTAACTCTTCAAAGGTATATTTGATTCTTTATCACTTAAAACAAAGATGAGCAAGTAAAATTTACAGGATGCTCTCTTTTCAATGAGCCATTCGTATATTTGAAATAGCAGTAGACATGAAATTTCTTTTGTCATAACAGGCATACTTCCTCATACTATTACAAACTGGAAATAGATCCTGTTTGAATGCATAAGTAGTACTTCCATCCGTAAAGATCCTATAATGTAATTTATTTCTTCTCTTTTGCTGGACGTATTTGTTGTGTCCAGTTAGCAAAAAATTATAGTCTGTGCTGATGTGAGCACGAACAGGGTCCACTTCTCCTTCCAGCTCTTGCTGGGTGACGTCATTTCTCTTGAGAAGAGTAGATATTTGTCACCGAAAGGAATGCTTCCTAATCAAAAGCAGAGATTACCAAAGTTCTCTGAATTGACAGTTAATTTTCTTGGAGACTAACTGGAGTTGGTTTACTAGTTCAAAATAAGAGTTTGATTTATTTATTTTTATTTGAGACAGAGAGAGAAAATTGGTGCACCAGGGCCTCAGCCACTGCAGTTGAACTCCAGACGCTTGCGCCACCTAGTGGGCATGTGTGACCTTGCGCTTGCCTCATCTTTGTGCGTCTGTCTCACGTGGGATCTGGAGAGTTGAACATGGGTCCTTGGGCTTCCCAGGCAAGCGTCTCAACTCCTAAGCCATTTCTTCAGCCCAAAATAAGAGTTTTATTTATTTATTTATTTTTTTGGTTTTTCGAGGTAGGGTTTCACTCTGGTACAGGCTGACCTGGAATTAACTATGCAGTCTCAGGGTGGCCTCAAACTCACGGCGATCCTCCTACCTCTGCCTCCTGAGTGCTGGGATTAAAGGCGTGCGCCACCACGCCCGGCCAAAATAAGAGTTTTAATGACCGTCTGCTGGCTTTGTGAAGTGTCATAAATATTCATACTTCATAAATAGTATGTTATTGACCTTGTTTTGATGGAAGCATCATTCCCACAAAGTATAATCATTAAATTGTGTGAGTATGGTATATTTTTTTTATGTTCTTTGTTCTTCTTTGGTTTGGTTGAGATTATTTAAGTAATAATTTGCCTCTGTGCTAAGAAAGGGGCAGACCCCAATCACGTTTTCTTTTCATTATTGACAATGCAGCAGTTTTTAAAAAATACTTTACTTTTTATTTATTTTTATTTATTTATTTGAGAGAGAGATACAGAAATAGGCACATAGAGAGAGAGAATGGGCATGCAAATGAACTCCAGATGCATATGCCCCCTTGTGCATCTGGTTTACATGGGTCCTGGGGAATAGAGCCTTGAACCAGGGTCCTTAGGCTTCACAGGCAAGTGTTTAACCACTAAGCCATCTCGCCAGCCCATCAGCAGTTTTTGAGCAGTTTTTAGGGACAGATTTCATGATACTAACTCCATTTTGTTGCTTAATTCTTTACTTTTTTGGTATCATTACAATTGTTTTTCTCCCAATTTTCATTAGCTTTATTGTCTTAAATCCAAAGAAGTTTATTTTAATAGTGTCAACTTTTTCCTTCTTATTTCACTCATTTCTTAGTAATAGACCTGTGGCTTTGTTTTGTTTTTTAACTTCATTCTGATCCTGTTAAAAATTTTCAACTTTTTGAGCTGGGCGTGGTGGCGCAAGCCTTTAATCCCAGCACTCGGGAGGCAGAGGCAGGAGGATCGCTGAGAGTTCGAGGCCACCCTGAGACTACATAGTTAATTCCAGGTCAGCCTGTACCAGAGTGAAACCCTACCTCGAAAAACAAACAACAACAAAAAAAAAAATTTCAACTTTTTGCTTCAAGGGATAGTTGTTTAAAAACAGACAATCCAGCCAGGTGTTGTGGCATACAGCTTTAATCCCAGCATTCACTGGGAGGGCGTTGGGAGAGGCAGGAGGATCACCATGAGTTCCAGGTTAGCCTGAGCTAGAGTGAGACCCTGTCTCAAAAAAAAAAAAAAAAAAAAAAAAAAAAAAAACCCAAAAACCCAGACAATTCTTTTAAAATTGTCCTTATTTTTCATTTTGCCTTGCTTCTTCATTAACAAAACATCCAGTTTTTGTGTAATAAGGATCTGCAGACAATCTAAATGGTTCTATGAATAGAATAGATCCACTGTACTTTCTGTCCTCCTACAGCAGAGATCTAGTTTGCAGAAAAACGACTAGAATTCTTTCACCATTTTGTACTTCTTTATTAGGGAAAGAGTAATTTCTGCTCTTTGGTGTGTTCCACAACCACACCCTATATATTCACAACTTTGAATCTAGACAGAGAATCGACTTAAGTATTTTACACATTTATAAATACTCATGTGTGTTACGTTAGATATCATGAAGTCACCGTAAAACTTCTCCTTGCTTATCTCATTCTTTTTATTTTATTTTATTTTTTTTTAGAGACACAGAGAGAGACACACAGAGAGAGGGAGAGGAAGACAGATAGAGATGGGCACGCCAGCAGTGTCTCAGCTGCTGTGAACGAACTCCAGACGCATGCGCCCCCTTGTGGTCAAGTGTGGCATTGCGCCCTTGCATCACTTTGCATCTGGCTAAACGTGGGACCTGGAGATTGGAACCGCTGGAGATTGGAACCGGCGTTCTTAGGCTTAGGAGGCAGGCGCCTTAACCCCTAAGCCATCTCTGCAGCCCATGTCCAGTGAACTTTGGAGTAGTTCTCCTGTCTCTTGCCTTCTACTTCACCCTGGGGTCACTGCAATTACAGATGCTGGTGCTACAGCATCTGGCTTTGCATGGGTTCTGGGGATTAGAAGCCGGGTCCTCACGCTCTGAGCCATCTCCCTGGCCCCTTTTCTCATCCTTGAACCTAACTTTCGATGTCTGCCTGCATTGCTTATGATAGTACATAGAGCAGAGCAGGGTAAGGCTGGTCAAACCTCAGGTGTTCAGTGGGTGTCCTCACGCGTGCAGTCTTGAACACTTTGTATTACAATATTAATTGATCGGATTTATAAGGAAGGCTTCCTAAGAATAAATCATACTTCCTGAAAGATTGTCTGTAAATAGATCGCTCTCCCCGCCCCACCCCCCTCTGATTTTATTGTTCTTTGTACTTTTTTTTTTTGTTTGTTTGTTTTCTTGAGGTAGGGTCTCACTCTGGTCCAGGCTGACCTGGAATTCACTATGCAGTCTCAGGGTGGCCTCGAACTCACGGCGATCCTCCTACCTCTGCCTCCCGAGTGCTGGGATGAAAGGCGTGTGCCACCATGCCCGGCTGTTCTTAGTACTTTTATTTCTTGGTTGTGAAGGGTACAGATTTCATACGAGGCAATGACAGTTTCACACCATTTTGTTTCTTGACACAGATCAAATACTGTGGTAGTTTGAATAGATGGCCCCCAATATACTCAGTGTTTTATTAGTTTGTAGTTTGCATGTGCAGCCACGTGGCTGGAGGCAGCGTCACTGGGTGGATCTTAATGTGTGCTGGTGGGTTTGAGATTTCAGTCTAAACCTATGCCAAGTGTGCCTAGCTGGAGTTCCTGAGGTGTGCTGTGCTGTGCTGTGTGGTTTTTGGCTTTTGGCTTTGCTCTCTCTGTATTTGGTCCTGTGAAGAGCAGGCCAGCTTCTTCTGCCATGATGGAACTTCCCCTGGATCTGTAAGCTTCAATAAATTATATCCCTTCCTCTACAACGGTGCCTGGTCTGCAAGTTCATCTCAGCGCCCCTGAAGCTGTATGCTACATATACCAAAACCAAATTGCTTTCTGAGTTGCTGGCAGTTTCTTTTGGGGTCATTTTGTCCTGTGATGTTGTGGTGCGTTTCTGTCTCTATTAAGTGGGGAAGACGGGCAATGCTGAGTGACCGCATTTCACTGTGAAGATTGCGCTTTTCATTGTGGGAAATGTCACCCCTCATTACGCCTGTCCTATTGTTTAGTCAGCCCAACGGACAATGTCTGTGAGCTGATCCAGAAAGGCCTGGATGGATCTCTGTTTTGTCACATGCAGTGTGCTGTGCCATAACCGAGTTCACTGGCCAGAAAATCGTCTGCACCCAAGTTATCCATGTTAGAATGCCCTGGAATTCCCACTCTGGCTCCCGGGCCCCTGGCCTCCCACTCTGCTCTCTTCTGCATGCGATTTTGGTCTTCTTCTCTTTTGTTTAGATCTTTGTCTCCCGAGCTGGCTGTCCTGGCAGTCAATCAACATTATGATCCCTCTAGATATTTGTGTTTTATTTTTATTTTTATTTTTTTAGTTTTTCAAGGTAGGGTCCCACTCTAGCCCAGGCTGACCTGGAATTCACTCTGTATCCTCAGGGTGGCCTTGAACTCATGGTGATCCTCCTACCTCTGCCTCCCGAGTGCTGGGATTAAAGGTGTGCACCACCATGCCCGGCTCCTCTAGATATTTGGGAATCACAGATGTGTGTTGAAGTCTGTAGTCCATTTTCCCTTCCTGAGCCTGCTGATCTGGAGGTCGATCAACATTATGATCGCTGTAGATATTTGGGAATCAAAGATGTGTGTTGAAGTCTGCAGTCCATTTTCCCTTCCTGAGCCTGCTGTCCTGGAGGTCAGTCAACATTATGATCCCTCTAGATATTTGTGTTTTATTTTTATTTTTATTTTTTCAAGGTAGGGTCCCACTCTACCCAGGCTGACCTGGAATTCACTCTGTATTCTCAGGGTGGCCTTGAACTCATGGTGATCCTCCTACCTCTGCCTCCCGAGTGCTGGGATTAAAGGTGTGCACCACCATGCCCAGCTCCTCTAGATATTTGGGAATCACAGATGTGTGTTGAAGTCTGCAGTCCATTTTCCCTTCCTGAGCCTGCTGACCTGGAGGTCAATCAACATTATGATCGCTGTAGATATTTGGGAATCAAAGATGTGTGTTGAAGTCTGCAGTCCATTTTTCCTTTCTGAGCCTGCTGTCCTGGAGGTCAGTCAACATTATTATCCATCTAGATATTTGTGTTTTATTTTTATTTTTATTTTTTTATTTTTTCAAGGTAGGGTCCCACTCTAGCCCAGGCTGACCTGGAATTCACTCTGTATTCTCAGGGTGGCCTTGAACTCATGGTGATCCTCCTACCTCTGCCTCCCGAGTGCTGGGATTAAAGGCGTGAGCCACCATGCCCAGCTCCTCTAGATATTTGGGAATCACAGATGTGTGTTGAAGTCTGCAGTCCATTTTCCCTTCCTGAGCCTGCTGATCTGGAGGTCAATCAACATTATGATCCCTCTAGATATTTGGGAATCAAAGATGTGTGTTGAAGTCTGCAGTCCATTTTCCCTTCCTGAGCCTGCTGACCTGGAGGTCAATCAACATTATGATCCCTCTAGATATTTGTGTTTTATTTTTATTTTTATTTTTATTTTATTTTTTCAAGGTAGGGTCCCACTCTAGCCCAGGCTGACCTGGAATTCACTCTGTATCCTCAGGGTGGCCTTGAACTCATGGTGATCCTCCTACCTCTGCCTCCCGAGTGCTGGGATTAAAGGCATGTGCCACCACCATGCCCGGCTCCTCTAGATATTTGGGAATCACAGATGTGTGTTGAAGTCTGCAGTCCATTTTCCCTTCCTGAGCCTGCTGTCCTGGAGGTCAATCAACATTATGATCCCTCTAGATATTTGTGTTTTATTTTTATTTTTATTTTTTTAGTTTTTCAAGGTAGGGTCCCACTGTAGCCCAGGTTGACCTGGAATTCACTCTGTATTCTCAGGGTGGCCTTGAACTCATGGTGATCCTCCTACCTCTGCCTCCCTATTACTGGAATTAAAGGTGTGCACCACCATGCCCAGCTCCTCTAGATATTTGGGAATCACAGATGTGTGTTGAAGTCTGCAGTCCATTTTCCCTTCCTGAGCCTGCTGACCTGGAGGTCAATCAACATTATGATCCCTCTAGATATTTGTGTTTTATTTTTATTTTTTTATTTTTTCAAGGTAGGGTCCCACTCTAGCCCAGGCTGACCTGGAATTCACTCTGTAGTCTCAGGGTGGCCTTGAACTCATGGTGATCCTCCTACCTCTGCCTCCCGAGTGCTGGGATTAAAGGCGTGCGCCACCATGCCCAGCTCCTCTAGATATTTGGGAATCACAGATGTGTGTTGAAGTCTGCAGTCCATTTTCCCTTCCTGAGCCTGCTGACCTGGAGGTCAATCAACATTATGATCGCTGTAGATATTTGGGAATCAAAGATGTGTGTTGAAGTCTGCAGTCAATTTTCCCTTCCTGAGCCTGCTGACCTGGAGGTCAATCAACATTATGATCCCTCTAGATATTTGTGTTTTATTTTTATTTTTATTTTTTTATTTTTTCAAGGTAGGGTCCCACTCTAGCCCAGGCTGACCTGGAATTCACTCTGTATTCTCAGGGTGGCCTTGAACTCATGGTGATCCTCCTACTTCTGCCTCCCGAGTGCTGGGATTAAAGGCGTGCGCCACCATGCCCAGCTCCTCTAGATATTTGGGAATCACAGATGTGTGTTGAAGTCTGCAGTCCATTTTCCCTTCCTGAGCCTGCTGTCCTGGAGGTCAATCAACATTATGATCGCTGTAGATATTTGGGAATCAAAGATGTGTGTTGAAGTCTGCAGTCCATTTTCCCTTCCTGAGCCTGCTGTCCTGGAAGTCAGTCAACATTATGATCCCTCTAGATATTTGTGTTTTATTTTTATTTTTATTTATTTTTATTTTTTCAAGGTAGGGTCCCACTCTAGCCCAGGCTGACCTGGAATTCACTCTGTATTCTCAAGGTGGCCTTGAACTCATGGCAATCCTCCTACCTCTGCCTCCCGAGTGCTGGGATTAAAGGTGTGCACCACTATGCCCAGCTCCTCTAGATATTTGGGAATCACAGATGTGTGTTGAAGTCTGCAGTCCATTTTCCCTTCCTGAGCCTGCTGACCTGGAGGTCAATCAACATTATGATCCCTCTAGATATTTGTGTTTTATTTTTATTTTTTTATTTTTTCAAGGTAGGGTCCCACTCTAGCCCAGGCTGACCTGGAATTCACTCTGTATCCTCAGGGTGGCCTTGAACTCATGGTGATCCTACTACCTCTGCCTCCCGAGTGCTGGGATTAAAGGTGTGCGCCACCATGCCTAGCTCCTCTAGATATTTGGGAATCACAGATGTGTGTTGAAGTCTGCAGTCCATTTTCCCTTCCTGAGCCTGCTGTCCTGGAGGTCAATCAACATTATGATCCCTCTAGATATTTGTGTTTTATTTTTATTTTTATTTCTATTTTTTTAGTTTTTCAAGGTAGGGTCCCACTCTAGCCCAGGCTGACCTGGAATTCACTCTGTATCCTCAGGGGGGCCTAGAACTCATGGTGATCCTCCTACCTCTGCCTCCCGAGTGCTGGGATTAAAGGCGTGCACCACCATGCCCAGCTCCTCTAGATATTTGGGAATCACAGATGTGTGTTGAAGTCTGCAGTCCATTTTCCCTTCCTGAGCCTGCTGACCTGGAGGTCAGTCAACATTATGATCCCTCTAGATATTTGTGTTTTATTTTTATTTTTATTTTTTTAGTTTTTCAAGGTAGGGTCCCACTCTAGCCCAGGCTGACCTGGAATTCACTCTGTATCCTCAGGGTGGCCTTGAACTCATGGTGATCCTCCTACCTCTGCCTCCCGAGTGCTGGGATTAAAGGCGTGCACCACCATGCCCAGCTCCTCTAGATATTTGGGAATCACAGATGTGTGTTGAAGTCTGCAGTCCATTTTCCCTTCCTGAGCCTGCTGACCTGGAGGTCAGTCAACATTATGATCCCTCTAGATATTTGTGTTTTATTTTTATTTTTATTTCTATTTGTTTAGTTTTTCAAGGTAGGGTCCCACTGTAGCCCAGGCTGACCTGGAATTCACTCTGTATCCTCAGGGTGGCCTTGAACTCATGGTGATCCTCCTACCTCTGCCTCCCGAGTGCTGGGATTAAAGGTGTGCACCACCATGCCCAGCTCCTCTAGATATTTGGTAATCACAGATGTGTGTTGAAATCTGCAGTCCATTTTCCCTTCCTGAGCCTGCTGACCTGGAGGTCAATCAACATTATGATCGCTGTAGATATTTGGGAATCAAAGATGTGTGTTGAAGTCTGCAGTCCATTTTCCCTTCCTGAGCCTGCTGTCCTGGAAGTCAGTCAACATTATGATCCCTCTAGATATTTGTGTTTTATTTTTATTTTTATTTATTTTTATTTTTTCAAGGTAGGGTCCCACTCTACCCCAGGCTGACCTGGAATTCACTCTGTATCCTCAGGGTGGCCTTGAACTCATGGTGATCCTCCTACCTCTGCCTCCCGAGTGCTGGCATTAAAGGCGTGCGCCACCATGCCCAGCTCCTCTAGATATTTGGGAATCACAGATGTGTGTTGAAGTCTGCAGTCCATTTTCCCTTCCTGAGCCTGCTGTCCTGGAGGTCAGTCAACATTATGATCCCTCTAGATATTTGTGTTTTATTTTTATTTTTTTATTTTTTCAAGGTAGGGTCTCACTCTAGCCCAGGCTGACCTGGAATTCACTATGTAGTCTCAGGGTGGCCTTGAACTCATGGTGATCCTCCTACCTCTGGCTCCCGAGTGCTGGGATTAAAGGCGTGCGCCACTATGCCCAGCTCCTCTAGATATTTGGGAATCACAGATGTGTGTTGAAGTCTGCAGTCCATTTTCCCTTCCTGAGCCTGCTGTCCTGGAGGTCAATCAACATTATGATCCCTCTAGATATTTGTGTTTTATTTTTATTTTTATTTTTATTTTTTCAAGGTAGGGTCCCACTCTAGCCCAGGCTGACCTGGAATTCACTCTGTATCCTCAGGGTGGCCTTGAACTCATGGTGATCCTCCTACCTCTGCCTCCCGAGTGCTGGGATTAAAGGTGTGCACCACCATGCCCGGCTCCTCTAGATATTTGGGGATCACAGATGTGTGTTGAAGTCTGCAGTCCATTTTCCCTTCCTGAGCCTGCTGACCTGGAGGTCAATCAACATTATGATCGCTGTAGATATTTGGGAATCAAAGATGTGTGTTGAAGTCTGCAGTCCATTTTCCCTTCCTGAGCCTGCTGACCTGGAGGTCAATCAACATTATGATCCCTCTAGATATTTGTGTTTTATTTTTATTTTTATTTTTTTTCATTTTTTCAAGGTAGGGTCCCACTCTAGCCCAGGCTGACCTGGAATTCACTCCGTATTCTCAGGGTGGCCTTGAACTCATGGTGATCCTCCTACCTCTGGCTCCCGAGTGCTGGGATTAAAGGCGTGCGCCACTATGCCCAGCTCCTCTAGATATTTGGGAATCACAGATGTGTGTTGAAGTCTGCAGTCCATTTTCCCTTCCTGAGCCTGCTGTCCTGGAGGTCAGTCAACATTATGATCCCTCTAGATATTTGTGTTTTATTTTTATTTTTATTTCTATTTTTTTAGTTTTTCAAGGTAGGGTCCCACTCTAGCCCAGGCTGACCTGGAATTCACTCTGTATCCTCAGGGTGGCCTTGAACTCATGGTGATCCTTCTACCTCTGCCTCCCGAGTGCTGGGATTAAAGGCATGTGCCACCACGCCCAGCTCCTCTAGATATTTGGGAATCACAGATGTGTGTTGAAATCTGCAGTCCATTTTCCCTTCCTGAGCCTGCTGACCTGGAGGTCAGTCAACATTATGATCCCTCTAGATATTTGTGTTTTATTTTTATTTTTATTTTTTTAGTTTTTCAAGGTAGGGTCCCACTGTAGCCCAGGCTGACCTGGAATTCACTCTGTGTTCTCAGGGTGGCCTTGAACTCATGGTGATCCTCCTACCTCTGCCTCCCGAGTGCTGGGATTAAAGGCGTGCGCCACCATGCCCAGCTCCTCTAGATATTTGGGAATCACAGATGTGTGTTGAAGTCTGCAGTCCATTTTCCCTTCCTGAGCCTGCTGACCTGGAGGTCAATCAACATTATGATCGCTGTAGATATTTGGGAATCACAGATGTGTGTTGAAGTCTGCAGTCCATTTTCCCTTCCTGAGCCAGCTGTCCTGGAGGTCAATCAACATTATGATCCCTCTAGATATTTGTGTTTTATTTTTATTTTTATTTTTTTAGTTTTTCAAGGTAGGGTCCCACTCTAGCCCAGGCTGACCTGGAATTCACTCTGTATTCTCAGGGTGGCCTTGAACTCATGGCGATCCTCCTACCTCTGCCTCCCGAGTGCTGGGATTAAAGGCGTGCGCCACCACGCCCGGCTCCTCTAGATATTTGGGAATCACAGATGTGTGTTGAAGTCTGCAGTCCATTTTCCCTTCCTGAGCCTGCTGACCTGGAGGTCAATCAACATTATGATTGCTGTAGATATTTGGGAATCAAAGATGTGTGTTGAAGTCTGCAGTCCATTTTCCCTTCCTGAGCCTGCTGACCTGGAGGTCAATCAACATTATGATCCCTCTAGATATTTGTGTTTTATTTTTATTTTTATTTTTTTAGTTTTTAAGGTAGGGTCCCACTGTAGCCCAGGCTGACCTGGAATTCACTCTGTATTCTCAGGGTGGCCTTGAACTCATGGTGATCCTCCTACCTCTGCCTCCCTATTACTGGAATTAAAGGTGTGCACCACCATGCCCAGCTCCTCTAGATATTTGGGAATCACAGGTGTGTGTTGAAGTCTGCAGTCCATTTTCCCTTCCTGAGCCTGCTGACCTGGAGGTCAATCAAC
The DNA here is from genome assembly GCA_036365145.1 of Orientallactaga sibirica. Lineage (NCBI taxonomy): Eukaryota > Metazoa > Chordata > Mammalia > Rodentia > Dipodidae > Orientallactaga > Orientallactaga sibirica. Next base: position 2,657,286 of record JAEOAD010002614.1, on the reverse strand, counting down.
ATTATGATCGCTGTAGATATTTGGGAATCACAGATGTGTGTTGAAGTCTGCAGTCCATTTTCCCTTCCTGAGGGCCGACACGAAGCAGGCTGGCAGTGGGGCAGCTCCTCTTAGCCTGAACCCTCACAGGCCCATGAGCCGGGCAGATATGCATGGGGCAGTTGCTGAATTTGCAAAACGAACACGAGCATGCAACGATCACCGCCCATCACTTAAACTGTGCGTCAGCTCCTTTGCTAGAACTTTCTTTAAGGCATTAAAAAAACAAAAACGACCCTGTGTGTATATGTCTGGATATCACGGGTCTTGAGGGTTTTTTTTTTTTGGCAGTATCCCACATCAGAGCACTAGAGAGAGAGGACTTTCCAGTGCAGAACTGAACAGTTCACACGTAGCCTTCGTATGGTTTTTATGTGTTGGTGTGTCTTTCTGCCACGCGGGCCACTAAGTGATCCTTGCAACTTGCATTCACATGCGTGTTTTATTTTATTTTATTTTATTTTTTGCTTCAGGCCTGATCAGAGACGGCTGTTGGTGAAACCAAAGCAGAGAGGGTGACAGATGGAAAATAGTCAGGGGATTCTGGGAAATGGCACCGCAGGTAGACCTGACTCATTTGCTGTAGCTCAGACGTATGTGTATGTACAGATACATGCATGCGTGCACACGTACGTGCATCATGTGAGTTAACTGTCGTGTTGCGAGTCCAAAGACCACATTGCTTTTGAGAACTACTCGTTTGTAGGAAATTTGCTGATTATAAGTGTGATGTAAAGAACGACCCCCCGCTTGTTTGGTCAGTCCCAAGTCCTGGGTTGTGATCACATGATTCACTTTGAGGTCTGTCTGTGAGCCACACCTTGCCCTCCTGTTTTTGTTCTATAGAGTTCTTGAGCAGTTCTTCCCTTTCTTTGGAGTAGCATCAGTTTTTTTTTTAAATTATCGACTGGATGTTAATCCTTCTATTAATAATGGAACAAAATGTCTATTAGCTTAAGAAAATCTTTTTTGTTGTTGTTTTGTTTTTTAAAATATATTTTATTTATTTGTTTATTTGAGAGGGAGAAAGAGGCAGAGAGAGAAAGAACGAAAGAAAGAAAGAGAAAGAAAGAAAGAGAAAGAAAGAGAGAGAGAGAGAAAAAAGAGAAGGAGGGAGAGAATGGGCACAATAGGCTTCCACCCACTGCAAACGAACTCCAGATGCATGTGCCCCTTGTGCATCTGGCTTACGTGGGTCCTGGAGAATCAAAACCAGAATCCTTTGGCTTTGCAGTCAAATGCCTTAACCACTAAGCCATCTCTCCAGCCCCAAGAAAATCTTTTTTTTTAAAAATATATCTTAGAAAATATATTTTATTTATTTATTTATTTATTTGAGAGAGAAAGAAGCAGAGGGCGGGGGGGGGGGGTTGCGGCGTGCACCAGGGCCTCCAGCCATTGCAAACAAACTCCAGACGCATGTGCATCTGGTTAACGTGGGTCCTGGAGAATCGAACCCGGATCCTTTGGCTTGGCAGGCAGACGCCTTAACCATTAAGCCATCTCTCCAGCCCCAGCTTAAGAAAATCTTGACCTGCTTTCCTGTGTAGCCATAACCTGCTTCTCCTTTTCTCTTTGTACTAACCGAGCTGGTTTCTCTCAATTCCTGTTTTTCCACTTCCTCGGCTGCCCACCCTCATCGCTCAGTCCCTCCACCAGGCCCGCATTGTGAATGTCATAACCATTGCCATTGTTGATGGCACTTAATTGGCCTTGTACTTGGCAGTCAGCAGTATTTATCCCCTCTATCCCTGTTACCTTATCTGGATCTTTTTGTTTGTTTGTTTTGTTTTATTTTTCGATGTAGAGTCTCACTCTAGTCCAGGCTGACCTGGAATGCACTCTGTAGTCTCAGGGTGGCCTTGAACTCACGGCGATCCTCCTACCTCTGCCTCCCGAGTGCTGGGTTTGCGGACGTGGGCCACCACGCCTGGCCCCATCTGTTGTTGGTTTGTTGTTGTTTTTAAATATTTCATTTTTATTTATTTGGGAGAGAGAAATAGGCAGGTAGAGAGAAGGAGAGAATGGGCACACCGGGGCCTTCAGCTGCTACAGAAGATCTCTAGCGTATGCACCCCCTTGTACATCTGGCTTACATGGGTCCTGGGGAATCCAACCTGGGGTCCTTTGGCTTTGCAGGCAAGTGCCTTAACCACGAAGCCATCTCCCCCGCCCCCTATCTGGTTTTAAATCACCTTATTTTCCTGGTCTGAATTTCTTTCTTTTTTTTTTTTATTGTTTTTTATTGACTTTTATACTCACATACAAAGAAAAAACCCACGTGATATTTCCCTTCCCTCCCCCCATTCCCTTTTAGAACTCCACTCTCCATCATATCCCCTCCCTCTCTCCATTAGTCTCTCTTTTAATTTGATGTCATCATCTTTTTCTTCTATTTTGAGGGTCTTGTGAAGGTATTGCTAGGCACTGCAAGGTCATGGATATCGAGGCCAATTTCTGTCTGGACAGTTGCATTGTAAGAGGTCATACCCTTCCTTTGGCTCTTCCATTCTTTCCATCCCCTCTTCCACAATGGTCCCTGAGCCTTGGAGGGTGTGACAGAGGTGTTTCAGTGCTGGGCACTCCTCCATCCCTTCTTCTCAGCACTGTGTTGCCTTTTGGGTCATCCCAGTGGTCATCGCCATCTCTGGTCATTCTGTCTTAGCTTTATCTCAGCCATTTTAGTCCTGTGTTGTTAAGTACTGGACCTCAGGGCTGGAGAGATGGCTTAGTGGTTAAGCGCTTGCCTGTGAAGCCTAAGGACCCCGGTTCGAGGCTCGATTCTCCAGGACCCACGTAAGCCAGATGCATAAGGGGGTGCATGCATCTGGAGTTCGTTTGCAGTGGCTGGAGGCCCTGACATGCCCATTCTCTCTCTCTCTCTCTACCTGCCTACTTCTGTATCTCTCTCTCAAATTAATAAATAAATAAAAATATTAAAAAAAAAGAACTGGACCTCATATCTTCCCCATCACCCTCTCTATTTAGAAATTTTAGTTTCTCTCTCTCCTGCTTCTCTCTCTCTCTCTCTCTCTCTCTCTCTCTCTCTCTCTCTCTCTCTTTTGGCTTTTCAAGGTAGGGTCTCATTCCAGCTCAGGCTGACCTGGAATTCATTCTGTAGTCTCAGGGTGGCCTCGAACTTACGGTGATCCTCCTACCTCTGCCTCCCGAGTGCTGGGATTAAAGGCGTGCGCCACCACGCCCGGCTCTCTCTCTCTCTTTTGTAGCTACCTTCTCATTTCTAGGATAAAGCACCTGAACAAAAGTAGCTGATGGGCGGAAGGGATTCATTTTGGCTTACAGTCATACTTTGCTCTTTGCCTCCCAAGACATTAAACCGCCTATGATTATCTATTTATTCTGTAGATTGATAGATTGATGAATGATTATCCTTGAATTAGATTTTATTTTTATTTTAATTTTTTTCAAAGGTAGGGTCCCACTCTATCCCAAGGCCCCCTAGAGTATCTGGAATCTTGCATCTTGTGTGAAGATAAATTTCCCTGATTTCAAAGTGGCCTTAAGTGAGTTCAACATTTAGCAGCACCCTTCCTGGTCTGAACCTGGAGGTCAATCAACATTATGTGAACAAGGCAGCCCACTCAAGACCTGGTCCACAGATTAAATACTGTGGTAGTTTGTATAGATGGCCCCAATATATTCAGTGTTTTATTAGTTCATAGTTTGCATTTTCAGCCACCTGGCTGGAGGCAGCGTCACTGGGTGGATCTTAATGTGTGCTGGTGGGTTTAAGATTTCAATCTAAAGATATGCCAAGTGTGCCTAGCTGGAGTTCCTGAGGTGTGCTGTGCTGTGCTGTGTGGTTTTTGGCTTTTGGCTTTGCTCTCTCTGTATTTGGTCCTGTGAAGAGCAGGCCAGCTTCTTCTGCCATGATGGAACGTCCCCTGGATCTATAAGCTTCAATAAATAATATCCCTTCCTCTACAACGGTGCCTGGTCTGCAAGTTCATCTCAGCGAACCTGAAGCTGTGTGCTGCATATACCAAAACCAAATTGCTTTCTGAGTTGCTGGCAGTTTCTTTTGGGGTCATTTTGTCCTGTGATGTTGTGGTGCGTTTCTGTCTCTATTAAGTGGGGAAGACGGGCAATGCTGAGTGACCGCATTTCACTGTGAAGATTGCGCTTTTCATTGTGGGAAATGTCACCCCTCATTACGCCTGTCCTATTGTTTAGTCAGTCTCTGTGAGCTGATCCAGAAAGGCCTGGATGGATCTCTGTTTTGTCACATGAGTACGCTGTGCCATAACTGAGTTCACCTACCGGAAAATCGTCTGCACCCATTATCCATGTTAGAATGCCCTGGAATTCCCACTCTGGCTCCCAGGCCCCTGGCCTCCCACTCTGCTCTCTTCTGCGTGCGATTTTGGTCTTCTCCTCTTTGGTTTAGATCTTTGTCTCCCGAGCTTGCTGTCCTGGCAGTCAATCAACATTATGATCCCTCTAGATATTTGTGTTTTATTTTTATTTTTATTTTTTTAGTTTTTCAAGGTAGGGTCCCACTCTAGCCCAGGCTGACCTGGAATTCACTCTGTATCCTCAGGGTGGCCTTGAACTCATGGTGATCCTCCTACCTCTGCCTCCCGTGTGCTGGGATTAAAGGTGTGCACCACCATGCCCGGCTCCTCTAGATATTTGGGAATCACAGATGTGTGTTGAAGTCTGTAGTCCATTTTCCCTTCCTGAGCCTGCTGACCTGGAGGTCAATCAACATTATGATCCCTCTAGATATTTGGGAATCAAAGATGTGTGTTGAAGTCTGCAGTCCATTTTCCCTTCCTGAGCCTGCTGTCCTGGAGGTCAATCAACATTATGATCCCTCTAGATATTTGTGTTTTATTTTTATTTTTATTTTTTTAGTTTTTCAAGGTAGGGTCCCACTCTAGCCCAGGCTGACCTGGAATTCACTCTGTATCCTCAGGGTGGCCTTGAACTCATGGTGATCCTCCTACCTCTGCCTCCCGAGTGCTGGGATTAAAGGTGTGCACCACCATGCCCAGCTCCTCTAGATATTTGGGAATCACAGATGTGTGTTGAAGTCTGCAGTCCATTTTCCCTTCCTGAGCCTGCTGTCCTGGAGGTCAGTCAACATTATGATCCCTCTAGATATTTGTGTTTTATTTTTATTTTTTTATTTTTTCAAGGTAGGGTCTCACTCTAGCCCAGGCTGACCTGGAATTCACTATGTAGTCTCAGGGTGGCCTTGAACTCATGGCAATCCTCCTGCCTCTGCCTCCCGAGTGCTGGGATTAAAGGCGTGCGCCACCACGCCCGGCTCCTCTAGATATTTGGGAATCACAGATGTGTGTTGAAGTCTGCAGTCCATTTTCCCTTCCTGAGCCTGCTGACCTGGAGGTCAATCAACATTATGATCCCTCTAGATATTTGGGAATCAAAGATGTGTGTTGAAGTCTGCAGTCCATTTTCCCTTCCTGAGCCTGCTGACCTGGAGGTCAATCAACATTATGATCCCTCTAGATATTTGGGAATCACAGATGTGTGTTGAAGTCTGCAGTCCATTTTCCCTTCCTGAGCCTGCTGTCCTGGAGGTCAGTCAACATTATGATCCCTCTAGATATTTGTGTTTTATTTTTATTTTTATTTTTTTTATTTTTTCAAGGTAGGGTCCCACTCTACCCCAGGCTGACTTGGAATTCACTCTGTATTCTCAGGGTGGCCTTGAACTCATGGCGATCCTCCTACCTCTGCCTCCCGAGTGCTGGGATTAAAGGCGTGCGCCACTATGCCCAGCTCCTCTAGATATTTGGGAATCAAAGATGTGTGTTGAAGTCTGCAGTCCATTTTCCCTTCCTGAGCCTGCTGATCTGGAGGTCAATCAGCATTATGATCCCTCTAGATATTTGGGAATCAAAGATGTGTGTTGAAATCTGCAGTCCATTTTCCCTTCCTGAGCCTGCTGACCTGGAGGTCAATCAACATTATGATCCCTCTAGATATTTGTGTTTTATTTTTATTTTTATTTTTTTATTTTTTCAAGGTAGGGTCCCACTGTAGCCCAGGCTGACCTGGAATTCACTCTGTGTTCTCAGGGTGGCCTTGAACTCATGGTGATCCTCCTACCTCTGCCTCCCGAGTGCTCGGATTAAAGGTGTGCACCACTATGCCCAGCTCCTCTAGATATTTGGGAATCACAGATGTGTGTTGAAGTCTGCAGTCCATTTTCCCTTCCTGAGCCTGCTGACCTGGAGGTCAATCAACATTATGATCCTCTAGATATTTGGGAATCACAGATGTGTGTTGAAGTCTGTCAACATTATGATCCCTCTAGATATTTGTGTTTTATTTTTATTTTTATTTTTTTTATTTTTTCAAGGTAGGGTCCCACTCTAGCCCAGGCTGACTTGGAATTCACTCTGTATTCTCAGGGTGGCCTTGAACTCATGGCGATCCTCCTACCTCTGCCTCCCGAGTGCTGGGATTAAAGGCGTGTGCCACTATGCCCAGCTCCTCTAGATATTTGGGAATCAAAGATGTGTTTGAAGTCTGCAGTCCATTTTCCCTTCCTGAGCCTGCTGATCTGGAGGTCAATCAACATTATGATCCCTCTAGATATTTGGGAATCAAAGATGTGTGTTGAAATCTGCAGTCCATTTTCCCTTCCTGAGCCTGCTGACCTGGAGGTCAATCAACATTATGATCCCTCTAGATATTTGTGTTTTATTTTTATTTTTATTTTTTTATTTTTTCAAGGTAGGGTCCCACTGTAGCCCAGGCTGACCTGGAATTCACTCTGTGTTCTCAGGGTGGCCTTGAACTCATGGTGATCCTCCTACCTCTGCCTCCCGAGTGCTCGGATTAAAGGTGTGCACCACTATGCCCAGCTCCTCTAGATATTTGGGAATCACAGATGTGTGTTGAAGTCTGCAGTCCATTTTCCCTTCCTGAGCCTGCTGTCCTGGAGGTCAGTCAACATTATGATCCCTCTAGATATTTGTGTTTTATTTTTATTTTTATTTTTATTTTATTTTTTTTATTTTTAAGGTAGGGTCCCACTCTAGCCCTGGCTGACCTGGAATTCACTCCGTAGTCTCAGGGTGGCCTTGAACTCATGGCGATCCTCCTACCTCTGCCTCCCGAGTGCTGGGATTAAAGGCGTGCGCCACCATGCCCAGCTCCTCTAGATATTTGGGAATCACAGATGTGTGTTGAAATCTGCAGTCCATTTTCCCTTCCTGAGCCTGCTGACCTGGAGGTCAATCAACATTATGATCCCTCTAGATATTTGGGAATCACAGATGTGTGTTGAAGTCTGCAGTCCATTTTCCCTTCCTGAGCCTGCTGTCCTGGAGGTCAGTCAACATTATGATCCCTCTAGATATTTGTGTTTTATTTTTATTTTTATTTTTTTAGTTTTTCAAGGTAGGGTCCCACTCTAGCCCAGGCTGACCTGGAATTCACTCTGGATTCTCAGGGTGGCCTTGAACTCAATTTCCCCCTATTAAGATATTTGGGAATCAAATGTTGAAGTCCACCATGCCCAGCTCCTCTAGATATTTGGGAATCACAGATGTGTGTTGAAGTCTGCAGTCCATTTTCCCTTCCTGAGGGCCGACACGAAGCAGGCTGGCAGTGGGGCAGCTCCTCTTAGCCTGAACCCTCACAGGCCCATGAGCCGGGCAGATATGCATGGGTCAGTTGCTGAATTTGCAAAACGAACACGAGCATGCAACGATCACCGCCCATCACTTAAACTGTGCGTCAGCTCCTTTGCTAGAACTTTCTTTAAGGCATTAAAAAAACAAAAACGACCCTGTGTGTATATGTCTGGATATCACGGGTCTTGAGGTTTTTTTTTTTTGGCAGTATCCCACATCAGAGCACTAGAGAGAGGACTTTCCAGTGCAGAACTGAACAGTTCACGTAGCCTTCGTATGGTTTTTATGTGTTGGTGTGTCTTTCTGCCACGCGGGCCACTAAGTGATCCTTGCAACTTGCATTCACATGCGTGTTTTATTTTATTTTATTTTATTTTTTGCTTCAGGCCTGATCAGAGACGGCTGTTGGTGAAACCAAAGCAGAGAGGGTGACAGTTGGAAAATAGTCAGGGGATTCTGGGAAATGGCACCGCAGGTAGACCTAACTCATTTGCTGTAGCTCAGACGTATGTGTATGTACAGATACATGCATGCGTGCACACGTACGTGCATCATGTGAGTTAACTGTCGTGTTGCGAGTCCAAAGACCACATTGCTTTTGAGAACTACTCGTTTGTAGGAAATTTGCTGACTATAAGTGTGATGTAAAGAATGACCCCCGCTTGTTTGGTCAGTCCCAAGTCCTGGGTTGTGATCACATGATTCACTTTGAGGTCTGTCTGTGAGCCACACCTTGCCCTCCTGTTTTTGTTCTATAGAGTTCTTGAGCAGTTCTTCCCTTTCTTTGGAGTAGCCTCAGTTTTTTTTTTTTTTTTTTAATTATCGACTGGATGTTAATCCTTCTATTAATAATGGAACAAAATGTCTATTAGCTTAAGAAAATCTTTTTTGTTGTTGTTTTGTTTTTTTAAATATATTTTATTCATTTGTTTATTTGAGAGGGAGAAAGAGGCAGAGAGAGAGAGAGAAAGAAAGAAAGAGAAAGAAAGAAAGAAAGAAAGAGAGAAAGAAAGAGAAGGAGGGAGAGAATGGGCACGATAGGCTTCCAGCCACTGCAAACGAACTCCAGATGCATGTGCCCCTTGTGCATCTGGCTTACGTGGGTCCTGGAGAATCAAAACCAGAATCCTTTGGTTTTGCAGTCAAATGCCTTAACCACTAAGCCATCTCTCCAGCCCCAAGAAAATCTTTTTTTATATATATATTTTTTAGAAAATATATTTTATTTATTTATTTATTTGAGAGAGAAAGAAGCAGAGGGCGGGGGGGGCGGGGCGTGCACCAGGGCCTCCAGCCATTGCAAACAAACTCCAGACGCATGCGCCCCTTTGTGCATCTGGTTAACGTGGGTCCTGGAGAATCGAACCCGGATCCTTTGGCTTGGCAGGCAAACACCTTAACCATTAAGCCATCTCTCCAGCCCCAGCTTAAGAAAATCTTGACCTGCTTTCCTGTGTAGCCACAACCTCCTTCTTCTTTTCTCTTTGTACTAACCGAGCTGGTTTCTCTCAATTCCTGTTTTTCCACTTCCTCGGCTGCCCACCCTCATCGCTCAGTCCCTCCACCAGGCCTGCATTGTGAAGGTCATAACCATTGCCATTGTTGATATCACTCAGTTGGCCTTGTACTTGGCAGCCAACAGTATTTATCCCCTCTATCCCTGTTACCTTATCTGGATCTTTTTGTTTGTTTGTTTTGTTTTATTTTTCGATGTAGAGTCTCACTCTAGCCCAGACTGACCTGGAATGCACTACGTAGTCTCAGGGTGGCCTCGAACTCACGGCGATCCTCCTACTTCTGCCTCCCGAGTGCTGGGTTTGCGGACGTGTGCCACCACGCCTGGCCCCATCTGTTGTTGGTTTGTTGTTGTTTTTAAATATTTCATTTTTATTTATTTCCCATCTGTTTGTTTGTTTGTTGTTGTTATTTTGAGATATTTCATTTTTATTTATTTGGGAGAGAGAAATAGGCAGATAGAGAGGAGAGAATGGGCATACCAGGGCCTTCAACTGCTACAGAAGATCTCTAGCGTATGCACCCCCTTGTGCATCTGGCTTACATGGGTCCTGGGGAATCCAACCTGGGGTCCTTTGGCTTTGCAGGCAAGTGCCTTAACCACGAAGCCATCTCCCCCGCCCCCTATCTGGTTTTAAATCACCTTATATTCCTGGTCTGAATTTCTTTCTTTTTTTTTTATTGTTTTTTATTGACTTTTATACTCACATACAAAGAAAAAACCCACGTGATATTTCCCTTCCCTCCCCCCATTCCCTTTTAGAACTCAAGTCTCTATCATATCCTCTCCCTCTCTCCATTAGTCTCTCTTTTAATTTGATGTCATCTTCTTTTTCTTCTATTTTGAGGGTCTTGCGAAGGTATTGCTAGGCACTGCAAGGTCATGAACATCGAGGCCAATTTCTGTCTGGACAGTTGCATTGTAAGGAGTCATACCCTTCCTTTGACTCTTCCATTCTTTCCGTCCCCTCTTCCACAATGGTCCCTGAGCCTTGTAGGGTGTGACAGAGGTGTTTCAGTGCTGGGCACTCCTCCATCCCTTCTTCTCAGCACTGTGTTGCCTTTTGGGTCATCCCAGTGGTCATCACCATCTCTGGTCATTCTGTCTTAGCTTTATCTCAGCCATTTTCGTCCTGTGTTGTTAAGTACTGGACCTCAGGGCTGGAGAGATGGCTTAGTGGTTAAGCGCTTGCCTGTGAAGCCTAAGGACCCCGGTTCGAGGCTCGATTCTCCAGGACCCACGTAAGCCAGATGCATAAGGGGGTGCATGCATCTGGAGTTCGTTTGCAGTGGCTGGAGGCCCTGGCATGCCCATTCTCTCTCTCTCTCTCTCTCTCTACCTGCCTACTTCTGTATCTCTCTCTCAAATTAATAAATAAATAAAAATAAAAATATTTAAAAAAAAAGAACTGGACCTCATATCTTCCCCATCACCCTCTCTATTTAGAAATTTTAGTTTCTCTCTCTTTCTCCTGCTTCTCTCTCTCTCTTTTGGCTTTTCAAGGTAGGGTCTCATTCCAGCTCAGGCTGACCTGGAATTCATTCTGTAGTCTCAGGGTGGCCTCGAACTCACGGCGATCCTCCTACCTCTGCCTCCCGAGTGCTGGGATTAAAGGCGTGCGCCACCACGCCCGGCCTCTCTCTCTCTCTTTTGTAGCTACCTTCTCATTTCTAGGATAAAGCACCTGAACAAAAGTAGCTGATGGGCGGAAGGGATTCATTTTGGTTTACAGACATACTTTGCTCTTTGCCTCCCAAGACATTAAACCGCCTATGATTATCTATTTATTCTGTAGATTGATAGATTGATGAATGATTGATGGATTTTGTTTTTTTTTTTTTTGGTTGTTGTTGAGATTTTCCAAACGGGATGAACTAGAATTAGAATCCCGGATTCTAATTTGGCCTCAGAGCTGGAACCTTGCATCTTGTGTGAAACAAATTTTCTTTCCAAAGTCTAAGTGGAGTTCATCACATTTAGCAGCACCCTCTCCGTGTTGCCCAGCAAGTGGCTGTTCTCACTAATTAATTGCAATTAATTAATTGCCCAGCAAGTGGCTGTTATCACGAATTAATAGCTCAGCTGTGTCTGCCCCTGCGGGCCCTTCTCTCCCCTTCTCTATGTCCACATGAGTGCTCTGTTGTGCCCGTGTGTGGCACCCTGCTCACATGCATGTTTGTACAACTGCAACTTCAAGTTCAGTTCATGCTAGCATTTTGTATGTACCCATAATCCTTCCTCTTGACACTACCAGGCCCGTCCTTGGTTATAACATGCGTGTTCTTCGTAACATGACATGTAAGTGCTACGTGTACATGTTATTTAATGAAGCGATTCAAAGTGAGATGTTACAGAATCCAGCTTGTTTAATCTGTGAGTATGCTACCTGTGATATATCTATCATGTGGCATATAATAAATAATTAGATTTGCTGTGGTCATTATGGGCTGTCCTGGTACCGTGTAACTGCCTGTGGACATTCTCTTTACTGCGCCCTGAAAAGTTTTTGCTTTTTTATTTGCGGGGGTGGGACACAATACACCATTATTTCCATAGTATCAAAGATAGGAGAAGCAAGCCGGGCGTGGTGGTGCACGCCTTTAATCCCAGCACTCGGGAGGCAGAGGTAGGAGGATGGCTGTGAGTTCGGGCCACCCTGAGACTACATAGTGAATTCCAGGTCAGACTGGGCCAGAATAAGACCCTACCTTGAAAAACAAAACAAAACAAAAGATAGGAAAAGCATGAATAATCAGTCCAAAATTTGTTTTTGGCTTCGTTTTATGCAGGTGAGTTTTGTTGTCTGAGTCTGTTTGTATGGCCTTGAAGTTATAATCCCTCGGCTTCAGCTTTTCTAGGGCCGACACTGCATTCTTTTTTTTTTTTTTAAGTTTTTTGTTTATTTTTATTTTTAGACAGAGACAGAGAGAGACAGACAGAGAGAGAGAGAGACAGAGAGATGGGAGAGCTGCTGTGAGCCAGATGCGTGCGCCCCCTTGTGGTCAGTGCGGCATTAGCTCAGCATCTGGCTGTGGACCTGGAGATTGGAACCGCTGGAGATTGGAACCAGTCTCTTAGGGCAGGCTCCTTAAGCGCTAGCCATCTCTCCAGCCCTCAAAACTTTTTAAAAATTTTTTATTATTTGTTATTTATTTTGGAGAGAGACAGAGACAGAGAGAGGAGCAGGGAACAGAGATGGGCGCGCCAGGCTCTCAGCTGCTGCAAAATCCCTTTGTGGTCAAGTGCGGCATTGCTTTCACTTTGCATCTGGCTAAACGTGGGACCTGGAGATTGGAACCGCTGGAGATTGGAACCAGCGTTCTTAGGCTTAGCAGGCAGGCTCCTTAAGCGCTAAGCCATCTCTCCAGCCCTCAAAACTTTTTTTAAAATTTTTTTATTATTTGTTATTTATTTTTGGAGAGAGAGACAGAGACAGAGAGAGGGAGGAGGGAGACAGAGATGGGCGCACCAGCAGTCTCTCAGCTGCTGTGAACAAAATCCAGACGCGTGCGCCCCCTTGTGGTCAAGTGTGGCATTGCGCCCTTGCGTCACTTTGCATCTGGCTAAACGTGGGACCTGGAGATTGGAACCGGGTTCTTAGGCTTAGGAGGCAGGCGCCTTAACCGCTAAGCCATCTCTCCAGCCCAGACACTGTAGTCTTGCACCTGCACACGTGGCTCCTGTGTTAGTCTGCAAATGAGTGAAATAAAAGGCGGGTATGAGATGCACAGAGGCCAGGCCCACATGGCACCCTTCCCCCGTGCTGCGGGGCTCATGGCAGGTTCTTCTTGGCATTTAGCCTTTCATAAATTGAATTCCTAGACAACTCTCAGCCTTCTGCCAGGACCTTGTCAGTGAAGTCTTCAAGGAGTATGCCTTATTAAATATAAAAATAGCACGGTATGGAATGTGTGCCAGGTCATTGGGTGAGCAGGGCTCAGAACACCGAAGTTGTACTTCCTGTATCACAGTTGCATGGATATACACGTCCAGAGAGCAACACTGATGTATGGGAAAACCTGCTGCACGCAAGCACAGTCTTGGAGCTGTTGGCTAGGTAGGAAGGTAAGTCGATGCTTGATAGATGATCATCAGATGGGTGCTCGATAGTTTCCTGGAACAATATGACGGCTATGTGTCTCAGCCCAAAAATGCTTATCATTCTAAGTCCGTATGAAAAGGGGGCTATTCTACAGAGATAGCAGTAACATTGGGATGCACGAAGGCGCAGCAGGCAGGAGTGCAGACAGTGAAATAAAAGAATAAATGACTGGAACTGGGTAATAAAACCCAGATACTTCGCTGGGTTATGAATTCTTGGCAAATTATTTGCTAGGCTGCTCTAGGACCCACTTATAAGATTACCCCAGTTAGTGAGCCCCTTTTCAGTAAGTGCTGCCCACTGACCTTGTCCTGCATCCACTTCTCTGATCAGCCAGCCTTGAGTGCGCATGCGCGCACACACACACACACACACACACACACACACACACACACACGTTGGTGGCTGAGCACACAGTGGGTGTCAGGCAAGAAAGGGAGGTGTGCAAAAGACAGCACGTTGCCTTTTTGAGAGCTCATCAAGGACAGTCCTGGTTCTGTTTGTTTGTTTATATGCTCGGTCTCTTCATCTTTGGGAGATCCTCCTATCTTTTTTTGCTTCTTCTTTTTTTTTTTTTTAATAATATTATTGGGCTGGAGAGATGGCTTAGTGGTTAAGGCGCCTGCCTCCTAAGCCTAAGAACGCTGGTTCCAATCTCCAGGTCCCACATTTAGGCAGATGCAAAGTGACACAAGGGCGCAATGCCACACTTGACCACAAGGGGGCGCGTGCGTCTGGAGTTCATTCGCAGCAGCTGAGAGGCTGCTGGTGCACCCATCTCTATCTGTCTCCCTCTCCCTCTCTCTCTGTCTCTCTCTCTGTGTCTCTCTCCAAAAATAAATAAAATAAAAAAATTAAAATAATATTATTTTTTATTTAAGAGTGACAGAGAGAGAGAGAGAGAGAGTGGGCACACTACGGGCCTCCAGCCACTGTAAACAAACTCCAGATACATGCGCAACCTTGTGAATCTGGCTAACATAGGTCTTTTGGGGAACTGAGCCTCGGACCGGGGTTCTTAGGCTTCACAGGCAAGCAGTTAACCGTTAAGCCACCTCTCCAGCCCCATCCTCCTATCTTCACTCCCTAGAGTGAGTAGTTCCATGCCCCCCCTCCCCGGAATGCTCTCTTTCTAAGCCAGGCTAATTTGGTGTCAAAAACTTTTGTCATTCTACTGCCATACTCTCCCGAGCTGATTTCATTTCTCTGTAACTTGCATTGTATGTACTGTGTTTTATTCTTTTAAGATCATGCTGAACCCTAGGTTTAAAAATCTCATCACGCCATGTACGTAGAGGGTGGAAGACTCCTGGGTCATCTTTAACCTGCAGCAGTAGCACACATAGACGTCTCCAAATGGCTTATTGCCACATTAAAAAAAAAAATACAAACAAGGGCTGGAGGCATGGCTTAGTGGTTAAGACGCTTGCCTGCAAAGCCAAAGGACCCAGGTTCGAGTCCCCAGGACCCATAAGCCAGATGTACAAGGTGGTGCATGAGTCTGGAGTTCCTTTGCAGCGGCTGGAGGCCCTGGCATGCCCATTCTCTCTTTCTCTCCCCCCCACCTGCCTCTTTCTCCTTTCTCTCTCAAATAAATAAGTAAATAAAAATAAAATATTAGGGCTGGAGAGATGGCTTAGCAGTTAAGGCGCTTGCCTGCAAAGCCTAAGGATCCCGGTTTGATTCTCCAGGTCCCACGTTAGCCAGATGCACAAGGGGGCATATGCATCTGGAGTTCATTTGCAGTGGCTGGAGGCCCTGGCACACCCATTCTCTCTCTCTCTCTCTCTCTCTCTCTCTCTAATAAATAAATAAAATAAAATCTTTTTTTAAAGCAAAACTTAAGATCCGGGCGTGGTGGCTCACGCCTTTAATCCCAGCACTCGGGAGGCAGAGGTAGGAGGATTGCCGAGAGTTCGAGGCCACCCTGAGACTACATAGTGAATTCCAGGTCAGCCTGGACCAGAGTGAGACCCTACCTCACAAAACCAAAAAACATAAATAAATAAATTAAATTAAATTTAAAAAAATAAAAAAAAAAAATAAAATAAAAGCAAAATATTAAAACAAACAAACAAAAAACAATACAAACTTGACAAGGATTTTCTCCTAGTTCTTAATCTGGGACATTTTATAAAATACCAAGTGTAATATATTCATAATAATAGCTTGAATTATTTGTGAAGTACTTCCACCCTTGGCCTGGATTGTTTCATCTTCTCAGACATTCACATGGAATTTACCCTGCTGGTATTGCCTGTTAACAGATGAATGAACCAGGGTGTAATGAGGGTGGGAAACTCACAAAGGTCATGCGAAAGCTATTTGGATGGCTGAGCCCATGAGATAATGCTTAACTTCTTTATTAAAAAATCTTTATTTAAAAGCCGGGCGTGGTGGCGCACGCCTTTAATCCCAGCACTCGGGAGGCAGAGGTAGGAAGATCGCCGAGAGTTCAAGGCCACCCTGAGACTACATAGTGAATTCCAGGTCAGCCTGGGCCAGAGTGAAACCCTACCTCGCAAAACCAAAAAAAAAAAAATCTTTATTTATTTATTTGCAAGCTGAGAGACAGATAGAGAGAAGAGAGAAAGAGAGAGAAAATGGGCACGCCAGGGCCTCCAGCCACTCCATACGAACTCCAGATGCATGAGCCACCATGTGCCTCTGGCTCACGTGGGTCCTGGGGAATCGAACCTGTGTCCTTTGGCTTTGCAGGCAAACGCCTTAACTGCTAAGCCATCTCTCCAGCCATTTCACTTCTTAACTGAGTATGCATTTCTGTCCTTTTCAACTCATAGCTCACCAAGAAAAGTCCAAGGAAAATTTTTTGGGAAAAAAAACGATTAAGCCCGCCCATTTCAAATATGATTGCAAAGTAAATTACCTACAGATTTCTGCAAATAAAATCTTTCTTTTTAAATTTAAAAAACAGTTTTAAAAAAATTGGCTGGAGAGATGGCTTAGTGGTTAAGGCACTTGCCTGTGAAGCCTAAGGACCCAGGTTCGATTCTCCAGGTCCCATGTAAGCCAGATGTACAAAGTGGCGCATGCATCTGGAGTTTGTTTTTAGTGGTTACAGTCCCTGGAGTGCCCATTCTCTTTCTTTCTCTCTCCCTCTCTCTCTGTCTCAAACATAAATAATTTTTGACTTTTTAAAAATAATTTAATGAATTTATTTATTTGAGGGTAAGAAAGAGAGAGAGAGAGAGAGAGAGATAGAGAGAGAGAGAGAGAGAGAGAGAGAGAGAGAGAATGGGCATGCCAGGGCCTCCAGCCACTGCAAACAAACTCCCAGATGCATGTGCCCCCTTGTGCAACTGGCTTACGTGGGTCCTGGATTATCAAATCGGGTCCTTTGGTTTTGCAGGAACATGCCTTAACTGCTAAGCTGTCTCTCCAGCCCCCCAAATAAATAATTTTTTAAAAAATCTTTTATTTTTTGATCTGGAAACTATTTTGAGGGCTAGAACCAACCCTGACTGACTGTGTAATTTTCTTGCGGAAAACACATAATTGGTGGTTGATTTAAAACAAAAACCCTGGATGCACATTTGTGTAAACAAGTGACGGCTGTGGCCCATCGCTTCCTGGACGTGGGCATCATCCAGGGCTAGCGGGCATCCCCATTAAAGTCTGATTGGAAATCATGTTTGTGTTAATGGCGTAACCACTACCCATTTTCCTTGAAAATTGCAGGCAAATGCTGAGTAAGGAATAACATACATTCGCTCTCTTTGAGCACATCTAGCAAGAGTCTATTTTCACCACTGGGGATTCAGTGCTCAGCAGCTCTCAAAGTCTGCAGTCTTTTGCACAACATATGCTGTGGCAGGTGGGTTAGAGTGTAAGTAAAAATTATATTTTATAATATAAATGTCATACCCTGTGTGGTAGTTTGAATAGACGGCCCCCAGTATATTCAGTGTTTTATTAGTTCATAGTTTGCATTTTCAGCCACCTGGCTGGAGGCAGTGTCACTGGGTAGATCTTAAGGTGTGGTGATGGGTTTAGGATTTCAGTCTAAACATATGCAAAGTGTGTTTAGCTGGAGTTCCTGAGGTGTGCTGTGCTGTGCTGTGTGGTTTTTGGCTTGTGGCTTTGCTCTCTGTGTTTGGTCCTGTTAAGACAGGCCAGCTTCTTCTGCCATTATGGATCTTCCCCTGGATCTGTAAGCTTCAGTAAATAATATCCCTTCCTCCATCACTGTGCCTGGTCTGGAAGTTCATCTCTGCGAACCTGAAGCTGTCTGCTACAGCCTGGTAAAGGCCAAGCAAAGAGTTCAGGTGGGCTCACGTGATAGAGTTTGAATAAGACGCAACTTTGAATCCTTTTGTACATTGTAAGGAAGGAGATGTTGGTTGAATGAGACCAGAAAGGAGCTATAGTTTGGAGGACTTTTTAAGCCAGGCCACGAAACTTGTGGGATTCCTATGGCTTTGAGAAGGTTCTAGAGAACAAGTGGTCTGACACGATGTGCTGCTTTGTCAATGGATCTCAATTGTTACAGTGGTATTGGACCAATGAATTGTAGGGTTTTTAAAATTTTTATTTATTTAATTTTATTTTTTTATTTTCTATTGTTTTTTTGGAGAGACACACAGAGAGAGACAGAGAGAGATAGAGAGAGAGGGAGAGGGAGACAGATAGAGATGGGCGCACCAGCAGCCTCTCAGTTGCTGTGAACGAAATCCAGATGCGTGCGCCCCCTTGTGGTCAAGTGTGGCATTGTGCCCTTGCATCACTTTGCATCTGGCTAAACGTGGGACCTGGAGACTGGAACCACTGGAGATTGGAACCAGCGTTCTTAGGCTTAGGAGGCAGGCGCCTTAACCATTAAGCCATCTCTCTTTTGGGTATTCAGAGAGAGAGAGAGGGGAGAAGATCAATGAAGGATGAAATGTAAGTTCCAAATTTAAGCCAGTCGATGGTGGGCCATTTGGTGAGCCAGAGAAGCCCTGGAAAGGGGTAAGTTCTGAAAACGAAAACAGAAGTTCTTCTGGACCCATGATAACTTTCCTTTTAAATATTTTTTAAAATATTTATTTATTTGAGAGAGAGAGAGAGAGAGAGAGAGAGAATGGGCACACCAGGGCCTCCCACCACTGCAAATGAACTCCAGTTGCATGCGCCCTTTTGTGCATCTGGCTTACGTGGGTCCTGGAGAATTGAACCAGGATCCTTTGGCTTTGTCGGCAAACACCTTAACCGCTAAGCCATCTCTCCAGTCCCCATGATAACTTTCTTTTTTTTTCATTCATTTTATTTTATTTATTTTTATTTTTTTATTTTGAAAAATTTTTAATTGACAACTTCTACACTTACATACAAAATAAACCCCATTCCCCTTTAGAACTCCACTCTCCATCGTATCCCCTCCCTCTCTCCATTAGTCTCTGTTTTAATTTGATGTCATCATCTTTTTCTTCTATTTTGAGGGTCTTGCGAAGGTATTGCTAGGCACTGCAAGGTCATGGATATCGAGGCCAATTTCTGTCTGGACAGTTGCATTGTAAGAGGTCATACCCTTCCTTTGGCTCTTCCATTCTATCCGCCCCCTCTTCCGCAATGGTCCCTGAGCCTTGGAGGGTGTGACAGAGGTGTTTCAGTGCTGGGCACTCCTCCATCCCTTCTTCTCA
Source organism: Orientallactaga sibirica (assembly GCA_036365145.1). Classification (NCBI taxonomy): domain Eukaryota; kingdom Metazoa; phylum Chordata; class Mammalia; order Rodentia; family Dipodidae; genus Orientallactaga; species Orientallactaga sibirica. Next base: position 2,638,356 of record JAEOAD010002614.1, on the reverse strand, counting down.
GCACTATGTTGCCTTTTGGGTCATCCCAGTGGTCATCGCCATCTGAAAAGAGAAGCTTCTCTAACCAGAAGTGAGAGTAGCGTTAATATGTGAACATGAACATGAAGTGTAGTGCTTTCAGGGCATCTTGGTGGGAATAAAATATACATTTAGCCAGACAAGAGCAGGCTTTATACCCCTAAGGCTCGTGACCTCCTCTGCCATAGCCCCATGATAACTTTCTCTTCAAGGCTTTCATTTCCCATCCTGGTAGAGAAGAGAGAGTGAGCGTGTGAGTCTGGGATATGGGGCAACAAGTGGAAAATGCGGGGACTTCAGATGGTTGGTTGGGGTGCTGGCATCTGTACGAAGCTTCCTTTTTGTTTTGATGCTTCAGAAGTGTTCTCAGAAATGACGGAATTCCCGAGAGTAATTCTTCTCTTGAGAGAGCCCCTTCAACATCTTAGCAGTGAGATTGTATTCTGTTGGAATCTGACATTTATAGGATGGAGCAAGACTCTTACGGTGGAGTATTTGATGTGTTTCTTTGGGCCTTTTCTGTTTTTTCTTTCTCCCAACCAACCGTTCACGGTCCTGTGTTCTCCAGCACCGTCTCTTTCCCATTGGGTTTTGCGAACCTCGGGGCAAATTAAGACCTGAGTTTTCAGTATCTTTTTGGTTTTCCTTGTTACCAAATTGCTGCTTTCTCACATCAAATAATTGCCCTACTGTTTTCTCACAGTGTTCTTTTATTGCTACATTTCTTTCAAGGGACCTTGGGGATGGTGAAAGTTCAGTGTCTTAAGGGGACTGCTGAGTAGTTTTGTCAATACAGGCTGTGACTGGGTGGCTTCCTGAGCCCATGAACATGTTCTGTCACATGCTGTTAATATGACGCTGCATTTTGTAACACAGACAAAAGAGCCAAGGCCCCAACGCTAATGTGCAATGTGTGTATGCCCTTTCATTTATTCTGGATCAGCTCAACGTTTTCATGTTTGGATTTTGTTGTTGTTGTTTATTCTTTATTTATTTATTTGAGAGCGACAGACAAGAGAGAGAAAGAGGCAGATAGATAGAGAGAGAATGGGCTCACCAGGCCCCCAGCCACTGCAAAGGAACTCCAGATGCACAAGGTGCCACATATATCTGGTTTATGAGGGTCCTGAGGAGTCAAACCTCAAATTCGGGTCCTTAGCCTTCACACATCTCTCCAGGCCCCATGTTTGGATTTTTAAAATCTTTGTTTTAGCCTTTTTTTTTTTTTTCGAGGTAGGGTCTCACTCTAGCTCAGGCTGACCTGGAATTCACTATGTAGTCTCAGGGTGGCCTCGAACTCACAGCGATCCTCCTACCTCTGCCTCCCGAGTGCTGGGATTAAAGACGTGCGCCACCACACCCGGGTTCTTTTCTTTCTTTCTTTTTTTCTTTTTAATTTCCCAGCCACACAATTACATTCCAAAGGATGTAAAACGTGTTTTCTGTTGCCATCAAATCTCAAACTTTTCTAAACTACTTACGGATAACAAAAACTCCCTTATTCTCTCACATTCTAATAGAATTTAAAAAGCAGAATTAAAGATGTAACAGGAATAGTAAATTCTGCACAGATGTGTGTGTGTGTGTGTCTGCCCATGTCCGTGAGTGTGTGTATACTCATTTTGCAGAATTTAGTTGTATCCCCCCCCCAAGAGACTAATCAAATATCCAGCAATTACAACTTATGGGCTTGCCACCAATAGTATACATCTTGATTATTTCTTTTTTAAATTTTTTTATTTTAATTATTTTTTATTTATTTTTGGAGAGAGAGTCAGAGAGAGACAGACAGAGAGGGAGAGGAAGACAGACAGAGATGGGCACGCCAGCAGTCTCTCAACTGCAGTGAACGAAATCCAGATCCGTGCGCCCCCTTGTGGTCAAGTGCGACATTGCGCCCTTGCGTCACTTTGCATCTGGCTAAACGTGGGACCTGGAGATTGGAACCGCTGGAGATTGGAACCAGCGTTCTTAGGCTTAGCAGGCAGGCGCCTTAACCGCTAAGCCATCTCTCCAGCCCCATCTTGATTATTTCAATAATATTTATTTATTTATTTAGCTTTTCAACTTTCCAAATCGACAACTTCCACACAAATGCACAGTGGACCTCCTCAGCACCCTCCTTTGCCTCCCCTCACCCATTCCCTCCCACTGAACACCCTCTTTTTTCAAGCAGCTCCTCTTTCAGCTTCATGCCACTGTTTTGCCATCTCCCATCATCCGTGATTACATCGTGATGAGCCCTGTATCGGTCATGTAATGAGAGTCGCTGTGAGATCATGAATATACCAGCCACTTCCTGTCTGGAAGGCCCAGGAGTGAATTTGCTGTTCAGTACATTAACGCATAAGGCTGTTCTGCAGGCCGTCATTGGGGATGCAGGTGAGAGACCATCCTGACTGGCCAAAGAGGAAAACGGAAACACTTCCTGTTCGCAAGGACGCTGTAAAAACCTATACCCTTAACTGATGGAAACAGGAGATCCGTAGATCTTTGACAAGCAGTGTGATAGTCCTTGTTTAAAAGTATACGGAAGGGCTGCAGAGATGGCTTAGCGGTTAAGGCGTTTGCCTGCAAAGCCAAAGGATCCCAGTTCGATGCCCCAGGACCCACGTAAGCCAGATGCGCAAGGTGGCGCCTGCGTCTGGAGTTTGTTTGCAGTGGCTGGAGGCCCTGGTGCGCCCATTCTCTCTCTTTCAAATAAATAAATAAATAAAATTAAAAAAAAAAAAACCTTAAGCTGAGCCAGGCGTGGTGGCACATGCCTTTAATCCCAGCACTCAGGAGGCAGAGGTAGGAGGATCACCGTGAGTCTGAGGCCACCCTGAGACTACAGAGTGAATTCCAGGTCAGCCTGGGCTAGAGCGAGACCCTATCTCAAAAAACCAAAAAAAAACCTTAAACTTATGAATTATACAAGTAAGATCACCTGTATATAATATGTTAAGGAACATAAATTATATAACTGGAAACTCCAGACAATATACATATATTACATGTAACATATGTAATATGTAATATATGCGTATAATATATATTCTTTATATATATTTTTAGTGCTTTTTATTTTATCCTCTCCAAATCTTGCACTGGTATTGTGTATCAATTACAGAATTATACCATGTACATTATAAGAGTACCTTGTGATCTAAGCATTTACAGATTATTTTATTATTATTATTATTATTATTATTTTTATTATTATTATTGGTTTTTCCAGGTAGGGTCTCACTCTAGCCCAGGTGACCTGGAATTCACTATGTAGTCTCAGGGTGGCCTTGAACTCACAGCGATCCTCCTACCTCTGCCTCCCAAGTGCTGGGATTAAAGGCATGCGCCACCATGCCCGGCTTAAAGATTATTTTAAATCACCATTCCTACCACGGAGAGATTTCTGTTACATCATGTGACAAAAGTAAAGCCCAACCAAACACAAACATGCCCTCCCCAACCTCTATGGCCTGTTTGTATTTAATTACGTGAACTTAGAGAAAGTTCTAGAATGGCATCTATTACAACATTTCACACTGGAAACGTGGGTAGAGGGTGAAATAATTTCAAAGCAATGGCCCTGGAAGTGTTCATTTATGGAATTCTGTGAGGTCTTAGGAAACTGGAGTTGATGTTTCTGACCTTAGCCTCGTGGCCATAAATAAGACATGAGTGAAGTTGTCAGAGAGCCGTTCTGTTCCTCTAACGGGCTCAAGATGCAAGATGCTTCTGCAGGGATGTCAGCTCACCCCCTAAGCTCTCAGGGGTGCTTCCTTGGGTCAGGAATTCTGTTTCTGACAGCAGTTCTTCCTCTCTGAACAGCCCCTTCCTTGCAAACTGACAGTTGCCTTCAGAGGACTTAAGCCCTTAAGTCTGTCCTTGAAGCATCTGACTTAAGATAGCAAATGCCTTCCCTTCTCTCTGGCACACGCAGCACCCTGGGTGAGTCAAGAATGCTTCTCTGTGTCACATTTTCCTCTGCCCATATGCGTTACGGGTGGTGAGGAATACTATAATTAAGGTGAATTATCACGGTGAATGCCTGGCTCTTGACTCAAGAGATGTGGCAAACAGGAAGATGCCATAGAACCCAGCCCCTGGGTCACAGCTCCTTTGCCTGCAAAAGCTGCAGCTGTCACTCACACACTGACATCTCCCGCAGTTTCCTTTAGCATGAAACAGGCCTGGTGGGGGTTTCTGAGAGCTGTGTGCACGTGGCTCAGGCAACACACATATGGGCTTGGCCGTGCAACAAAGAGCTTGGCATGGTGTGTGCATCTGGAACCAATATGGCCACCAGGGGCCCCACAGAGAGCTGACACCGAAGCTGGTGGTCCAGCCTCACTTGCACTCATCGGTCTTCTGGGATCATATCAAAGAGGGTCTACTCCAGACATAACTCTTCTCTCTGTGAGGTCACAGAGCAGCCCAAGTTGTAGTGTGCTTTCTCTCGTCTCTCATTTGCCTGTGACGTGTTGATTCAGTTGTACTTTACCATGTCTTGTCACTCACTGATTCCAAAAAAAAACAAGGGCTGGAGAGATGGCTTAGCAGTTAAGTCGCCTGCCTGCTAAGCCTAAGAACACTGGTTCCAATCTCAAGCGGTTCCAATCTCCAGGTCCCACGTTTAGCCAGATGCAAAGTGACGCAAGGGCGCAATGCCCCACTTGACCACAAGGGGGCGCATGCGTCTGGATTTCGTTCACAGCAGCTGAGAGGCTGCTAGTGCACCCATCTCTATCTGTCTCCCTCTCCCTCTCTCTCTGTCTCTCTCCAAAAAAAATAATAAAAAAATACAAAACAAAACAAAAAAAATGAAATTCCTCCCTACGCGAACAAACCAAAGACATTTGGGTGTCATCTATAAAAAACTGTCACATCGGCTGTGTCCCTGCATTGGAGGTGGGTCTGTTTTGTGTTTATCCTTGGCACTGTGATAAACCCAAGGATATGACCATGGGAAGGGGCCGTCGTGGTGTGAGCGTGATTGCAGTGTGTGTTACGAGACGTGTCAAGATCTCCTCACTGTCATCCCCTGACACCTGGTAGCCCGAGCTGCTGAAAGTGCACTGAGGAGGAGCCCTGAAATGCTGTCACGTGCAGTCCTTTGCCTCTGCCCTTCCTTCCCTAAGCACCTGAATGTTAAGAGGCTGGTCTCGGGCTGGAGAGATGGCTTAGCAGTTAAGGCGTTTGCCTGCAGAGCCTGTGTAACACATACGTCAGAGCTTCCATTTTAACACTAAAGGTGTTTACAGTTGGATGGGACATGGTGTGGATCTGTGAACCTGTGGACTGTAACCGTCAGGCATGTCACGATAAACAGCTCTTGTAACAGAGTGGCAGTGGAATTGCCAGCCCATGGTTGGTCTTGGGTTGTTCACACAGGAGGGAAAAACTCATGGCTACAGCTGGAACCAACTGGCACGTGCTCCTGTCTCGGAAATGGAGCGTGCCCTCTTGTTCTCTTGGGTCTCACATCTAGGAATGGAAGGTGTGTCCTCCCCTCTCCCGAAAGGCAGAGTTTCAAGTCTTTTTTTTTTTTGTCAATTTTAAAGATTTATTTTATTTATTTATTTATTTATTTATTTATTTATTTATTTATTTGAGACAGAGAGAAGGAGAGAGAGAGATAGAGAGTTAGAATGGGTGTGCCAGGCCTCTAGCCACTGCAAACAAACTCCAGACATGCACCACCATGTGCATCTGGCTTATGTGGGACCTGGAGAGATTGGGACCGGGAGTCCTTGAACCCATGGGTCATGCACCTTAACCACTAAGCCATCTCTCCAGCCCCGAGTTTCAAGTCTTAATACACAGGTTGACAGTATTACTGAAGTGAGGTTTGAAATGGTTAGGTCATGAGGGGGGAGTGTGCGCGAGGGGACAGCTGTGGGTTGTGTGTGCGTGTCATCAGCTGAGGCCAGGAGGCCGTGGCCATTGCAATGTGGACATGCATCTGATGCACCATGATCTTGGACCGGGAGAAATACATTTCTGCTGTTTGAGTCACTCAGTCTATAGGCATTTCTTAGACCTGACTGAGGCAAGAAGAATTAGGGAGGCCATTAAAGACTATGGGCAAAGGTCGATCGTGGTGATGTGCAGTGACAAAGAGACGTGAGGGGAATGCTCAAGAGATGAGAATGTCGGGCTGGAGATGGCTTAGCGATTAAAGGCGCCTGCCTGCTAAGCCTGAGAACCCGGTTCCAATCTCCAGGTCCCACGCTTAGCCAGATGCAAAGTGACGCAAGGCGCAATGCCGCACCCTTGCCTGGCCAAGGCGCACACATCTGGAGTTCATTCACAGCAGCTGAGAGGCTGCTAGTGCACCCATGGAAATGCTGTCACGTGCAGTCCTTTGCCTCTGCCCTTCCTTCCTAAGCACCTGAATGTTAAGAGGCTGGTCTGGGCTGGAGAGATGGCTTAGCAGTTAAGGCGTTTGCCTGCAAAGCCAAAGGACCCAGGTTCGATTCCCCAGGACCGACGTGAAGCCAGATGCACAACGCCTGGAATTTGTTTTCAGTGGCTGGAGGCCCTGATGCATCCATTCTCTCTCTGTCTCTCTCTCTGCTTCTTTCTCTCAATAATAGCACTGACAGATATCTCTTTCTGGGGACACCTGCATAATTATTCATCCCCATCAGCATTCATAGTTCATTTAGTACAATTGAAGCGTGTGTGTGTGTAACACATACGTCAGAGCTTCCATTTTAACACTAAGGGTGTTTACAGTTGGATGGACATGGTGTGTGGATCTGTGAACCTGTGGACTGTAATCGTCAGGCATATCACGATAAACAGCTCTTGTACAGAGTGGCAGGAATTGCCAGCCCATGGTTGGTCTTGGGTTGTTCACACAGGAGGAAAAACTCATGGCTACAGCTGGAACCAACTGGCACGTGCTCCTGTCTCGGAAATGGAGCGTGCCCTCTTTGTTCTCTTGGGTCTCACATCTAGGAATGGAAGGTGTGTCCTCCCTCCCGAAAGGCAGAGTTTCAAGTCTTTTTTTTTTTTTTTGTCAATTTTTAAAGATTTATTTTTATTTATTTATTTATTTATTTATTTATTTATTTATTTATTTGAGACAGAGAGAAGGAGAGAGAGATAGAGAGTTAGAATGGGTGTGCCAGGGCCTCTAGCCACTGCAAACAAACTCCAGACACATGCACCACCATATGCATCAAGCATATGGGACCTAGAGAGTGGGCAGGTGCCGACCATGGTGTGCCTTTGCCTCGTATCCTCTCCAGCCCCAGTTTAAGTCAATACACAGGTTGACAGTATTACGAAGTGAGGGTTTGGGGAAATGGTTCGGTCATGAGGGTGGGGGGAGTGTGCTGTGAGGGGACAGCTGTGGGTTGTGTGTGCGTGTCATCAGCTGAGGCCAGGAGGCCATGGCCATTGCCAATGTGGACATGTATCTGATGCACCATGATCTTGGACCGGGAGAAATACATTTCTGCTGTTTGAGTCACTCAGTCTATGGGCATTTCTTAGACCTGACTGAGGCAAGAAGAATTAATAGGGGAGGCCATTAAAGACTATGGGCAAAGGATGCGCCGTGGTGATGTGCAGTGACAGAGAGCGTGGGGAATGCTCCAAGAGATGAGAATGTCGGGCTGGGTGATGGCTTGGCGATTAAGGCGCCTGCCTGCTAAGCCTGAGAACCCGGTTCAATCTCAGGTCCCGTTTAGCCAGATGCAAAGTGATGCAAGGCGCAATGCCGCACTTGCCTAAGGGGCGCTGAATCTGGATTTAGTTCACAGCAGCTGAGACACTGCTGTGTATCTCTATCTGTCTCCTCTCCCCTCTCTCTGTGTCTCTCTCTGTGTCTCTCTCCAAAAAGATAAAGAAAAAATGATAAGAATGTCATGATGGAAACATGTGATTTGAACCTTCACAGCCCCTGGGGACGTCTGATTGCTACTTTGCAAATTCTAGGTGGAGCCAGGCAGTGGTTTAATCCTTGTAGAGTGATGAGGCAGATAGTCAAAGATGCACACACGTAGATCGTGTTTAAGGCTTAAATATGTAGATTTATGAGCAAAAAATAAAGAAAAGCTTTTTTTTTCTTTTAGAGCAGATAATGGGTAGAGGTGACAAATACATTCATAAATACTCAATGGAACAACGTATTTAATTAGAAGTTATAATATGTAATATTAAAATGCTTTGTGCAAAGCAGTTGTACAAGAATTCTTATCTACTTACATCCTCTACTGAAAATTCAGAGTGAAATGTGAAACACCAACATCTTATTATAATACTGCAGTGAATTCAAATGCTTGCTACATATTGCCTCTCTCTATTAGGTTTTGCATGGCAGAATAAAGAGAATTTGTCATGAGCCGGGCATGGTGGCGCACGCCTTTAATCCCAGTACTGGGGAGGCAGAGGTAGGAGGATCGCCATGAGTTCAAGGCCTCCTGAGACTACATGGTGATTCCAGGTCAGCTGGGCAGGCCAGACCCTACCTAAAAAGGCAGGCCAGGCGTAGTGGCGCCCCAATCCCAGCACTCAGGAGGCAGAGGCAGGAGGATCGCCATGAGTTCAAGGCCACCCCGAGACTACATAGTGAATTCCAGGTCACCCTGGGACAGAGTGAGACCCTACCTCGAAAAACCAAAAAAAGCTACCCAGCGACGTGTGCCAATCTCTGACTTGATAGTTAGGGACACAAGTCTATGCCACGAGATTGTGGACTTCCCAATTCTTTTCTTCTTATACAGCACAGAGTTACCTAGAATTGCGTGCGTGCGTGTGTGTGTTGTAAAGTTTCTAACCCTGGGGCTGAGAGATGGCTTAGCAGTTAAGGCGTTTGCCTAAACCAAAGACATTTGGGTGTCATCTATAAAAAACTGTCACATCGGCTGTGTCCCTGCATTGGAGGTGGGTCTGTTTTTTTTTCCTTGGCACTGTGATAAACCCAAGGATATGACCATGGGAAGGGGCCGTCGTGGTGTGAGCGTGATTGCAGTGTGTGTTACGAGACGTGTCAAGATCTCCTCACTGTCATCCCCTGACACCTGGTAGCCCGAGCTGCTGAAAGTGCACTGAGGAGGAACACTGAAATGCTGTCACGTGCAGTCCTTTGCCTCTGCCCTTCCTTCCCTAAGCACCTGAATGTTAAGAGGCTGGTCTCGGGCTGGAGAGATGGCTTAGCAGTTAAGGCGTTTGCCTGCAAAGCCAAAGGACCCAGGTTCGATTCCCCAGGACCGACGTAAGCCAGATGCACAACGTCTGGAATTTGTTTTCAGTGGCTGGAGGCCCTGATGCATCCATTCTCTCTCTGTCTCTCTCTCTGCTTCTTTCTCTCAATAATAGCACTGACAGATATCTCTTTCTGGGGACACCTGCATAATTATTCATCCCCATCAGCATTCATAGTTCATTTAGTACAATTGAAACGTGTGTGTGTGTAACACATACGTCAGAGCTTCCATTTTAACACTAAGGGTGTTTACAGTTGGATGGACATGGTGTGTGGATCTGTGAACCTGTGGACTGTAATCGTCAGGCATATGCGATAAACAGCTCTTGTACAGAGTGGCAGGAATTGCCAGCCCATGGTTGGTCTTGGGTTGTTCACACAGGGAGGGAAAAACTCATGGCTACAGCTGGAACCAACTGGCACGTGCTCCTGTCTCGGAAATGGAGCGTGCCCTCTTTGTTCTCTTGGGTCTCACATCTAGGAATGGAAGGTGTGTCCTCCCGAAAGGCGGACTTTGAAGTCACATGAAGTCTTAATATGCAGGTTGATAGTATTAGGAGGTGAGGGTTTGGGGAAATGGTTCTGTCATGAGGGTGGGGGGAGTGTGCTGTGAGGGGACAGCTGTGGGTTGTGTGTGCGTGTCATCAGCTGAGGCCAGGAGGCCATGGCCATTGCCAATGTGGACATGTATCTGATGCACCATGATCTTGGACCGGGAGAAATACATTTCTGCTGTTTGAGTCACTCAGTCTATGGGCATTTCTTAGACCTGACTGAGGCAAGAAGAATTAATAGGGAGGCCATTAAAGACTATGGGCAAAGGATGCGTCGTGGTGTTGTGCAGTGACAAAGAGACGTGAGGGGAATGCTCCAAGAGATGAGAATGTCGGGCTGGAGTGATGGCTTAGCGATTAAGGCGCCTGCCTGCTAAGCCTGAGAACCCGGTTCCAATCTCCAGGTCCCACGTTTAGCCAGATGCAAAGTGATGCAAGGGCGCAATGCCGCACTTGACCACAAGGGGGCGCACACATCTGGATTTTGTTCACAGCAGCTGAGAGGCTGCTGGCGCGCCCATCTCTATCTGTCTCCCTCTCCCTCTCTCTCTGTGTCTCTCTCTGTGTCTCTCTCCAAAAAAGATAAAAAGAAAAAAAATGATAAGAATGTCATGATGGAAACATGTGATTTGAACCTTCACAGCCCCTGGGGACGTCTGATTGCTACTTTGCAAATTCTAGGTGGAGCCAGGCAGTGGTTTAATCCTTGTAGAGTGATGAGGCAGATAGTCAAAAGATGCACACACGTAGATCGTGTTTAAGGCTTAAATATGTAGATTTATGAGCAAAAAATAAAGAAAAGCTTTTTTTTCTTCTTTTAGGAGAGCAGATAATGGGTAGAGGTGACAAATACATTCTGTGCATCCACTCCAATGGGAACAGCGTATTTAATTAGAAGTTATAATATGTAATATTAAAAATGCTTTGTGCAAAGCAGTTGTACAAGAATTCTTATCTACTTACATCCTCTACTGAAAATTCAGAGTGAAATGTGGAAACACCAACATCTTATTATAATACTGCAGTGAATTCAAATGCTTGCTACATATTGCCTCTCTCTATTAGGTTTTGCATGGCAGAATAAAGAGAATTTGTCATGAGCCGGGCATGGTGGCGCACGCCTTTAATCCCAGTACTGGGGAGGCAGAGGTAGGAGGATCGCCATGAGTTCAAGGCCTCCCTGAGACTACATAGTGAGTTCCAGGTCAGCCTGAACTAGAGCCAGACCCTACCTAAAAAAAAAAAAAGACGAGCCAGGCGTGGTGGCGCACGCCTTTAATCCCAGCACTCAGGAGGCAGAGGTAGGAGGATCGCCATGAGTTCAAGGCCACCCTGAGACTACATAGTGAATTCCAGGTCACCCTGGGACAGAGTGAGACCCTACCTGAAAAACCAAAAAAAGCTACCCAGCGACGGTGCCAATCTCACTGACTTGATAGTTAGGGACACAAGTCTATGCCACGAGATTGTGGACTTCCCAATTCTTTTTCTTCTTATACAGCACAGAGTTACCTAAATTGCATGCGTGCGTGTGTGCGTGCGTGCGTGTGTGTGTTGTAAAGTTTCTAACCCTGGGGCTGGAGAGATGGCTTAGCGGTTAAGGCGTTTGCCTGCAAAGCTAAAGGACCCTGCTCCGAGTCTCCAGAACCTGTGTAAGCCAGATGCACAAGGGGGCACATGCATCTGGAATTCGTTTGCAGTGGCTGGAGACCCTGGTGTGCCCATCATGTCTCTCTCTCTCTCTCTCAAATAAATAAATAAATAAAATACATTTTTTTAAAGTTTTTTTTTTGCAAGGTAGGGTCTCACTCTGGTCCAGGCTGACCTGGAATTCACTCTGTATTCTCAGGGTGGCCTCGAACTCATGGCGATCCTCCTACCTCTGCCTCCCGAGTGCTGGGATTAAAGGTGTGTGCCACCATGCCCAGCTTTTTTTTTTTTTTTTTTTTTTTTTTTTTTTCTCACCCTGGTAGTGTTGACATTTTGAATTAGATCATTTCTTCTCTGGCAGGATCGCATACCATACTGGCATCCCTCGCTAAACTGCCAATTGTAACTCTCCCCTTCCACTTAGATGGGAGAGCCAAAATTGTTTGTGGACTCTTCTTGAACTGCTGGTCCATATGTACTCTAATAAATTGAAAACAAGGGCTGGAGAGATGGCTTAGCGGTTAAGGCGCCTGCCTGCTAAGCCTAAGAACGCTGGTTCCAATCTCCAGCGGTTCCAATCTCCAGGTCCCACGTTTAGCCAGATGCAAAGTGACGCAAGGGCGCAATGCCGCACTTGACCACAAGGGGGCGCATGCATCTGGATTTCGTTCACAGCAGCTGAGAGACTGCTGGTGCACCCATTCTCTATATGTCTCCCTCTCCCTCCCTCTCTGTCTGTCTCTCTCTGTGTCTCTCTCCAAAAAAATATAAATAAATAAATTGAAAACAAGCCAGATACGTCATGAAGACACTGTGTGTTCTCGGGTCACCATAAATCTGTGCAGGGCAGGCCGTGGACTTGATGCATTACAATTTTGATATTATCTTTGACATTATTGTTGACTCTGAGCCATAGCTTGCACAAAAAGAGCTGGTGTGGAGGTGCCCCAGCAGGTCCCCGCTTTGCCTCCTGGGGAAGCTGGCCTCTCCTGGAACTCACTGCTTAGAAATGTGAGCTTCTCTTTAGTTGGCTGACCACGTTGAGATCTAGCGTATAAATGCCAGTGATCCAAACTGGGTTAACGTGGACCCTACCTGTCCCCCCATTACCCAATACTCACATTTGTGCTAACAGCTTTTAGAGTGGAAGAGATTAAATCCAGCCTTTGGGGGAAAAGAAGCAACTCATCCCTAGATGAGTTTTGGGAGTTGATTTTATAATCTGATGATCCTCTTGCCATCGTCTCATTTACTCCCTGGTTTTTCTCAGCATCTCTCCCCAAGAGCACGGGGTAGATTGGAAAACAGAGATCAGAGCAACAGAGGGAAATGTCTCCAGTGTTCCGCGCAGGTGGGTGGCTTTTACTGAGCAGAGTAAGTGTAACTTCAAAGAGACACGTGTCTTTTACAGCTCGCTTTCTCAGCTGTGCCCAGAGGGGGGAAAAAAAAGAAAGAAAGTGGTCCAAAAAGAGAGGATTTCACAGTTTGGATCTTTCAGCCAAGTCAGAGACCTGAAGCCAATTCGAGCACTGCAGAACATTCTATGATCGGGGAAAACTTTGAAATGGAGCAGCCATAAAGCCGCGAGTGAATTATAACGATGCAGACAGTAGTCGTTTTGATTTGATAGGTGTTCAGCAGAGCTTCTATGACATATATTTTCCATTTTATTTAAAGGAAAATTCCACCCAATTTGCTTAGACCAACCATCTGGAAACGCTTTTTCTTTTTATTGCCTCCCGATACTGTGCTGGCCAAAAAGAACAAATGAAAGAGGGAAAAGAAGATGATAAAAATACTGATTTAATACAATTAATGTTAAAGAAGGGCAATTTTTTCATCTCTCCTAACATAATTGAGTTAAATAAATTTGCCCTAAGTTTGTCTTCAGTAATTCTTTGCCCTCTGTCTGTGATGAAGCATTTGCATTCCTGACATATTCATTTTACATTTCCAGTGCCCAACACACCTTACACAATTCTGTGTGCAACGATCCCAACTGCAACTGGTTTAGTAAGTAGGGGATTTGGTCTTTTAGCCAAGGAAGCTTAGCTGTGACCAGTTGAGTTGTCGGGAATAGTGAAAAGCTGCTTTTTTTTTTTTTTTTTTGTACTACTGTCCTGAAACTGACATGAAACTTGGCTTAGAAAGACTGTGTGTTTTAATTAAAACTTTACAGGAACTCCTTGGTAATAATTCCCTTACCATTTGAAATACATAACTGATTAATTTGAGTCAAATACCTTACCTGCTTTAAACATCAACCCTTGTCTCATGGTGGCAAGGTCTTTCCTTTCCAATGTATCAAATAAGGGCTGGAGGGATGGCTTAGCAGGGAAGGCGTTTGCCTGCAAAGCCAAAGGACCCAGGTTCGATTCCCCTGGACCCATGTTAGCCGGGTACACAAGGGGGCGCATGTGTCTGGAGTTGGTTTGCAGTGGCTGGAGGCCCTGGCGCGCCTGTTCTCTCTCTTTCTCTGTCTAATAAATAAAATAAAATAAAATAAAATAAAATAAAATAAAATAAGTAGTGCTGGAGAGATGGCTTAGCGGTTAAGGCACCTGCCTCCTAAGCCTAAGAACGCTGGTTCCAATCTCCAGCGGTTCCAATCTCCAGGTCCCACGTTTAGCCAGATGCAAAGTGATGCAAGGGCGCAATGCCGCACTTGACCACAAGGGGGCGCACGCGTCTGGATTTCGTTCGCAGCAGCTGAGAGACTGCTGGCACACCCATCTCTATCTGTCTTCCTCTCCCTCTCTCTCTGTCTCTCTCCATAAATCAATCAATCAATAAATCAATAAATCAATAAATAATGAGAACCTGTCAAGGCAGGGAACTCTTACTCCCACTTAGTATAGGAAGCTGAGACCCAGAAGTTAGGTCATTTTTCTCAAGGATTCATTGGCTTGTCTGTTCCCTCCAATGCTTAAGCAGTGGTGCTGGGGAAAATGGCTTTTTTTTTCTTTTCTTTTGGTTGTGAGATGCTGTGATGGTTAATTTGGTTATCAGCATAACAGGATGCAGACTGCCCAGGGAGAGAACGCTTTGGGGGTGTCTGTGACAGATTTTCTAGATTGGATTCATTGAGATAACAGAATGGAGATGGAGCCTTAATATGATGTGTGGCTCCTTTTCCTGGGCTGCAGTCCCAGGCTGCCTGCAGTGGAGTAAGAGGGCTGACCACCAGCACACGTCTCTCTCTGCTGCCTGACTGTGAATGCTATGTGTCCCCCTCATTCTCCCATAGCCATGCCTTCCCTGCCACGAGGAACTGTATCTTCACGCAGTGAGCCAACGTAAGTCCTGTCTTCCCGGAGGTGGCTTTGTTCAGTATTTTTGTCACAGCAGTAAGAAAAGTAACTTATCCAGAATCTGTGGTTGATACTTTCTCCTGATGAGTCCTTCTGATAGGTTTTTAAAAAATTATTAATTTTTTAGGGCTGGAGAGATGGTTTAGCTGTTAAGGCATTTGCCTGCAAAGCCAAAGGACCTCGGTTCGATTCCCCAGGACCCACGTAAGTCAGATGCACAAGGGGGCGCATGCATCTGGAGTTCGTTTGCAGTGGCTGGAAGCCCTGGCATGCCCATTCTCTCTCTATCTCACTCTGCCTCTTTCCCTCTCTCAAATAAATAAATAAAAATAAAAAAATATTTTTAAAAAATTATTAATTTTTTATTGACACCTTCTATATTTGCATACAAAAACCTATATTTTAAAAATATTTTTATTTAGTTATTTATTTGAGAGACAGAAAGAGGCAGAGAGAGAGAGAGAGAAAGAGGGGGGAGAGAGGGCGTGCCAGGGCCTCCAGCCACTACAAACGAACTCCAGATGCATGCGCCTCCTTGTGCATCTGGCTTACGTGGGTCCTGGAGAATCCATCTGGGATCCTTTGGCTTTGCTGGCAAACGCCTTCACCGTTAAGCCATCTCTCCAGCCCTCTGAGAGAATTTTTTTAAAGTTTCAGCTGAGAGTCCTGTTGCATTTGTGAGAAGATTTGTACTCAAAACAAAACAGCCGGGCATGGTGGCGCACGCCTTTAATCCCAGCACTTGGGAGGCAGAGGTAGGAGGATCGCCGTGAGTTCGAGGCCACCCTGAGATTACATAGCTAATTCCAGGTCTGCCTGGACCAGAGTGAGACCCTACCTTGAAAAACCAAAACAAAACAAAACAAAACAAAACAAAACAAAACAAAACATTATTACACTTGGGAGATTGCTCAGTGTTTAAAATGCTTGTTTGTAAAGCCCGCTGTCCTCGGTTCAATTCCCTAGTGCCCACGTGAAGCCAGATTCACAGAGTGGTGCATGTATCTGGAGTTTGTTTGCAGTGCCAAGAGATCCCATTGTGTCGTGGACTTTCTGTCTCTCTCTTTCATTCTGAAATGAATAAATAAAATATTTTTTAAAAAAAGAACATTATCGATGTGACTGATAGCATGTAGAAACTTCTTTTGGGCCAATATATCCTCATCATTTGCATACTGGCCTCTTTCCATCCACTGATATTTATGCTGAATCCTTATACAGCATTGAATATATATATATATATCTCTGTCATCAAATGTAACTGGAGAACCATCATTTTACTTTATACTCACATGGTGAGACCTTATTCCCCAGACATCAGTATAAAGAACCAGAACATTATTATTATAGAGAAAGTGCTCTTTTATTTTTTTACATAAGGCTGAGTCAATGGATCTTGAATGTAACGGAGCAGTCTCCCTACCTGGTGCTTCATGTCTTTCTGTAAAAGCAAATTAATTTTGTTCAGTGCTCTCCTTTAAAGTCTCACATTAAAAATAAAACACGGAAGCCGGGCGTGGTGGCGCACGCCTTTAATCCCAGCACTCGGGAGGCAGAGGTAGGAGGATCGCCATGAGTTCGAGGCCACCCTGAGACTCCATAGTGAATTCCAGGTCAGCCGGAGCTAGAGTGAGACCCTACCTCGAAAAACCAAAATAAATAAATACATTTAAAAAAATAATAAAACACGGTCAGTTTAGTAGTATCTGTTCGCCCATGTATGTTTTCCTTCAATAATAATTTAATTCATTTTCATTTCACAGTAACACGAGTTCTCACCCATGTAAGCTGGAAAGGCAGTAGATCTTCCTACATCTTCTTACATTAAGAACAAAGTGAGGGACCTTTGTCTCTCCATTTGTTTATTTTTATTTTCTTTTTTTTTTAATATATATTTTTTATTTCTATTATTCTGATTTTACATTCGTAGTATTGGTTCCATTGTCCTCCTCCCTGTTCTCCCACTTTCAAAGGGACCCTCATCAATGGGGAATGTGGATCGTGCATTGTGAGTTTGCTCAAGAGTTCTGGGGTGTAGGCCCCAGTCTCTGTGCATGATGCCCCAACTTGTGACTCTAACATTCTTTCCGCCCCCTCTTCCGCGAGTTTCCCTGAGCCACATTGGGGTCATTTTAGTTCTGCTTCAGTGATGAGGTTTTGGGAGCCTTTGTGTCTCTGGATATCTGGCTTAGTTGGAGTTGGATGTTCTCTGTGTTTATCTCCTTCAGCCTTTTTCTGGTGTCGTGATCCCCAAGAACTCTGTATTCTTGCCCTTCCCCTGCGTTGTTCTATGGTTTCAGCTGGGGCCCTGGTGAGGTGTGGTTAGCTGATCCTTCCTTCAGGTTCCTTGTCCACCTGAAAAGAGATAAGCAAATTCTCCAACGGAGAGAGAAGTTAGTACTAGATAGAAGGGATGACCATATATGTTTTGGAGGGAATTTTATATATATATATATATTTTTTTGGTCTGGTGAGTTTTGTTGATTTTGCGGAGACTTCATTTACATGTCTGCATGTATGCATTGCTTGAATTCGGTGGAATTCCTGTAGATTACGTCTTTGTAAATGGCAAACTGTTGAGGACCCCCGACTCACATGAGTGCCCTAATGGCTGTGAAGTGTGACTTTGGTCAAGCCTGTGAGCTTTTGGCATCCGTGTCTCTCAGGGCAGTGCCACACCCTGTGTGCTCTCACGTGCCTTCCCTGCCCAGACACTGAAGAGTGCCGAGCAAGGCAAACAGAATTTAGTGTGTCCAATTTATGCAGTGATTTCTCACTTGCATTCTTAGCCTTTTCAAACTGGTCCCTTCCCTCTCTCTTTAGCCACATATCCAGCTACAGACCCAGCTTGCGTCATCACGCTCCCCGTTCAGATTGTTTTAAGGGTGAAAGTTATTTCCTACAGAAGACCCACTTGTGATGTAGTGGAAAGCTTTGCATAAATGACTTTGCATAAATGATAAATCCATCTTGTTATCTTTTTTTTTCCAGTCTTTTGACTTAGCCCACAATGGCCTCAAACTCGCTATTCCCCTGCCTCAGCTTCCCGAGCACTGGAATTGGAGCTGTGTGCCCCCATACCAGTTTGACAGTCGTGCCTGAGTCTCAATAAGCTCTCTGGCATTGTTCACACCATTTGCACCCTCCTTAACTCTCATTAGCCCCGAGTGTATCAAGTTTGCATTTATTTTTTTTTTTAATTTTAATTTTTTTTCTAATTTCTTTTATTCATTTATTTGTGAGAAAGATACAGAAACAGGCAGGGAAGGAGAGAGAGAGAGAGAGAGAGAGAGAGAGAGAGAGAGAGAGAGAGAGAGAATGGACATGCCAGGGTCTCCAGCCACTGGAAATGAACTCCAGATGCATGTGCCACCTTGTGCATCTGGCTTACGTGCGTCCTGGGGAATCGAGCCTTGAACTGGGGTCCTTAGGCTTCACAGGCAAGCGCTTAACCCCTAAGCCATCTCTCCAGCCCCAAGTTTGCATGGGTTATCACCGGCCATACAGGAACTCCTCTTCCTGTTCCCCAGAACATCCACTTATGAATTCAGAAAACTGCCCTTTCGATGTAAGATTTTATTTCCTATCTTCCTAAAGTCATGTCCATTGCTTCCAAAGCCAAGCGAATAAAGTAGAGAAATCAGGACGAAAGAAACTCATTGTTTTTTATTCCATGGACCACTTGATCTGAAAGGCTAAATAATACTACGTTATTGAAGAGGATCATTTCCAAAAGTCTCCACCTAGGGCTGGAGAGATGGCTTAGCGGTTAAGGCGCCCGCCTCCTAAGCCTAAGAACACCGGTTCCAATCTCCAGCGGTTCCAATCTCCAGGTCCCAATCTCCAGGTCCCACGTTTAGCCAGATGCAAAGCGATGCAAGGGTGCAATGCTGCACTTGACCACAAGGGGGCGCACGCGTCTGGATTTCGTTCACAGCAACTGAGAGGCTGCTGGCGTGCCCATCTCTATCTGTCTTCCTCTCTCTCTCTCTCTGTGTCTCTCTACAAGAAAACAAAAAGTCTCCACCTATAGTTTTGTAGCTCTAAGATCATCCCCGAAGTGGTAAATTATGTTTTATTTTTGTAAAAACAATTACAAGCTTTCAAAGTATTTATCTGAGTGGGCAGTGGGTGGAGGGAGATTGCACGAGAGCCGGCACTCCAGGGCTTCCTGCTGCTGTGAACCACCTCCACAATCAGGAACCACTGTATGCATGTAGCTTCTTGTGGCTTCTGGAGAATTGAACTTGGGCTGTCGGGTTTTGCAAACAAGTCCCTTTAACCACTGAGCCATTTTTCTGCACCCAATTATATAAGCTTTAGTTAGAACCAGCAAAAATAAATGGAGAGGGGCACCTGATATTTATGATAAGAGTAGCTGGCTGGAGAGATGGCTTAATGGCTAAGGCACTTGCCTGCCAAGTCCAAGGACCCATGTTCGACTCTTCAGATCCCACATAAGCCAGATGCACAAAGGTCAGGCAAGCGCAAAGTCGCACACGCCCACTAGGTGGCGCTAGCGTCTGTAGTTCAATTCCAGTGGTGGAGGACCTGGTGTGCTCTATTCTCTCACTCTGTCTGTCTCTCTCTAAAATAATAATAATAATTAAAAAGGACTAGTTATCTTCTTTGAGGGGACAAAGTCAGCTTGTCCAGACTTGGCCAGGGCCATCTCTCTCATGGAAGGGAAAATCAACTGACATAGCCATAGTTAGCCTCAGCTACACTCAGTCTGTCCGCCTGTAAAGCATAACTTTCGACATTTTCTAGTCATGATGGCATACATATGGTGAGTTTTCTGTTTAGTGGACACAAGATTGAGTCTTTAAAATATATTTCATTTATTTATTTGAGAAAGAGCGAGAGAGACAGAGAGAGAATGGGTGCACCAGGGCCTCCAGCCACTGCAAACGAACTCCAGATGCATGCGTCCCTTTGTGCATCTGGCTAATGTGGGTCCTGGAGAGTCGAACCTTGATCCTTTGGCTTTGTAGGCAAACGCCTTAACCACTAAGCCATCTCTCCAGCTCCCAAGATTAATTCTTTTTTTAAAAAAAATTTTTTTTTGTTTATGTATTTATTTATTTATTTATTTATTTATTTATTTATTTATTTTTGTTTCTGTTTTTCAAGGTAGGGTCTCACTCTAGCTCAGGCTGACCTGGAATTCACTCTGTAGTCGCAGGGTGGCCTCGAACTCATGGCGATCCTCCTACCTCTGCCTCCCGAGTGCTGGGATTAAAGGCATGTGATTTTTTTTTTTGTTTTTAGTTATTTATTTATTTGAGAGCAACAGACAGAGAGGGAAAGAGGGAGAGAGAGAGAGAGACAGAGAGAATGGGTGCACCAGGGCCTGTAGCCACTGCAGACGAACTCCAGATGCATGTGCCCCCTTGTGCATCTGGCTTACTCCCCGGGAGATGCATGTGCAAGCCCTTGCCATCTCTCCAGCCTCTTAATTCTTTCTTTTCTCCCTTCTTTGATAGAGTTTGACTCACTGGCCTGGGCACTGGCCATGGTCTGGTACTCCAGGGGACATTGACCTGGGTGTTATTCTGTGGGCAGTTCAAGGTCACTACGAGGTGGGCTGAGATCCATAGCCTTGCAGTGGTCAAACACAGGCATCTTTCTTGACAATCCGCAGCACAGAGACCAGCCAGCCTTGATCTTCAGTTGTCCACTGTACAGTCACCGAACCTGTTTGTCTCGCTCAGGCTGAAGTAACCAGCTTACTATGCATGAGAGCTGAGAATAATTTCTGGAGTGGTGCTGTAAATTATTTTATTTATGGTTACACGGTGCACATACATAGTTTTTCAAATTATCACAGGATGAAATGAGAAATGCTCTTAGGGAAAAAAAAAAGTCCAGATGGAAGTTGTCAGTTGCGATAACTCAGGAATAAATACAGTGAGCAGGCAGAGTGTACTGTGTAGTGAAAATGCAGGCGGCTGGGATGTCTGTTTTTCTTTTACCTGCAGGGTTGTTTTATTTATTTGTTTATAATTGGTGAATAGAGTGTGGGGTCTCGTGCTGTGGGTCTCGTGCCATTCATGTTCCCCAGGGTCATTGGTCACCGATGTCCTGGGCCAGGGAGAGAGCAGCAGGGTCATTCTGGCAGGGTGGGTGAGTGCAACCTGAACATATGAACACATGACAGGGCAGTGAGCACCCAGGAGACCTTCTGATGGACAGCACTCGTTTATTCAAAGGGGAGTGGGTTTATAAACACTTGGGGGAGGTTGAGACAGCATGTACAGACTATATGGCAATCAGATGCATAGTTTATGGGCTGTTATCTAGATAGAGGAAGGACTAGTGACTTCAAAGCTATGGGGGAAGGATAAGGGAAGGTAGGGGGAAGGGCGGAAGAGGAGATTAACAGGAGGCTGTGACTTCAAAACTGTGGGGGGTGAGAAGCTACGTGACTTTAGCCACATGAGGGTCTTTTGGGCAGCTAGCCACAGGTCAGGAACTGTGGGGGGCAAAGTCTGACTTATGGAATGGTCAGAGCCTTTTGGGGTCTGGGGGGAGCGCCTCGCCAGTTCTGCCCACTCTGGGCGATGACAGCTCACTGCACCCTACAACATAGGGAAGGCAATCACTGTCTCCAGGGACTTCTGACAGAGGGCCAGGTGTGACCCCGCAGCCCAGGGCCCCTGGCCATGTCCAGTAGTTCAGGCTAGCCCCTCACTGGTCCAGCCTGTTACTAGTAATGCCCAACAATAGAGCAGCTTGGGTGCTTTGCTAGATTGAGGACAACTGGAAGGAAAATCCACATCTTAGGGAGATTGACTGCTGAACGCCCAGGGAAATCAGGCAGTAAAATAGCCATCGGAAAACGCAAATGAAATACCATGACAAAGTAATGAAGAAGGAAAAAAACCCCTAACTCTTTGGATCCTGGCTGCCATCAAATAAATGTTTACAGTTATACATCCCTACATGAATAATATTCAGTAACTTTCTGTGATGCATTGTTTTTATTCGCATTTTTTTATACTTTTACACAGAAAATCTCATCTCAAAATATGATGCCTTCTCACGTCTAATTATTATTATTTTTAAAGATTTTATTTATTTATTTATTTATTTATTTATTTACTTATTTATTTAAGACAGAGAGAGAGAGAGAGCAAGAGAGTGAGAATGGGGGCTGGAGAGATGGCTTAGCAGTTAAGGCGTTTGTCTGCGAAGCCTAAGGATCCCGGTTCGATTCTCCAGGTCCCACGTAAGCCAGATGCACAAGGGGATACACGCTTCTGGAGTTCGTTTGCAGTGGCTAGAGGCCCTGGCATACCCATTCTCTCTCTCTCTTTCCCTCTCTCTGTCCCTAATAAATAAATAAATAAAAAAAAAAATTTAAAAAAAAGAAAGAGTGAGAATGGGCACACCAGGGCCTCTAACCACTGCAAACGAACTCCAGATGCATGCACCACCTTGTGCATCTGGTTTTCATGGGTCCTGGAGAATCGAACCAGGTTCCTTTGGCTTTGCAGGCAGATGCCTTAACCACTAAGCCATCCCTCCATCCCCTCGTGTCTAATTAGTATTCTAGTTACAGATGTATGCTTTCTGTTATTCACACCCTTTTATGTCATAAAAATAAGTGAAAGGTACTGGAAGATAAAATTTCTAGCATTAACCTCTAACCTTCAATTTCTACAAACATTGAATTTCTCATGATAAAAGCAAAGTTAAAGCCGGGCGTGGTGGCGCACGCCTTTAATCCCAGCACTCGGGAGGCAGAGGTAGGAGGATCACCATGAATTCAAGGCCACCCTGAGACTACAGAGTGAATTCCAGGTCAGCCTGAGCTAGAGTGAGACCCTACCTCGAAAAACCGAAAAACCAAAAAAAAAAAAAAGCAAAGTTAAAAGAATTTTCCTTTCCCAGCTGGGTTTTTTGCATGGGTATTACATATGAAGGTTTGTAAACTTTGTATGAGGATTGCACTGCTCTTGGCTTGGGACAGGGGAAAACCTAAGTGACATATATGTAGCATGTTTGTTTTGAGTCCTTAAGCCATCTTTCTTACATGTTGCAGATGAAACAACACTTGAAAATCTTCCACACTTCCATCTATGCATATAATGTATTTCGATCTTATTTTCTCTAAGTTATTTCACGGCGAGCCAGGCTCAAAGGCGAAGTGAAGAGAACTGGTTTGCAATCAGGACTCTGGGCTTCTTCTTATTTCAGCTCTTCTAAACAAGTAACCCATAGGTTATGAAAGCACCTTTCGGATGGTACCACATAGTGGGCTCGAGAGAGGTTGGGAAGTAGGGTTTTGTTATTTAAAATACATATATATGGCCTGGAGAGATGGCTTAGCAGTTAAGGCATTTGCCTGCGAAGCCAAAAGATCCCGGTTCGATTCTCCAGGACCCACATAAGCCAGATGCACAAAGAGCACATGCATCTGGAATTCGTTTGCAGTGGCTGGAGGCCCTGGTGTGCCTATTCTCTCTCTGTCTGCCTCTCTTCTATCTCTCTGTTGGCAAATAAATAAATAAATAAATAAATAAATAAATAAATAAATAGCATGGCTAGAGGCCCTGGTATGCCTATTCTCTCTCTGTCTGCCTCTCTTCTATCTCTCTGTTGGCAAATAAATAAATAAATAAATTGCAAATGTGTTCATAGCTGTCTTTCAGTATGTATGGATTGATTTATTTATAATTTTTTTATTGACAACTTCTTTAATTGTAGACAATATCCCATGGTAATTCCCTCCCTCCCCCCACTTTTCCCTTTGAAACTTCACTCTCCATCATATCCCCTCCCCCTCTCAATCAGTCTCTCTTTTCAGTTTGATGTCATCATCTTTTCCTCCTATTATGATGGTCTTGTGTAGGTAGTGTCAGGCACTGTGAGGTCATGGATATCCAGGCCATTTTGTGTCTGGAGGAGCACGTTGTAAGGAGTCCTACCCTTCCTTTGGCTCTTACATTCTTTCTGCCCCCTCTTCCGCAATGGACCCTGAGCCTTGGAAGGTGTGTTAGAGATGTTTCAGTGCTGAACACTCCTCTGTCCCTTCTTCTCAGCACCATGGTGCCTTCTGAGTCATCCCAAGGTCACCGCCATCTGAAAAGAGAAGCTTCTCTAACCAAAAGTGAGAATAGCATTAATATATGGGTGTGGACATTAAGAGAAGTGCTTCCTGGGCAGTTTGGTGAGCGTAGTATATACATTTAGCCAGACACCAGCAGACTTTCAGTATTTATTTTAAAAAACAAAATATAAACTTAAAATTTGTCTTGGAACCGTCTTTAGTTTAGAGTGCCTGCAGGGCATACTGGTCCATAGATTTCAGCGTGACTGCTGCCTGGGCTCGAATTCTGCTCTGCCTTTTACTATGAATTTGGTCATGTTTATGAATGTTTCATGCTATGCCTTGGCTTCCCCATCTGTAGAAGAAAAATGCAAATAAGAATACAGTTTTTGAATTATTATAAGAAACAAATTAGTTGAGAAGTACAATATGCTCAGAACTATGTCCAGCATCTATTGGGTGCTAAATAAGAATTAAATAACTAGAGACTGATCCGCTGAAACTCATTTAATGATGTTACATGAACAGACTCTTGTAATCTGTGAGCAATTTCCATGTTTACTGTATGCTCAGCATGTTATAAATTGGATTTAAGGGGCTAGAGAGATGGCTTAGCAGTTAAGCGCTTGCCTGTGAAGCGTAAGGACCCCGGTTTGAGGCTCGATTCCCCAGGACCCATGTAAGCCAGATGCACAAGGGGGCGCATGCATCTGGAGTTCGTCTGCAGTATTTGGAGGCCCTGGCGCACCCATTCTCTGTCTCTTTCTCTCTCTGTCTGTTTGTTGTTATCAAATAAATAAATTAAAAGAAACAAAAAAATTTTAAAAGAAGTTGTATTTAATAACTTGGTTAATATTTCTTTGCTCTGACGCATGCCATTTTCTGCAGTGTGATTGTGTATTCTGTACCATTAGGGATTTGGGGGGAATTTTTTGGTATTATGGCTCAGTTATGTTTGTACATCATTAGGATTGATGAAAACTATGGGGACTTTTAAAGTTGGTTGAATGCATTGCATTTTACATCATTGATGGTTATCAGTTTATGGGGGCCGGGGGTGGAATCTGGTGATTTTTTTTTAAACTTTTTTATTATTTTTTTTTGGAGAGAGACACACACAGAGATAGAGATAGAGATAGAGAGAGAGAGAGAGAGAGAGAGAGATGGGCGCGCCAGCAGTCTCTCAGCTGCTGAGAACGAAATCCAGATGCGTGCGCCCCCTTGTGGTCAAGTGTGGCATTGCGCCCTTGCGTCACTTTGCATCTGGCTAAATGTGGGACCTGGAGATTGGAACCGCTGGAGATTGGAACCGGGTTCTTAGGCTTAGGAGGCAGGTGCCTTAACCGCTAAGCCATCTCTCCAGCCCTGGAATCTGGTGATTTGACTCACGTGTCCCCCATAAACTTAGGTTTCTTGAATGCTAGCTTCCCAGCTGACGGAGATTTGGGAATTAACGCCTCATGGAAGTAGTGTATTGTTGGGGGCGGGCTTATGGGTATTATACCGTGTTTTCCTTGCCAGTGTTGGGCACACTCCCCTGTTGCTGTTGTCCATCTGATGTTGGCCAGGAGGTGATGTCCACCCTCTGCTCATGCCATCATTTCCCCCTGCCTTCGTGGAGCTTCCCCTTTGAGTCTGTAAGGCAAAATAAACCCATTTTCCCACCAGCTGCTCTTAGTTGGGTGATTGCTGCCAGCAATGCGAGTCTGACTGTGACACTTTGTGCAACAGATAGCAGTGATTCTCAAGGGGGGAGAGGACCATTTGTCCCTCTGCCCTCCCCATCTCTGTGGACATCATTTTTGATTGCCATATGTCTTTTCTTGTGCTATGCGCATCTCTTGTGAACAGGTAAGCCGTCTCTCTAAACATCTTCCAAAGCACAACCTCTGTTCTTGTTCTCCATATGTCATGACACTAACTCTCTAAGATCCCCTTTAAGACCTGTTTGAAATCCATCACGTACAAGAAACCTAGAGTCATTTTCTACCTTTCCAAAGACTGTCATTGCCAGTTTGTGTGTCAACGCTTCCGACAGGACATTTAATGCGTGTTCTCAGTGCGTGCAAGGCAACCTTGCTATGGTTCTTGTCTGTCAAGTTGGGTTTTTTTTCTTCTTCTTCTTGTGTGCTTTTTTATTTTATTTTTTATTTTTTTTTCTTTTTGAAAAATTATTATTTTTTATTGACAACTTCTGTACTTAAATACCAAAAACACATGATAGTTCCCTCCCCTCCCCCCATTCCCCTTTAGAACTCCATTCTGCATCATATCCCCTCCCTCTCTCCATTAGTCTCTCTTTTAATTTGATGTCATCATCTTTTTCTTCTATTATGAGGGTCTTGTGAAGGTATTGCTAGGCACTGCAAGGTCATGGATATCGAGGCCAATTTCTGTCTGGGCAGTTGCATTGTAAGAGTCATACCCTTCCTTTGGCTCTTCCATTCTATCCGCCCCTTCTTCCGCAATGGTCCCTGAGCCTTGGAGGGTGTGACAGAGGTGTTTCAGTGCTGGACACTCCTCCATCCCTTCTTCTCAGCAGTATGTTGCCTTTTGTGTCAAGTTGGTTTTAAGCCCCTAACTACTTGGTAACTTTCTTTGCACTGTTTTAAAATTATAGTCAATTACATACTTTAAATAGCCAACAAACATTTTATGCTTAAATCTGGTGGTTGATGTACATACGCAAATCAAAATATTCCCTTTATGTTTATAATTCTTTCATTTATTTATTTTTATTTTTATTTATATTATTCTGATTTTACATTCATAGTATTGGTTCCATTATCCTCCTCCCTGTCCTCCCTATTCCAAAGGGACCCTCATCAATGGGGAATGTGGGTCATGCATTGTGGGGGTAGTCAAGAGTTCTGGGGGATAGGCCCCAGTCTCTGTGCATAATGCCCCAACTTGTGACTCTAACAATCTTTCCACCCCCTCTTCCGTGAATTTCCCTGAGCCACATTGGGGTCATTTTAGTTCTGCTTCAGTGATGAGGTTTTGGGAGCCTCTGTGTCTCTGGATATCTGGCTTAGTTGGAGTTGGATGTTCTCTGTGTTTATCTCCTTCAGCCTTTTTCTGGTGTCGTGATCACCAAGAACAGCTGTATTCTTGCCCTTCCCCTGCGTTGTTCTATGGTTTCAGCTGGGGCCCTGCTGAGGTGTGATTGGCTGATCCTCCCTTCAGGTTCGTTGTCCATCTGACAAAGAGAAGCAAATTCTCCAACGGAGAGAGAAGTTAGTACTAGATAGAAGGGATGACCATAGATAGCTTGAAGAGTATTTTGGCCCTCTTCTAGCCCACATTTGATCTTTTCATTAAAGAGAAAAAATGGTATTTCTGTTCACCTTTTTTTTTTTTCTTTCCAACAGCAGACATACATTCAGATCCCATTTGAATGAGTGTAATTTATTTCACGTTTGAGGAAATAATTCCAGCTTCCAGCTTTTGACTTTCCTAGGCTTTAATTATTGTATTTATACTTAAGTAAATTTATACTTAAGATGTTCGTGAGGATATTTTCCCTAGCCTACCTTGCAAGTGCCTATAACACGTTATTAATTAACACTGACGACTTTGCTGAACTCAACAGTAATGCATTGCCATTAAAGAAATGTGTGTATTTACCACATGATACTGTGATGGAGGTTAGGCTCCTTGGAGACAGGACTAATTTGGAGGTGTCACTTTAACCATGCTCTACTTCTTGCGAGTCTGACTGTGACACTTCGTGCAACAGATAGCAGTGATCCTCAAGGGGAGAGAGGACCGTTTGTCCCTCTGCCCTCCCCATTTCTGTGGACATCATTTTTGATTGCCATATGTCTTTTCTTGTGCTATGCGCATCTCTTGTGAACAGGTTAGCTGTCTCTCTAAACATCTTCCAAAGCACAACCTCTGTTCTTGTGCTCCATATGGCATGACACTAACTCTCTAAGATCCCCTTAAGACCTGTTTGAAATCCATCACGTACAAGAAACCTAGAGTCATTTTCTACCTTTCCATAGACTGTCATTGCCAGTTTGTGTGTCAACGCTTCCGACAGGACATTTAATGCGTGTTCTCAGTGCGTGCAAGGCAACCTTGCTATGGTTCTTGTCTGTCAAGTTGGGTTTTTTTCTTCTTCTTCTTCTTGTGTGCTTTTTAATTTTATTTTTAATTTTTTTTTCTTTTTGAAAAATTATTATTTTTTATTGACAACTTCTGTACTTAAATACCAAAAACACATGATAGTTCCCTCCCCTCCCCCCATTCCACTTTAGAACTCCACTCTCCATCATATCCCCTCCCTCTCTCCATTAGTCTCTCTTTTAATTTGATGTCATCATCTTTTTCTTCTATTATGGGGGTCTTGCGAAGGTATTGCTAGGCACTGCGAGGTCATGGATATCGAGGCCAATTTCTGTCTGGGCAGTTGCATTGTAAGGAGTCATACCCTTCCTTTGACTCTTCCATTCTATCCGCCCCTTCTTCCGCAATGGTCCCTGAGCCTTGGAGGGTGTGACAGAGGTGTTTCAGTGCTGGGCACTCCTCCATCCTTTCTTCTCAGCAGTATGTTGCCTTTTGTGTCAAGTTGGTTTTAAGCCCCCTAACTACTTGGTAACTTTCTTTGCACTGTTTTAAAATTATAGTCAATTACATACTTTAAATAGCCAACAAACATTTTATGCTTAAATCTGGTGGTTGATGTACATACGCAAATCAAAATATTCCCTTTATGTTTATAATTCTTTCATTTATTTATTTTTATTTTTATTTATATTATTCTGATTTTACATTCATAGTATTGGTTCCATTATCCTCCTCCCTGTCCTCCCTATTCCAAAGGGACCCTCATCAATGGGGAATGTGGGTCATGCATTGTGGGGGTAGTCAAGAGTTCTGGGGGGTAGGCCCCAGTCTCTGTGCATAATGCCCCAACTTGTGACTCTAACAATCTTTCCACCCCTCTTCCGCGTTTCCCTGAGCCACATTGGGGTCATTTTAGTTCTGCTTCAGTGATGAGGTTTTGGGAGCCTCTGTGTCTCTGGATATCTGGCTTAGTTGGAGTTGGATGTTCTCTGTGTTTATCTCCTTCAGCCTTTTTCTGGTGTCGTGATCACCAAGAACAGCTGTATTCTTGCCCTTCCCCTGCGTTGTTCTATGGTTTCAGCTGGGGCCCTGCTGAGGTGTGATTGGCTGATCCTCCCTTCAGGTTCGTTGTCCATCTGAAAAAGATAAGCAAATTCTCCAACGGAGAGAGAAGTTAGTACTAGATAGAAGGGATGACCATAGATAGCTTGAAGAGAATTTTGGCCCTCTTCTAGCCCACATTTGCTCTTTTCATTAAAGAGAAAAAATGGTATTTCTGTTCATCTTTTTTTTTTTTTCTTTCCAACAGCAGACATACATTCAGATCCCATTGGATTTGACTACTGACATGAGGGTAATTTATTTCACGTTTGAGGAAATAATTCCAGCTTCCAGCTTTTGACTTTCCTAGGCTTTAATTATTGTATTTATACTTAAGTAAATTTATACTTAAGATGTTCGTGAGGATATTTTCCCTAGCCTACCTTGCAAGTGCCTATAACACGTTATTAATTAACACTGACGACTTTGCTGAACTCAACAGTAATGCATTACCATTAAAGAAATGTGTGTATTTACCACATGATACTGTGATGGAGGTTAGGCTCCTTGGAGACAGGACTAATTTGGAGGTGTCACTTTAACCATGCTCTACTTCTTTATTTTTTTTGGGGGGGGGAGAGACAGAGACAGAGGGAGAGGAAGATCGATAGAGATGGGCGTGCCAGCAGTCTCTCAGCTGCTGCGAACGAAATCCAGACGCATGCGCCCCCTTGTGGTCAAGTGGGGCATTGCACCCTTGCGTCACTTTGCATCTGGCTAAACGTGGGACCTGGAGATTGAAACCAGCGTTCTTAGGCTTAGGAGGCAGGCGCCTTAACCACTAAACCATCTCTCCAGCCCACTCATTTCTTTTTATAAAATTATATTTTTATTTATTTATTCATTTAAGAGAGAGCAAGAGGCAAAGAGAGAGAGAGAGAGAGAGAGAGAGAGAGAGAGAGAATGGGCATGCCACTGCAAACGAACTCCAGACGCACACGGCAATTTGTCCATCTGGCTTACGTGGGTCCTGGTGAGTGGAACCGGGATCCTCTGGCTTTGCAGGCAAGTGCCTTAACCGCTAAGCCATCTCTCCAGCCTGTCCTGTTCAATTCTAACAAGTTCTTTCCCATGTCTCTGGCGTCACAAGACAGAGAACACGTGGTAGCATCACCATTTGTGGGGGTGGGAATGGAGAAGCTTCGGGCTTCCTGGCGAGTGATCAGTCCTAGGTACTTAGCAGTTTTGGTCCATTCTGCTGGAGTCCCCTCAGGAGGCGGGGGCGTGGGGATGGCGGGCAAGATGTATACCAGGCTGAGCGTGTTCGCTGTGGCTGTGTCACTCACAACGTATTTTTCTTTTGGGCCACTCAGAGATAAAGTGGTAGAGCAAAGAATCATGTGTATTTGAAGTCTCCTCTTTAAAAGAGACATGGGAACTATTCACTTTTGCGCTCGTGGACTCTGCTCGAACACCCTTTGAGTGTCATCTGTAATTGGGAAGACTCGTGCAGAGATGGCACTTCACGTAGCTTCAGGTGCTTGACCAGATTTTCATTTTGCACCGGACCCAGGTAGGTCTAGCAGCAGCTATGGTATTCAGAACCCTTTTGCCCTCCAGAGTCCTTCTGGTCCTGATATGTGCCCTTTCCAAAGACGCAAAGGAACTTGACCCTGGCCAGCAGAAATATTGTCCCCGGGGCATTTGGAAAACTTGACTTAACTGCTGTTTAAAATCAAGAAAGGTGCTATGGATGATTGGGAAGTTTGCACAGCCCTGGGTGGTCCAAATGAGGGTAATTTTAAATCTCTGGAGTCTCTGGCCATGAAGCCATTTTTATGCATTATTCCCATGCCCAGAAAGGGCAGAAATGCTGTAATGAGCTAGCAAGTGGTTTGTACACCCTGACGTGTACAAACACAGTCTGTAGAACATTCTTCATTTGGTTGTTTGGGCCTGTTCTTTCATGGTGGGGTAAAGTAATTGAATATCTTGCCTAACACTCTGGAACTCTAGAAGCTGCTTGCAAACCACAAAAGCTCATTAAATTGGGTGAGAGAAAGCGCTTTGGGGAGCTGTTTACCTAATATTCACGCTTTCTTGGGGGTCGCTGGATAATCTGTTCTGTAATTGAATACCTGTTGAGAGGGAGGGAGGCACTATACTGTAACTGGCTCATTGCTTGATGGTTTATGGTCATTACACAGAAATTAACCTTTGGGGTAACATAAGATGGTCCAAGTGGAATGGAAGCCGGCTCTAAAGTCTGACTGCAGAAATAGCCTGAAGAGACAGAAATTATTTGCCTTCTGGAAGGATCATAGATAAATCTCTAGAATCATTTCTAAGACTAAAGGTATGGGTAAGACCCATCACTTCCAGTGGGTGTGTGCTTACAATGGAACTAATTAGTTAATCCTTGCCATGGCTTATAGCATTATAGCACCCCCTTTTTTTTTTGAGGTAGGGTCTCGCTCTATCTCGCTCTAGCCCAGGCAGACTTGGAATTCACTATGTAGTTTTAGGGTGGCCTCGAACTCACATGATCTTCCTACCTCTAACTCCCCAGTGCTGGGATTAAAGGCACCACCATGCCCGACTGCACCTTAATTGTAGGAAAATGTAGGTCATTTACGGATCTTCTTTTATACATTCATAGGAAGGAAAAAGTGGACCAAAAGAATATGATTGTGTCATTTGAGTACTTAATGTACGCCTGCGGTCATAGTGAATAGTGAATTATGTCAGGGGTCTTCATGTCACACATCAGGGGAGTCAACTTTAGGAATTTGCATTTGGGGCCTGATTCTTTTTTTTTTTTTTTTTTTTTTTGGAGAGACAGAGAGAGGGAGAGGGAGACAGATAGAGAATGGGTGTACCAGCAGCCTATCAGCAGTTGTGAATGAAATCCAGATGCATGCGCCCCCTTGTGGTCAAGTGCGGCATTGCGCCCTTGCGTCACTTTGCATCTGGCTAAACGTGGGACCTGGAGATTTGAACCGGCGTTCTTAGGCTTAGCAGGCAGGTGCCTTAACCACTAAGCCATCTCTCCAGCCCTTGAAATATATTTTATTGATTTATTTGAGAAAAAGAAAGTGGGAGAGAGAGAGAATGGGCTCCTCAGGGCCTCAGCCACTGAAAACAAATTCCAGATGCGTGCACTCCCGCTGGAGATTGGAACCAGCGTTCTTAGGCTTAGCAGGCAGGCGCCTTCACCGCTAAGCCATCTCTCCAGCCCTGGGGCCTGATTCAAATGGGACAGGCTTACACTTGATTATTAATGCAGGCTGAAGATCTTTATTTACCTGCCCAGAGACACTGCTGTGGGGGGCATGGTGACAGGCAGGAGAGAAGGCAGCTGTTTGTTCTGACTGTGCTGTGCTTAGCTGGGCCAGTTCTCATCCTTGACATGCCTTAGGGAAATTCCCCCGGAATAAGAGTTCTTTTCCCAGAAAAATCTGTAGACTGCCAAACATCTTGCCCAGTGGTCAGGGGATGAATTTGTCAAGAGGGGCTAGCTGAAGATTAATAGAATTGCGATTTAGGGAACACATAAAGTGTTCAGCGATCTGAGATGCTGTGTTGACAATTCACCCCACATTAGCACCCCACGTTGTGGGAACAGTAAAAGAAGGGATGGTTTTGGTATGGAGGAGTGGAATAGAAGACCCTGAGGGACGGCAAGTTCTTGACATTGCATATGTGTCATGTGATTGGAGTCTCTCATTAAGAGGTGAAGTGTGGTATCTGTGATGGGTTTAAAGTTCCACGAGAACACGTGTGCAAATCAAACTTGCACACAGCAGGAAACATTCTCGTTGCCTGACATGCAGTGCTCTGCCCGGGTTAGCCTGTGTGAGTTACACAGAGTCAAAATCGTGTGTCTAAACACTTTTTCAGAGCTTTCTGACACACATACATCTCACTTAAGAACAGCTGATACTGAAATTTTTTAAAATAAATATGTATATGTATATGTATATGTGTGTGTGTATATATATATGAGAGAGACACACAGAGAGAGATAGAGAGAGAGAAAGGGAGGGAGAGGAAGACAGATAGAGATGGGCGCGCCAGCAGCCTCTCAGCTGCTGCGAACGAAATCCAGACGCATGCGCCCCCTTGTGGTCAAGTGCGGTATTGCGCCCTTGCGTCACTTTGCATCTGGCTAAACGTGGGACCTGGAGATTGGAACCACTGGAGATTGGAACTGGCTTCTTAGGCTTAGCAGGCAGGCGCCTTAACCACTAAGCCATCTCTCCAGCCCTTTAAATATATTTTATTGATTTATTTGAGAGAAAGAAAGTGGGAGAGAGAGAGAATGGGCTCCTCAGGGCCTCAGCCACTGAAAACAAATTCCAGATGCGTGCGCGCCCTCATGCATCTGGCTTACCTGGGTCCTGGAGAATCGAACCTGGGTCCTTTGGCTTTGCAGGCAAGTGCCTTAACTGGTAAGCCATCTCTCCAGCCCCCTGAATTTGTTTTTTTAAAGGAGTATATTTCCTAGCTTACTCAGTTGCTTTTCTACTGGACCAAAGCTGGAGTAGGAATGGGGACTTTCTGCTACATGTAACTTAGTGAAGAAGTGCTTGTATAGTCCAAAGGATTGTGGGGATGGGAGGGAATTCTTGGGCTGCAAGCTATGTCTGCACCAAAACAATTATTAAGTAAATAACAGAAATAGGCAACATAATTGTGAAGTAGTTTTAAATGTTCCATAATATAAATTACAAAGTAATTGACAGTTTTTTTTTTGTTTTTGTTTTCTGAGGACGAGTCTCACTCTAGCCCAGGCTGACCTGGAATTCACTATGTAGTCTCAGGGTGGCCTCGAACTCAAGGCGATCCTCCTACCTCTGCCTCCCGAGCGCTGGGATTAAAGGCGTGTGCCACCACGCCCGGCTGATTAACAATTTGAAATACCGTAAGGTATGTGTAGCAGACAGCTTCAGGTTTGCCAAGATGAACTTCCAGACCAGGCACAGTTATGGAGGAAGTGATATTATTTATTGAAGCTTACAGATCCAGGGGAAGTTTCATAATGGCAGAAGATGCTGGCCTGCTCTTCACAGACAGCAAAAGCCAGGCAGCACAGCACACCTCAGGAACTCCAGCTAGGCACACTTTGCATATCTTTAGATTGAAATCTCAAACCCACCTCCACACCTTAAGATCTGCCCAGTGACACCGCCTCCAGCCAGGTGGCTGCAGATGCAAACTACACACTAATAAAACACTAAATATGCTGGGCGTGGTGGCGCACGCCTTTAATCCCAGCACTCAGGAGACAGAGGTAGGAGGATCGCCATGAGTTCGAGGCCACCCTGAGACTACATAGTTAATTCCAGGTCACCCTGGACCAGAGTGAGACCCTACCTTGAAAAACCAAAAAAAAAAAAAAAAAAAAACACTAAATATATTGGGGGGCTATCTATTCAAACTACCATATTTTGCAAGCTGATTGTTGAAATCATTTGTTTTGTAACTCTATGGCCACAAGCTGTCTAGGTAGCTGATGAATTGTAATAAAAAATGTGCTAAAACTAGTAAGACTGTCAATTTTAGTTTTTTTTTTTTTTTTAACAGCATGGTTTTAGTTTCTCTTTATTTTAGGGAGAGAGAGAGAACGAGGCACAGAGAGAGAGAGAGAATGAGTGCAGTAGGGACTCCAGCCACTGCAAACAAACTCCAGACACATGCGCCCCCTGTGCATCTGGCTTACGTGGGTCCTGGGGAATCAAACCCGGGTCCTTAGGCTTCGCAGGCAAGCACTTTAACCGCTAAGCTATTTTCCCAGCTTTCAGTCCATAGTCCTCAACCTCCTGAGTGCTGAGATTATGGGCATGAGCTGGCTGTTCGTAGGTTTCATGTACTTTCATGGGAGACTGTTATTAAACGTGGTGGCCCAGCAACACCAACAACTGTTAAATCCTGGTGGCTTCCCCTGGTGATCAGAAAGCTGACTTGGGGCTGTGGACTCCTGCCTCAGGTCAGCATCTCTTGAGACGATGTTGCCCAATGTCTTTCGCTAGGGACAAACAAGCTCCACGGTCAGGAATTCAAGTGTGAATACATGGGCCTTCCATCAGTGTAAAGTTGAGAATAGCTCTAAGTCAAACCATTTCAAGTCTGTGCCCATCCATAACTGCTTCCAGATCATGCTTGTACCACGTCGTAATTGGTCTAGATGGGATGTATTTCAATCTCAACCCTGCTGGCATCCGAGGCAAAACTCAACCTTGCATTTCTTTTCGTCAGTTGCATCGAGACAGCAGCCAAGGAATGCTCCTTGGAAAGTTCACAGAAACAGAAAGATTAGCAAATTCACGGCCACCCAGGCAAAAGCCCTCGCTGAACAGCAGAAGAGAGGTGGGGGGCAGTATGCCAGCCAGGGTTCTGAAAGGCAGAGGCAAGTCAATGCTTGGGATTGGTTACTCCCTTGTTCTGCCCGTCAAGGGAGCTGCCCTTGAGCAGTGATGCTCGTGATGGTCCTGATCTGCTGTCTGCTTTTGGAAGTTGAACCCATCACCACCACTTTCCTCTCTGCAGGCCGAGTGAATTGCTCATTGTCCATCCGTGGCCACAGGTAAAGGATTCTTTTGGCCATCAGGATGAAGCACATTGTACCTTTTACGTAAGGGTGTTACAGAAGGAACCTCGCTGTCATTGGCTCAGCAGGAGCAGAGTCTTTGGCTCAGAGAGGAAAGGACCACGTGTGTTGTCTTTTTGACAGTAAGTTCACAATGAGGGGCGACTGGGAGGACCCAAGTGGGGTACAGCTATGGCAGAGTGAGTCTTCTTCACCCAAAAGCTGAGCTCTTTATATAAGATTGCTTAGCTGACTACACTGATAAAACAGGTTCATTTCCTTTGGCTGGAGGGAATTTTCTCCCCAAGTAAAATGGATCGAGTGAGTACGGAGCAAGAAGAGCTGGCTGTGGACGTATCTGGCATTCAAACCCACCCCTTGCCTGTGGAAATTTAGTCTTGTTTCGAGGATCCTTCATCTACGTTTTTTTTTTTTTTTTTTTCAAAATACTTCTTACTTGAGCCGGGCGTGGTGGCGCATGCCTTTAATCCCAGCCCTCAGGAGGCAGAGATAGGAGGATCGCTGTGAGTTCAAGGCCACCCTGAGACTACATAGTTAATTCCAGGTCAGCCTGGGCTAGAGTGAGACCCTGCCTCGAAAAAAAAAAAAAAAAAAAAAAACTTCTTTTTTTTAAAAAAATTTTTATTTTTTATTTATTTATTTGAGAGAGAGAGATACAGAAATAGGCAGGTAGAGAGAGAGAGAGAGAATGGGCACACCAGGGCCTCCAGCCACTGCAAACGAACTCCAGATGCATGCACCCCCTTGTGCATCTGGCTTACGTGGGTCCTGGAGAATCGAGCCTCAAACCGGGGTCCTTAGGCTTCATAGGCAAGTGTTTAACCGCTAAGCCATCTCTCCAGCCCACTTCTTACTCTTTTATTTATTTGTTTGTTCACTTGGTTGTTTGACAGAGAGAGAAAGAGAGACAGAGAGAAGAAGAGAATGGGTGTGTCAGGGTCTCCAGCTGCTGTAGACGAACTCCAGATGCATGTGTCACCTTGTGCATCTGGCTTACGTGGGTAGGGGAGTTGAACCTG
Organism: Orientallactaga sibirica; assembly: GCA_036365145.1. Lineage (NCBI taxonomy): Eukaryota > Metazoa > Chordata > Mammalia > Rodentia > Dipodidae > Orientallactaga > Orientallactaga sibirica. Next base: position 2,601,825 of record JAEOAD010002614.1, on the reverse strand, counting down.
GGTCCTTAGGCATTTTGCAGGCAAACGCCTTAACCACTAAGCCATCTCTCCAGCCCCTTCGTCTAATTTTAAGTGTTAAGAAAATGAAGTCCCATTCTATTTGGATGATGTATGGTAAATCTCTTCCTTCAGTATTTGCGCCTTTAAGCTGAACTGAATCTGAATACTTGCATTCAATCTGTCTAATTGTTAATCTATATCATTTGCTTATTTTGCAAGTAAATGTTTTTCTTGCTTTAAATTACATGAATGAATGCGTGCTTGTTGAAAATGAGGTTGACCTATAAGCATGCTTTTATCCACTTATACATGTATAATTATTTGCGTGTTTAATACCTGACTATAATGCATTTTGATCAGATTCACCATCCGTTGCCTTTCTTTTTAAATTTTTAAATTTTTAGTTTTTGTTTTAGTTTTGTGTGTGAGAGAGAGAGAGAGAGAGAGAGAGAGAGAGAGAGAGAATGGGCACGCCAGGGCCTTTCAGTAGCTCTGAACAAACTCCAGGCATGTGCGCCCCCTTGTGGTCAAGTGCGGCATTGCGCCCTTGCGTCACTTTGCATCTCGCTAAACGTGGGACCTGGAGATTGGAACCTGGAGATTGGAACCAGGTTCTTAGACTTAGCAGGCAGGTGCCTTAACTGCTAAGCCATCTCTCCAGCCCCCATTACCTTTCTTGTCCCCCTCCTATTCCCACAAAACCCCTTATTCTCAGCTAATCCTACCTCTACTTTGATTACTTTGGTGTCTACCTGTTTTTTGTTTTTTGGGTTTTTTTTGGCCTATGACCCACTTGTGTGTAATCAGGCTTGTGTGCTTGAGCATGGGTAGGGCTTATTCAGTAAAATACAGGCAATTTAACCGTGGTTTCACCAGTGTACAAAATGTTTCTTCTTGTTTCTGCTTTCCACAGCAACTATACAGTCCTCAGGGCCTTTTGACTCCTTGGGGAAGTCATTAGCACCTCCCCCATCCATGCCAGGATTGTCCAGGTAGGGCAGATGTAGAATTTGTGTCTCATTAAGGCAGCATGCGTGCACACATATACAGCTTTTGTAAAACACTAGCATGTTGACTTAAATTTTTTTTTTTTTAATTAAGAACATACTTTGGGGCTGGAGAGATGGCTTAGCGGTGAAGGCGTTTGCCTGCAAAGCCAAAGGATCCCGGTTCGATTCTCCAGGACCCACGTAAGCCAGATTCACAAGGGGATGCATGCATTTGGAGTTTGTTTGCAGTGGTCAGAAGCCCTGGTGCACCCATTCTCTCTCTCTCTGCCTCTTTCTCTCTGAAATAAATAAATTAATAAATTATATTTTTTAAAAAGAGGAACATACTTTGTATGGATACATCATGTGTTTGTACTATCTTTTTCATCCTCTCTGCCCCCATTCTGCTGGGGATGCTCCTCAGTGGGATGGCAGATATTCCCCATGGGGTTATGGGTTATGCATTGGGGGAGCAGCAGTCAGTTACTGGGGAGGAAATGTCTCTGGGCATAATGTGGCTCTTACAGTCTTTCCGCCCCCTCTTCCGCAAAATTCCCTGAGCCATGGTGGGTGAGTTTTAAGTCTACTTCAGTGCTGAGCTCTCAGGATCCTCTGGATCTCTGCTTTGGTAGGTGTTGAGTGTCCTCAGGGTCTGTCTCCTTCACCCTGGTGCTGACTGTCAGGTTCAGCATGGAAGTAGCGCTCTTGCTCATCTCTTTAATTCCTCTGTGATTTTTTTTTTTTTTTTTGAGAGAGAGAGACAGAGAGAAACAGAGAGAGGAAGAGGCAGAGAGAAAGAGAGTATGGGTGAGCCAGGGCCATTTCAGCTGCTGTGAACGCACTCCAGATGCATGCTCCCCCTTGTGGGCAAGTGCGGCATTGCGCCCTTGTGTCACTTTGCATCTGGCTAAACGTGGGACCTGGAGATTGTAACTGGGTTCTTAGGCTTAGCAGGCAGGCACCTTAACTGCTAAGCCGTCTCTCCAGCCCTGTGTCATTTTTTTTGAAGACCCTAGTATGCTCGATACTAGATTTATAATGCACTTTTCTCATGATTCTTAGTCTACCCAGTCTCCCCTGCTGGGGAATAGTCTCTCTCCTTTCAGGTTACCCCACACTGTTTTAGGCTGTGTTCTGTTAATCTGGGTAGTAAGGAGAGTGAAAACTGAGGCATAAGAATCATGGCCAAGGGCCTGGAGAGATGGCCTGATGCTTAAGGAGCTTGCCTGCAAAGCCAAAGGACACAGGTTTGATTCCCCAGGACCGCTGTTAGCCAGATGCACAAGGGGGTGCATGCATCTGGAATTCATTTGCAGTGGCTGGAGGCCCTAGCGTGCCCATTCTCTCTCTCTTTCCTTTTCTCTCTCTTTCCCTCTTTCTCTGTCAACTAAATCAATGAATCAATAAATAAAATGAAATATTTTAAAATCGATGCTCTCTCTCCTTTACCCCGACAAGCACAGGCACGAGGCTCACTTGAGCTTTGCAGGCTGAGCCCTATTGTCGTTGGGTTTCAACCTTCGGATGGCATAAATAGGCAGTCAGAATCTGGGAACAATGTTCAGTCCCTTCATTGTTTAGGGGATCCATGTGAAATGGATTCAATTTTTCATTCCCTTTCTTGGAGCTGTATTAGAGCCATTCCTTTTGTACTCTCATTAACCTGTACACCGTCCCATAACTTTTAATATTTTGAAATGAAGAAGTGGAAATACTTGGGCAATATTATTATTTTTTTAAATTATGATGACCTTTATTGTAATGTTCTCAGTGGTCTTTCTCGACTCCAGGATAATGAACTGGAGAATATGCCACCCTATGTTTCTGGCATGTCACATGTCACAATATTGCTGTGTATGTTGTCTAGTTATTAGGCATCTCGTGGCAAATAAGTAAAGGGCTATGTTGACTTGTTCTTAAGTCTCACGACGAGGCTGTGAGTTGATTGGTAGTTTTCCATGGAAATTATTGTGAAACTCTGTAAGTACTACTCAGTGGCCAGAAAAGGGGGGGCAAAGTTCTTCATTTGATCGGCTGGGAAGTAAAAAGGTTTTCGTTTTTTAATTTGAGAGAGCTAGAGAGAGAGAGTGGGCGCATCAGCAGCCTCTCAGCCACTGTGATCGAACTCCAGACGCATGCGCCCCCTTGTGGTCAAGTGCGGCATTGCACCCTTGCATCACTTTTTGCGTCTGGTTATACGTGGGACCTGGACATTGGAACGGGTCTTCTTAGGCTTGGCAGGCAGGCGCCTTAACTGCTAAGCCATCTCTCCAGCCCGTAAATAGGTTTTTACAAAGAGCCCGCCTGTCACTTGTACAGAGGCTATCTTAATGTCTTATCACCTTCGATGCCTAGTCGGTCAGTCCATAATTCTTTCATGTATGCCTTATGTCCTGGGGATCACCAGTGAACAAAACAGTGTGTCTGTCTGCCAGTTGTTTGTATTCTGGGGTCAAATACATCAATTGGTTGCCATAATCTAAATCGAGTAGTCCCTGTCATTGAAACATCTATGCTTAATATTATCAGCACAGATATATCAAGAATACAACAGAGCCGGGCATGGTGGCACACACCTTTAATCCCAGCACTAGGGAGGCAGAGGTAGGAGGATCTCCGTGAGTTCGAGGCCACCCTGAGACTGCAGGGTGAATTCCATGTCAGCCTGAACTAGAGTGAGACCCTACCTTGAAAAAAAAAAACCGACAAAACTAAAAGCAACTTTCGCTTCTTGGCTGATGGAAAGAAGGCATCTTGGCAGTTCCCACGACCCGAGGACCAGGCAGTGATGTTGGTCCCTGAGTGTAGAGGTCACAGGAAGGTCACGTGTGTGTCTATGAATATGTATGTGGCCATCAAGGGATGAATGAGAAAGCTGCAAACGGTCTAGAAATGGTTTGACTGGCCACGGGAGGTCTTTTGTTGAGGGTTAATTATGAACATTTGCGGAAATTTGCTAAAGGAGCTGTTGGGTATTTATTATTATTTTTTTGTAGAGAGACACAGAGAGAGACAGACAGAGAGGGAGAGGAAGACAGACAGAAATGGGTGCGCCAGCAGCCTCTCAGCTGCTGTGAACAAAATCCAGATGTGTGCGCCCCCTTGTGGTCAAGTGCGGCATTGCGCCCTTGCATCACTTTGCATCTGGCTAAACGTGGGACCTGGAGATTGGAACCAGCGTTCTTAGTTTTAGCAGGCAGGCACCTTAACCCCTAAGCCACCTCTCCAGCCCCCCCCCCCTTTTTAAATACTTGCTTGAGGTCTGATTTTGTTCTTAAAAATAAAGTTGTGACAGATTTTAATATAAAGGCCCATATACAATGCCCATGTACATTGAATCTCAAATGTATTATCTCGGGCTGGTGAGATGGCGCAGAGATTAAAGGCGCTTACTTCTAAAGCCTGTCGGCCTGCGTTTAATCCCCCAGTACCCTCGTAAAGCCAGATGCACAAAGTGGCACATGCTGCTGGAATTCGTTTGCAGAACCAGGAGACCCTGGTGTGTTTCTCTTTCTCCTCTTCTCTCTCTGTCAAATAAATGAAGCCAGATGCACAAAGTGGCACATGCATCTGGAGTCTGTAGGCACGAGTCCCCCTTGTGCCCCTTCTCTCATACTCTTTTCTCCCTCTCATTTTCTCCCTTCTCTTTCTCTCTGCGTTCACAAATAAAAAAATATTTTAGGGCTTAGCAGTTAAGGCATTTCCTTGCAAAGCCTAAGGACCTTGGTTCGATTCCCTAGGACCCACATAAGCCAGATGCACAAGAGGATGCATGTGTCTGGAGTTCATTTGCAGTGGCTGGAGGCCCTGATGTGCCCATTCTCTCTATCTGCCTCTTCCTCTCTCTCTCCATCTCTCAAATAAATAAATAAATAAAAACATGTTAAAAAGGAAATAACATGTATTATCAAGTAGTCACAGTGTCCTTTCTAGCTAAAATGTGAAAACCCAAATGAGAGACATTTGTACCAAATAGTCTTTTTTTTTTGCTATTTGTATTCTTTTTTTTCCACATCTAATGATACTTAAAGATAGTTATTTTCCAACCTAAAGCAATTGATTTGACACGTTTACTTCTGCCGTGAAGCGCACCGCCTCCTGTTTTGCCCCTCTTTGTTTCCTATGCCTCTGATGAATATCTTGTGTGGGATAACTTCTGGGCCCTGCAGTGTGCCTACATGTGGTCATAGGACCCCCGCTATCATGGGCTTTGGAGAGAGCTTTGACTTTTAGCTTGTCTGTCTGTAATAATCCTTTCATCCCTTTGACCATTAATTGGAAAATTATGACATTTGGAAGGACATTTCTCAAAGCCATGGGAATTCCTGGATTTGAACCAGATGTTAACAGAATTTTAATAGGGAACAAAACATCTGTGACAATTAGTGGCAGAGTCATGGAAGCAAGAGTAACACGAATCACTTTTTTAATTTTTTTTTTTTTTGAGAGAGACACAGAGAGAGACAGAGAGAGAGGGAGACAGATAGAGATGGGCGCGCCAGCAGTCTCTCAGCTGCTGTGAACGAAATCCAGATGCGTGCGCCCCCTTGTGGTCAAGTGCGGCATTGCGCCCTTGCGTCACTTTGCATCTGGCTAAACGTGGGACCTGGAGATTGGAACCGCTGGAGATTGGAACCAGCGTTCTTACGCTTAGCAGGCAGGCGCCTTAGCTGCTAAGCCATCTCTCCAGCCCATTTTTTAGCTAACCAAAGTAGATTGAATGAACTTTCAGTTAGTTTTAAGACCTGCTGACAGATGAAATTAATATTGCCTTTGTGTAAATAATAATTTTATCTAATAGACTTCATTTATTTTTATCGTTCCTCCGGGCTCTCTGGAGGTAAACAAAGGGAAAGAAGGCCAACACGTAATAACAACTCCCTTTGAAGAGAGATATGAAATAAGGTCACTGGAGCACAACCATTATTGAAATATATAAAATCGTTTAATGTTTGCTTTCCCCCCATTTTTATGCTAGGAGGTCATTTTTTATATAGCCCCAAAATCCTGTCTCATCTGAGTTCGGATATGATGAGAATCTATGGGCAGCAGAGCTGGTGCGCTCAGTCCCCTGAACGTGACAGCCCCATTGCCTCTATACTTGGGCTGATCCCTGTTTTTGACGCAGATCCTCACGACTTCACTTCTGATTAATTGCTTTTGGCGGAAACCTGGCAGCTAAGTCACACATAAAGAAAATAATATGAAAGGACCCATCTTGTATATTTATTGAACTATTTTTATTATTAAAAAATATTTATGAGGGTTGGGGAGGTGGTGTAGTGGTTAAGGTGCTTGCCTGCAAAAGCCTAAGCAATCATGTCTGAATCTCCAGGTCCCACCTAAGCCAGACGCAGTGATACAGGTGTGCGACGTCACACATGTGCACAACGGAGATCATGCATCTGGAGTTTGTTCTTCGTGGCTGAAGGCCGTGGTGCACCCTTCTTGTCTCTCAGCCTTTCTCTCTCTCAAAAATAAATTTAAAAAATTAAAAATATTTGTGAGAGAGAGATAAAGAGAGAGGTGGGGGAAGGGATGTGCATGCCAGGGTCTCCTGCCTCTGCCAACACATGCAGCACTTTGTGCCTCTGGCTTTACGTGGGTCCTGGGAATGTAATCCAGGGCTGCAGATTTTGCAAGCAAGCACCTTTAACCACTGAACCATCTATCCAGCCCCCGTTTTTTTTTAAAGTACATAAAAATTGAAGTTGCAGTATGCATTATGAATGTCCTGATTCCCATCATAGTTTCTGTAAGGAACAAGAAAGCCTTTCCTTTAGAAAAAAAGAGGGAAAAAAAGGGCTGGAGAGATGGCTTAGCGGTTAAGGCGCCTGCCTGCTAAGCCTAAGAACCCGGTTCCAATCTCCAGGTCCCACGTTTAGCCAGATGCAAAGTGACGCAAGGGCGCAATGCCGCACTTGACCACAAGGGGGCGCATGCATGTGGAGTTCGTTCACAGCAGCTGAGAGACTGCTGGCGCGCCCATCTCTATTTGTCTCCCTCTCCCTCTCTCTTTCTCTCTCTCTCTCTGTCTCTTTCCAAAAATAAAAAAGAAGAAGAAAAAAAGTGAAGAATTGCTCCATACCTTCCTTCTTGTCCTCAGCAGCATGGCTTTGATGCCCCCCTCCGATCAGTCATTTCTGCTTCCTCGAACCACCTTTGTTTGAATCCTTGGAAAACCACAGCTTCCGCCTGCTGTCTGAAGATTTCGTTTTGATTTTTGTTTCATATTTTCCAAACTTTGTTCGAATAACATATGCAAACAACAAGATGCCCATGACACCTCAACAACAAAAAATAAGTTTGGGACTGGAGAGATGGCTTAGTGGTTAAGGCGCCTGCCTGCTAAGCCTAAGAACCCAGTTCCAATCTCCAGGTCCCATGTTCAGCCAGATGCAAAGTGATGCAAGGGTGCAATGCCGCACTTGACCACAAGGGGGCGCACGCATCCAGAGTTCGTTCACAGCAGGTGAGAGGCTGCTGGCGTGCCCATCTCTGTCTTCCACTCCCTCTCTCTCTCTGCCTCTCTCTCCAAAAAAATAAATAAATAAATAAATAAATAAATAAATAAATAAATAAATAAATTTTAAAAATAAGTTTTTTTTTTTTTACTTGACTGACAACTGTAAACTGTCACCAGGAACATGTCAGTGTGGTTGTCTTCATCCTGGCCCAAGGCTTACACCCCGTATCTACAGGTGACCTCTTTCAAAAGGTCCCCTGGATTACTGTCGCCCCCACATCACCTTTCCTTTCTGTTCCTGTGGTTGACTCATGAGTATTTACTCTGGAGACATGACTGTGCTTCTGCAGGTGTATTGGGTCATGTGATTTTGTGGTCATTACGAGCAGAGAGGTGAAATTGGTCCCAGCTTGACCTAGACTGCTATGCACATTGGTCATTACATCTGCCGTGAAATCTGCGTCTTGGCTTCGTCTGTGACAACAAGAGGAGAAGGGATTGTGTGTGCTGACCTCTCCTTGTAATTACGTGTTCGTTTCATGTCCCGTCCATGTGGGGTCGAGGCCATCTCACAGTTGGATTCGCTCAGCGGCCAGGGAGAGCCAAATCACAGATGCTGAAGAAAACATCGCCCTCTTATTTCTGACCCCTTCATGGGGCCCGTTCAGCGTGTTGGGGTGCAGGGACATGGCGCTAGAACCATATGTTTAACACCAAGGAGACGTCAAACCTCAGAAACACAAAAGGCTCTGTGAGGGCTAGAGAGATGGCTTAGCGGTTAAGGCTCTTGCCTGCAAAGCCACAGGACCCAGGTTCGATCCCCCAGGACCCACATAAGCCAGATGTACAATGGGGCACATGCGTCTGGAGTTTGTTTGCAGTGGCTGGGGGCGCAGGCACGCCCGTTCTCCCCCCCCCCCACTTTCTCTCTCTCAAAGAAATAAATAATGTTTTTTTTTTTTTTTTTTGAGAGGGAGCCAGAGAGAGAATGGGCATGCCAGCAGTCTCTCAGCCGCTGTGAATGAACTCCAAACGCATGCGCCCCCTTGTGGTCAAGTGCGGCATTGCGCCCTTGCGTCACTTTGCATCTGGCTAAACGTGGGACCTGGAGATTGGAACCGCTTGGAGATTGAAACTGGCATTCTTAGGCTTAGCAGACAGGTGCCTAAAGCACTAAGCAATCTCTCGAGCACAATAAATAAATTTTAAAAAGGTTTTGTGTCTATTGAAGGCCACCTCTGATAAGGAAGGTGAAGTGCCTGACACTGGAGTTGCTACATGGGGGTTGTAAGAAGTTTTTATCCTGGGCTGAGTATGCTTCTGTAGACATGGGGCCTGGATCCGAGTTTTCTCTAAAAGCCACTCACATGACTTAATTGTCCTTTCATCAGTGAGGTATAGTTGCTACTGCGAAAGGGCAGGCCAAGGAGGGCTTTGCCACTCTCTGAATTGTGCCAGCAGATTTTGCCATATCTTAATTTTTTAAAAAAAGTATTTTGTTACTCTGAGAGAGATAGAGAAAGATGGGCACGTCATGGCCTTCAGTCATTGCAAACGAACACCAGGCACATGTGCCACTTTGTGGGTGTCTGGCTTAAGTGGGTCCTGGGGAATTGAACCTGGATCCTTTGGCTTTGCAGACAAGTGCCTTAACCGCTAAGCCATTTCCCTCACCCCACCATATCTACGTTTACAAGATGGCTTAAAGAGGCAGCCTCCCATGGGAAGAAGTAGTGTAAGTTCTCGTTGGATCTGTTGTTATATAAATGACAGGAGTAGCTCTTGTTCCCTGCAAAAAGCTTCTTGTGTGCATTTTCATTCTTTGAATTTTTTTTTTTTTTTTTTTTTGGTAATCTGACAGCATTTTTTTTTAATTTTCAAAAAGGAACGGTAATTTTTCTGTCCTCCAAACCCGTTCCCCTACAGCGTAATTGAGAATGGGGAATGTTATTAAATACACAAACATATACAGGCTTGTGCTTATTTAGATCCGGTTCACAGAGTGATCCTCCCACTTCAGGAAACAGAAAATAAAAAGCTTCGGGGCTTTTTGAAGCAAACGCTACAAAAATGTTGATATGTTAGAGTTCAAATTGGCTGTCCCTGACAAATTTTCATGCCATTTTATATTAACTTGCTTCATAGATGTCTAATTTTCCAGTTCTGGTGGGATGATACTTGAACAACTCCTGGTGAAATTGACTCTTTAGAAATACTTTCATAATAAAATAATCAAAATGTAGCAAATAGTTGTCATTTAATGTTACTTTCGGTTTCACTGAAATTTTGCTGACATGACTCGATACGACTTCAGTTGGAAGAATGAGAAAAGCGTGTTTTTTTTTTTTTGGTTTTTCAAGGTAGGGTCTCACTCTGGCTCAGGCTGACCTGGAATTCACTATGTAGTCTCAGGGTGGCCTCGAACTCATGGAGATCCTCCTACCTTTGGCAGCTGAGTGCTGATATTAAAGGCGTGCGCTACCATGCCTGGCTCATAAAAGCGTATTTTTTTAATTATTAATTTTTTATTGACACCTTCTATACTTACATACAAAAAACATATGATATTTAGAAGCGTATTTAAAATTTTTTATTATTATTATTTTTATTTATTTTTTGGAGAGAGACACAGAGAGAGACAGAGAGAGAGAGAGAGGAAGACAGATAGAGATGGGCGCGCCAGCAGCCTCTCAGCTGCTGTGAACGAAATCCAGAGAGAAAGAAAGAATCTCTTTACCAAACACAAATGGAAGGTGAAAATTGAATGAAAGAAAGACTGTTGCAGGCTGGGGAGATGGCTTATTGGGTTAAGGCACTTGTCTGCAAAGCCAAAGGACTTCTGGGTCAAGATCAGCCTCACTCACTATTACAACCAGCCCAGGTTTTTTTTTTTTTTTTATTTATTTATTTGAGATAGAAGTAGCGAATGGGTACACCAGGGCCTCCAGCCACTGCAAACAAACTCCAGATGCATGCGCCCCCTTATGCATCTGGCTTACATGGGTCCTGGAGAATCAAACCTGGGTCCTCTGGCTTTGTAGGCAAAGGCCTTAACCGCTAAGCCATCTCTCCAGCCCCGGTCCAGGCTTTTGATGTTCTCTCCTTCTGTGTTTGGTTTTCTGGTTAGCCATCCAGCTTACTGCATCTGCGTAAATACTCCTTCGGTGCCTTTCACTTGGCGTGTGCAAGAATGAATGCTCGCATGCTTGTCTTGATGGACAGCTTCGGTTGATTTATATTGAAACGAGTGGAGAAGGTTAATAACACCCTTTTGAGTCCATCTCTGCTGTGTTTCCTAGACGCAGCGGCAGATTAGAATCACATCCATTTGATGATACTTTATGCTTTGGGGGCCAGGGATTTGGGTTGTGCCAACTGCCTGGCGTGTTTGTTCTTGTGCCCCCTACTGGGTTTCAGCTTTAATCAGACATCTGATTCCTTGGCACTGGTGTCTAGGAAGCTGGGCTTGATGGGCTTTGTCTACCAGACCACCTAAATGCCCCATGCTTTTAGTTCTCCTAAGATACGGAAAGTGGAAGTAGTACCGAGCTTAGCGATTAGCACTGTCATGGGGATTCCCCAGCCCAGCAGTCGCAGAACCAGCTGGATTCCAGGGAGTGGAAACACACACTGCACGGCTGTCCCTGTTTACAATCTTCCCTCTGCACTTCCATTTTCCTGTCCCTGGTGGTGTTAAGTCACACTTCCTGGCAGTCCTGTTTACTACTCACGTTGGTGCTGTACTCACTGGCTGTTCTTTGTATCAGCTCTTAGTTGCCTTTGACAGACCCTACAGTCTAGTCACTTTTTATTTATTTTCTGGACAATTATCATAGCTTTAAATTGACGTCTTCATGTCTCCCTCCTCTCTGTTTCCCCCACCCCCCTGCCATGTAAACTGTCATCAGAATGTTCTTAGAAATATTTCTTCCTTGGCTGGAGAGATGGCTTAGCGGTTAAGGCACTTGCCTGCAAACCAGAGGGCCCAGACTCAATGCCCCAGGACCCATGTAAGCCAGATGTACAAGGTGGTGCATGTGTCTGGAGTTTGTTTGCAGTAGCTGGAGGCCCTGTTGTACCTATTCTCTCTCTCTCTCTCTGACTCTTTTTTTCTCTCTCTGTCTCTCAAGAAATAAATAAACTTGTTAAAAAAATCAAATATTTCTTCTAACATGAATATACTATGATAGCTTCTGGACTGCAAGCAAAGACCTCTTTTTGGTTTCAAAACCCCAACCTAGGGCTGGAGAGATGGCTTAGTGGTTAAGCGCTTGCCTGTGAAGCCTAAGGACCCAGGTTCGAGGCTCGATTCCCCAGGACCCACGTAAGCCAGATGCACATGGTGGCACATGCGTCTGGAGTTCGTTTGCAGTGGCTGGAGGCCCTGGCGCACCCATTCTCTCCCACTCTCTTGCCCCCACTCCCTTTCTCTGTCTCGAATAAGTAAATTTAAAAAATAAATAAATAAACCCCAACCTACTCTCTTCGCTCTTTTTCTACTCTTCCTGTACTCCTTCAGCTCTCCAACGTATATAGTGACAATATTCCCAAAATAATGCTTAAGCCTTCCTCTGCCCCTCCAGTATGCCTTCCTAGCTCTCCCCTTGGTGTGCACGGACCTTCCAGAATTCCCCATCTTTTGAAATCCTCTTCATCTTTCAATATTAAACTGAAATTGAAGCCCTTCTATGAGCTCGCCCTTGATCTTCTGAATGGCAGCAATAGTCGGCGTCAATGTCCCCGACTCTCTCGCTTCTTTTAAAGTGTTTTAAGAACTCAACTTCAAGTCCTTTTTACAAGCTGATCCTACAGTAAAGCATGTCTCGTTCACCACCTGGAACGTCTCCCAGTTCCCAATGTAGCCCCCTCAGTAGATGCTCAACTTACGTTCTGTTTGAACCTTCGTCCCTAGCCAGAAATTTAGTAGACAGATAATCCATAAATTTCTAATGATGGATAAATGATTTATTAGAGTTCAGAAAGCATTAATGCTAGTCAGATTATTGGCAAGAGACAATGGCTGAGGCTTATTAAATGGGCTGTTATGGACACTAAAGAGGCTTCTACTTATGACCTTTATGTTTGCCCCAAAGAAGGTGAAGACAAATTTCCAAGGGAAATCTAGCTATTAATCATGTTTATTAAGAGGTCTGAGTATTTTGACAGCTTAAACTTGGGCTATATTCACAGACAAACAAAAACACATATTTATACACGAAAAACAACACCTAGAGGGAATGATAAACTATCTGTTCCATCAGACATTTCTTGTGTTCATAAAATATAAACCTAAAGGGCAGGAGAGATGGCTTAGCGGTTAAGGCGCCTGCCTGCTAAGCCTAAGAACGCTGGTTCCAATCTCCAGCGGTTCCAATCTCCAGGTCCCACGTTTAGCCAGATGCAAAGTGACGCAAGGGCGCAATGCCGCACTTGACCACAAGGGGGCGCACGCGTCTGGAGTTTGTTCGCAGCAGCTGAGAGGCTGCTGGTGCACCCATCTCTATCTGTCTCTCTGTCTCTCTGTCTGTCTCTCTCTCTGTGTGTCTCTCCAAAAATAAAAACTAATAATAAAAATTAAAAATAATAATAAAAAGAGGGCTGGAGAGATGGCTTGGGGTTAAGGCGCCTGCCTCCTAACCCTAAGAACACTGGTTCCAATCTCCAGCGGTTCCAATCTCCAGGTCCCACGTTTAGCCAGATGCAAAGTGACGCAAGGGCGCAATGCCGCACTTGACCACAGGGGGCGCATGCATCTGGAGTTCCGTTCATAGCAGCTGAGAGACTGCTGGCGCACCCATCTCTATCTGTCTTCCTCTCCCTCTCTCCCTCTCTCTTTGTTTCTCTCCCCACCCCAAAAAGACAAAAAATAAGCCTAAAGTTAGTCACGGGATTTTTTTCTTAATGCCATCCACCAGGAAACCTGAATACGTGTTTGCTTATGTGTTTTTAGAAACTTTTCACACATGAGGAGCAGGTGAGCTTCATAGAAGACGTGTGCCCAGAATCAGAGACCCTTTGCCAGCCATGAAGGGAGCCTGCGTCGTGGCATGGCTATTCTCAAGCTTGGGCATATGGAGACTCGCCCGACCTGAGGTCCAGGATGCCACCCAGTGCCAGCGAGCTGAACATCCCGTTATCACCTACAAAGGTAAGAGACACCTCTGTGCTGGTGGCAGGGCCGCTACGTAAGTTCAGCTGCCATGTTTCTTGGCGAGTTAATAAAGGAGCTATCCTGTAACTCTTGATTCGGGCACGAGTTTAAAATAGAGACCAAGATGAAAAGAATTCTTCCACGTTTAAAATTGCATATCCAGAAATAGCACTGCCTCATAAAGGATCCAAAATGGGATTTTCATGGGTGGAAATTCCATTATTTCAGCCCACCTTCATGTAGCAGATGCTTGTGGGCCTTGCTGGCACTCAGGTGGCCCACAACAATAGCCAAGCTATAAGAAAAAAAAAAAAAAAAAAGATTCTGCTTTGGCATTTCCCAAGAGAGCCAAGATCTTCCCGCTGGGTTATACCCCTTTAAATCTAGCACTGCAGGAGAGCAGAATTTGTGTGTTATTTCAAGCATCTCCCTGGGATAGTAAAGTTAGTTAGCCTTTCTTAAGGGCATGGCCACTCTTTTTTGTCAAAATTTATTTAGGAGCTGGGTGTGGTGGCGCACGCCTTTAATCCCAGCACTCGGGAGGCAGAGGTAGGAGGATCACTGTGAGTTCGAGGCCACCCTGAGACTACATAGTGAATTCCAGGTCAGCCTGAGCCAGAGTGAGACTCTACCTTGAAAAACCAAAAAAAAAAAAAAAAAAAAAAAAACACAAAACAAAACAAAAAAAAAAGTATTTAGGTTCTTTATACCCTGAACAATTGAGCAATTAAGGATGAAAAAAAAAAAGTCTGTCTTTTTATCCTTAAGGTGCTTATTTCACTACATTAATTTAGACATGGCTATTTTATTATTTGTTCAAAACAAACAGCCTCATATTTTGCTACTTTTTTAAAAAAGATTTTTATTTTTATTTATTTATTTATTAGAGACAGACAGAGGGAAAGAGAGAGAGGGAGAGTAAGAATGAGCGTGCCAGGGCCTCTAGCCGCTGCAAACGAACTCTAGATGTGTGCAGCCCTTGTGCATCTGGCTTACATGGGACCTGGAGAATTGAACTGGGGTCCTTAGGTTTCACAGGCCAATGCCTTAACCGCTAAGCCATCTTTCCAGCCATGTTTTGTTAGTTTTCAAAATTTGCACCAAAAATTTCAAACGTGTAGAAAAATAGGAACAATGATTTGAGGTACACCCAGCCTCACATTCATCAATCCATAACACATGTATTTCTCATTTAAATTCCCCACCTGTGATCCATCCACACATAAAAGCCTTTTTGAGACAAATTAGGAAATCATATAATATTATCTAGTGTACATAAGTCTGTAACTATTAACAGTAAGCCCATTACGATGCCATTTGTACAACAAAGAAAAATTTTTAAATATTTTTAGTTTTATTTATTTATTTGAGAGAGAGAGAATGGGTGTACCAGACCCTCTAGCCATTGCAAATGAACTCCAGACGCATGCACCACCTTGTGCATCTGGCTTACGTGGGTCCTGGGGAATCGAACTGAGGTCCTTTGGCTTTTCAGGCAAGTGCCTTAACCACTAAGCCATCTCTCTAGCCCTTATTTGAGAGAGAGAGAAAGAAGAAAGAAAATTTACCAAACCAAAATAATTTCATAAAACATCAGCTCACAGTCCGATGGGGACCTGGATTTGGTCTGTTAACAGTTCAATATGATGAGGATCTGCATGCTGGGCAGTTTGTTGACCGATTTCTTGAATGTTTTAAAAATCTTTTTGTTTTTCTTTGTGTCCCATGCCAAAGATTTTTTTTTTTTGGAGAGAGACACGGAGACAGACAGAGAGAGAGGGAGAGGAAGACAGATAGAGATGGGTGCGCCAGCGAACGAACTCCAGCTGCATGCGCCCCCTTGTGGTCAAGTGCGGCATTGCGCCCTTGCATCACTTTGCATCTGGCTAAACGTGGGATCTGGAGATTGGAACCGCTGGAGATTGGAACTGGCGTTCTTAGGCTTAGCAGGCAGGCGCCTTAACCGCTAAGCCATCTCTCCAGCCCCCAAAGAGTTTTTAATGCACTTGAGTTGTTTGCTCTATAGAGCATCCCAGGCTGGTTATTGCCCACCACACCCTGATGTGTTACTCAGGCGTTCTCGGGTCTCTATCAGCTTTGTACACCCACAGTGCCCTCGTAGGTCCTGATTTGAACCTGGGCTCCCCTCTTTTTGGCTTTCCAGGTATAAGCGTGATGCTGCGTGCTCTCACCATGAGGCAGAGAAGCCAGTAGAGACGTCAGTAGTTATTCATGGTCACTGCCTCAATAATAGACTGATGTTGGGGTCCCCCCCAAGGCCAGCTCAGGAGGGACGATAGGGTCTCTGCCGAGTTGGGGTGAGCAGCGCGGAGTCACGACACAGACTCCGGGAGTTGGGTGAAAGCGGAAGCGAGAATCCACGAACTCGTTTATTTAGCACGATGCACATAGGGTTTAAGGGGCTGCTAATCCTTGTATGGGGTGGTCCCCTATTTGTGACCAATGACAGCCTGTCTCTGGACAGGACATCTCGTAGTAGGCTTCTCGTGAGCATGGGACTGTAACTATTGTCACATCAAGCCTGCGCAGAACGCCATGTTCACAGAAGCCACTTCCTGTTTTCTTCTGCCATGCGGTCTGGCTAGGACCAGGCCTGTATTGTGCCATACAGACTGATTCCTTCCGGGAAAAAAACCTGAAATTTTCTCATGTTATTATTCTTTCGTTATTCAGTGCATCCTTTACATAAACTCATTTTCCTTCGTGAGCTGTCTGTGCCTCCAGACAGTGCAGCTCAAATTGGAGAGGCAGAAGTAATGTTTGCGCTATCACCACTGGTGGTTGGGCTCCCTGGACTTAACCCCAAGCCATCTCTCCAGCCCTCTTTTTTATTATTATTTTTAATTTTTTATTATTAGTTTTTATTTTTGGAGAGACACACAGAGAGAGAGACAGAGAGAGGAAGACAGATAGAGATGGGTGCACCAGCAGCCTCTCAGCTGCTGTGAACAAAATCCAGATGTGTGCGCCCCCTTGTGGTCAAGTGCGGCATTGCGCCCTTGCGTCACTTTGCATCTGGCTAAACGTGGGACCTGGAGATTGGAACCGCTGGAGATTGGAACCAGTGTTCTTAGGCTTAGCAGGCAGGCGCCTTAACTGCTGAGCCATCTCTGCAGCCCTTTAGGTTTATATTGTATGAACACAAGAAATTTCTGACGGAACAGATAGTTTATCATTCCATCCATCAATGAGATGCTGAACTTATTGCTGTTTCCTTACCCTGTTAAGTAGCGTCTTATTGCCACAAGGATCTTACGATCGTTTTGTAGAAGGTGGAATCATGGGCCTTTCAAGTGCAGGGTACCCTCTTGAGGAGGGGTCCTGACTTCTTCTGACAAGTCACCACAGTTCTCATTGACAGCTTTTCCATCTAGGATGAACGATGCTTGTAACCCTCTCTACCCCTTTCCTTCTTTAGCTTTGGAAATTGCTCATTTCTGGCTGCTTGGAACACACTAATTAGTGCTCTCCAAGCTTTTTTAGTGAGCAGTGCTAAGAAAAACATGGACAGAAATAAAATGCGTTATAATCGCTTCCAGATTCTTCCAACACATCTTTAGCACCTTTTTTGTTTGTTTGTTTGTTTGTTTGTTTTTTTCGAGGTAGGGTTTCACTCTAGCTCAGGCTGACCTGGAATTCACTCTGTAGTCACAGGGTGGCCTTGAACTCACGGTGATCCTCCTACCTCTGCCTCCTAAGTGCTGGGGTTAAAGATGTGCGCCACCACGCCTGATGGGGACCTTTTATCTTTTTTTTGTGTCTGATTTATATTTATTTATTTATGACAGAGAGAGGGACCGAGAGAGAGAGAGAGAGAGAGAGAGAGAGAGAGAGTGAGAATGAGCATGCCGGGGCTTCTAGCCACTGCAAATGAACCCCAGACACATGTGCCACCATGTGTATCTGGCTTATGTGGGACATGGAGCACTGAACCTGGGTCCTTAGGCTTTGCAGGCAAGTGCCTTAACCACTAAGCCATCTCTGCAGCCCTTTTTTTTTCTGATTTATTTGAGACAGAGAGAGGGACAGAGAGCCTTTTTTTGTTAAATAATTTTATTTTTATTTATGAGAGAGAGAGGAGAGAGACAGAGAGAATGGGCATGCCACTGCAAACAAAACTCCAGATGCATGTGCATCTGGCTTATGTGAATACTAGGGAGTTGAACCTGTGTCCTTAGGCTTTGCAGGCAAGTGCCTTCACCACTAAGCCATCTCTGCAGCCCTTTTTTTTTCTGATTTATTTGTATTTATTTGAGACAGAGAGCCTTTTTTAAAAAAGAATTTTATTTTTATTTATGAGAGAGAGAGAGAGAGAGAATGGGCATGCCACTGCAAACAAAAACTCCAGGGCTGGAGAGATGGCTTAACAGTTAAACGCTTGCCTGTGAAGCCTAAGGACCCTGGTTCGAGACTTGATTCTCCAGGACCCAAGTAAGCCAGATGCACAAGGGGGCGCACGCATCTGGAGTTCGTTTGCAGTGACTGGAGGCCCTGGCATGCCCATTCTCTCTCTCTACCTGCCTATTTCTGTATCTTTCTCTCTCTCTCTCTCTCTCTGTCTCAAATAAATAAATAAATAATAAAGTATTTAAAAACAAAAACAAACAAAAAAAACTCCAGATGCATGTGCATCTGGCTTACGTGAGTTCTAGGGAGTTGAACCTGGGTCCTTTGGCTTTGCAGGCAAGTGCCTTAACTCCCCAGCCCCGCCCCCCCAATTTGCTTTTTTATTTTCCCAGTGCTAGAGATGGAACGTAAAGCCTGCTAGCCAATCGCTTCATCACTGAATTTGTCTAGTTTTAGCTCTGGATGGGACAGTCCACGATTGTTGAGTGGTTATCTGTGCTGACTAGGGTCTGTGCTCTGGACGCAAGAGGAGTCATAGGTCAGTCTCGGTTAAGAGGAGTCCAGACTACTTTGAAATGATTCACCACACAGCATACTGCAGTAAAGGTCTTTGTTACGTGCATGGAGCCCAAGAGAGGAATGTAGAAGCCAGCCAGACCCCTGCTTCAGAAAGTCGTTAAGGAAGGTTTCCGAGGAGAGTTTGTGACAGCGCTGACGTGTGAATGATTGCCGGAGGAAGATATTCATGAGACTCAAGAAGAGCAGGTGGTCCAGGGAGAGAAAGGGAGCAATCGGTCCATTTTAAAGCCAGAGAAGGAACCTTGTGGTCCTGGCCAGTTTGATGACATGAGCAGGATGGCGAGATTCAGTGGGATGTGACAATGCAGGGGGTCTGCACAAGTTCATTCACAAGATACAGGTCTTCCATGCGCAGGGAATCTTTGATGATGTTTTATCAATCATCTCACCCTTCCTTCCCATACCCCCCAGACGCAGAAGCATCACACACCTCCTCAGGATCTGTCACTCCTGACTCTGCCCACCAACAGCCCTACATCCTGGGTGCCCTCCTCCCCCCCACCCTGCTACTTCAGCCTGCCTCATCGCTGGTGGGCTCTATTTCCTGCCAGCTAAGCCTTCACCTGTTGCATCGACGCCCCCCCTCCTACACCTTGGAGACTTTCCTTAACCAGTTCTCTCTCTCTCTCCAACATCTTCCTTCACCTGGCTCTTCCTTGTGTCCACTTAAAGTTAACTTGGTCATGCTCTTTTATTTTAATTGATTTATTTATTTGACAGAGAAAGAGGGAGGGAGGAAGAAAGAAAGAAAGAGAGAGAGAATGGGAACTCCAGGGCCTCCAGCAACTGCAAATGAACTCTAGATGCATGCATCCCCTTGTGCATCTGGTTTACGTTGGTCCTGGGGAATCGAACCTGGGTCCTTTGGCTTTGCAGGCAAACGCCTTAACTGCTGAGCCATCCCTCCAGCCCAGGATCATGCACTTTTAGAACCCATTTCCCGTCCTCTTGTGCACTCCTTGAAATGGCTCTTGTTATACCCGAGCAGTGCGTCATTGCTTTGGCACATGAACACCTTTTTTTTTTTTTTGCAAGGCAGGATTCTATGGGAACATTTGAGAAAGTATCCTGAATTACTACCCAGTGTGCGTTTTCTCTTTTCTTTCTCTCTTTCTTTCTTTCTTTCTTTCTTTCTTTCTTTCTTTCTTTCTTTCTCACTTCCTTCCTTTCTTTCGTTCTTCCTTCCCTCCTTTCTTTCTTTCTTTCTTTCTCTCTCTCTCTTTCTTTCTTCCTTTCTTTCTGTCTTTCTCCCTTTCTTTCTCTCCTTCCTTCCTTCCTTTCTTCCTTCCTTCCTTCCCTCCCTCCCTCCTTTCTTTTTCTTTCTTTCTTTCTTTCTTTCTTTCTTTCTTTCTTTCTCTCCTTCCTTCCTTCCCTCCCTCCCTCCCTCCCTCCCTCCCTCCCTTCTTTCTTTCTTTCTTTCTTTCTTTCTTTCTTTCTTTCTTTCTTTCCTTTCTTTCTTTCTTCTTTCTCCCTCCCTCCTTTCTTTTTCTTTCTTCCTTTCTTTCTGTCTTTCTGTTTTCTTTCTTTCTTTCTTTCTTTCTTTCTTTCTTTCTTTCTCTCCTTCCTTCCTTTCTTCCTTCCTTCCTTTCTTCCTTTCTTCCCTCCCTCCCTCCTTTCTTTTTCTTTCTTCCTTTCTTTCTGTCTTTCTTTCTTTCTTTCTTTCTTTCTTTCTCTCCTTCCTTCCTTTCTTCCTTCCTTCCTTCCCTCCCTCCCTCCTTTCTTTTTCTTTCTTTCTTTTCTTTCTTTCTTTCTTTCTTTCTTTCTTTCTTTCTCTTTCTTTCTCTCCTTCCTTCCTTCCCTCCCTCCCTTCTTTCTTTCTTTCTTTCTTTCTTTCTTTCTTTCTTTCTTTCTTTCTTTCTCTCCTTCCTTCCTCCCTCCTCCCTCCTCCTCCCCTCCCTCCCTCTTTCTTCTTTCTTTCTTTCTTTCTTTCTTTCTTTCTTTCTTTCTTTCTTTTTCTTTCTTCCCTCCTCCCTTCTTTCCTTCTTTCTTTCTTTCTTTCTTTCTTTCTTTCTTTCTTTCTTTCTTTTCTTTCTTTCTTTCTCCCTTCCTTCCTTCCTTTCTTCCTTCCTTCCTTCCTTCCCCTCCCCTCCCCTCCCCCTCCCTCCCTCCCTCCCTCCCTCCTCTTCTCCCTCCCTCTTCCTTCCTTTTTCTTTCTTTCTTTCTTTCTCTCTCTCTCTCTCTCTCTCTTTTTTCTTTCTTTCTTTTTGGTTTTTCAAGATAGGGTCTCACTCAATCTCAGGCTGACCTGGAATTCACTGTGTAGTCTCAGGGTGACCTCGAACTCACGGCGATCCTCCTACCTCTGCCTCCCAAGTGCTGGGATGAAAGGCATGCGCCACCACGCCTGGCTCCAGAGTGCATTTTTAATGGCATAACTCAGTGTTATGCACTGGACATTTATGATGCCAGCGGCTGCTGATGAACTAGACTGCGAACCAGAGCAGGACCTTAATGTCAGCACACACATTTTGTCACTGTCTTGAGTTGACATACCTGGCCAGACAGAAGAGGCAGGTGGGATGTTTTGGGGTTTTTTTCCCCCTCAGCTCCTCCTGTCTTGCGGGGTTCATTGCTTCGCACGCTCTAACAGCTTGCTGAGTGTGCAAGGCTGCTCCTTTGACTGCGTGTTCTAGAATATTCATCCTTGAATGTGCAGTACTTGCTAAAACACCCTGACCCGTTACCAGTACGCCGTTCGCACTGATGTCCTTGTCATTGGTGACCCTAGAAGTAGCAGCAGGCTTCTCAGCATGCTGATGGAGTCTCATAAGCACCACGAAAATTAGTTTTAAATGTTTAATGTGTACTTAAGGCAATTGTCCCTCGTCTTTCTTTGTCTGTGCAGTGATTAAAGTTGACCCAGCATGCTGGCTGTTTAGAATGGGCCTATGGAGAGCAAATTCCAACTGTGCCCAAGGAAAGACCACTGGTGGACCAGTCACATCCTATTTGACAAAAACCTTCCAGCCTTAATATCATGACCGATTTGGGGGGCTTTTCTTTGCGAGGGTGTCTTTGCTGGAAGCATTTAGGATTCATCCACAGGATTGCATTTGCCTACAGGATCAGTCACGACACTGTTCATTTCCACTCTCAGGCGCCTGCAGCTTTTATTTATTTACTTACTTAATTAATTTATTTATTTAGGTTTTTCGAGGTAGGTAGCCCAGGCTGACCTGGAATTCACTATGCGGTCTCAGGGTGGCCTCGAACTCGTGGTGCTCCCTCCTACCTCTGCCTCCCGAGTGCTGGGATTAAAGGCTCACTTTACATCTCTCCAGCCCCTCAACTTGCATTTTTATTCGTGCTCCACAATCCGAATGATTATTTTGCATACATCCTGTATTTTTTGAATCATATAATGTGATTTATGAATGTGCGGGAAAGATGGCTTTGTGAACTGTTGATGGGGAAATTATAGAACAACTTCTGTTACTGTTTTCTTATTATTATTTTGGTTTGTTTTTTTGAGGTAGGGTTTCACTCTGGCCCAAGCTGACCTGGAATTCACTATGTAGTTTCAGGGTGGCTTTGAACTCACAGCGATCCTCCTACCTCTGCCTCCCCAGTGCTGGGATTAAAGGAATGCGCCACCACGCCTGGCTGTGTTTTATTACTATTATTATTATTATTAATTTTCATTGCTTGGCAGTTCTCAATCCACCTTGCTCTGAGAGTTGCTTTCTACTTCTCTCTGACATGCCAAATACACATTTCCTATTGCCCTGAAAACTGCATTGCTGTTCTGAATCCACCTTTCTCACTTCTTTTGACATTCATGCCAAATACTCTCTGACATCCACACAGCCGGCATTTTGGCCTGCCACCAGCTTCCCTGGCAGTCCCTAAGCAATCTTGCGTGTTCTTGATGGCACAGGTAACTGGGTCCTGCTGGCAAACAGGGGCGATTGCATTGACTTTTCTGCATTTTCCTCAGTGTATTCTCTAATTCAGTCAAATCTTAAATTTTTGTTCTTTCTTGAACCTCCCTCAATACTAAGAGGAGAATAGCGAGGAGGTATACGTTAAGGTTTGGAAAGATCTTTTTTTTTTTAATTTCTCATGCTCCACGTGGAAGTCAGGCTTGAGTTGAGCCACATGCCCTGCGTGTGGCAGGAAACCGTTTTTTTTTTTTAATTTTTTTAAAAAAATAAAACAAATATTTTATTATTTTTTTATTTTTTTTAAATATATTTTTTTTATTTATATTATTCTGATTTTACATTCATAGTACTGGTTCCATTGTCCTCCTCCTCGTCCTCCCACTTTTGAAAAAAATTTATTTATTTGCAAGCTGAGATAGAGATAGAGAGAGAGAGGGAGAGAGAGAGACAGACAGAGAGAGAGAATGGGCACGTCAGGGCTTCTATCCACTGGAAACGCACTCCAGATGCATGTGCCCCTTGTGAATCTGGCTTACATGGGTCCTGGGGAATCGAACTTGGGTCCTTTGGCTTTGCAGGCAAATGCCTTAACCGCTAAGCCATCTCTCCAGCCCAGGAAACAGTTTTCTTGCTCATGACCACGGTGCTGGTTATAATGCCATACAGAATGATGCTGTGAACCAATGCACCAAAATAAATCCGTGCCCTCAACTCTGGTTATACCAAGGCTTTGGTAACACTGCCTGGCCATTCCCATCTTGGATGTACTTCTACACAGCATACAAGATCGCCTGTGAACGTTATTAACTAAAATCAATGAAGCGAGGCCCCGATGCCCGAGCGGCTGAGCAAATTGTCATCTGCAGCTTTGAGTTTTTTTAATTTTTTTTATTATTTTTTTTTTTTGAGAGAGAGAGATACAGAAATAGGCAGGGGGAGAGAGAGAGAGAGAGAGGGAGAGAATGGGTGCGCCAGGGCCTCCAGCCACTGCAAACGAACTCCAGATGCATGCACCCCCTTGTGCATCTGGCTTACGTGGGTCCTGGGAAATCGAGCCTTGAACCGGGGTCCTTAGGCTTCACAGGCAAGCGTTTAACCGCTAAGCCATCTCTCCAGCCCATGCAACTTTGAGTTTTGTGCCACTCAGTTCTGTGGCTTCAACACAAAGAGCATCTTGGCTTCAGCTTGTTTGAAGAGAAGCGCGGAAGTCCATTTTATTAATAATTCAGTCACGGGGTTACCCCTGTTAGCAAAGAGAACTCCTTGTCCGCATCAAGTTTGGGGAGACAGCCAGTTGATACTGAGTGCACCTTGTTTTGGAACTGATAGAAAATATAAAGAAGGGCTGGAGGGATGGCTTAGCTGTTAAGGCGTTTGCCTGCAAAGCCAAAGGACCCAGGTTCGATTCCCCAGGACCCACGTAAGCCAGATGTACAAGGAGGGGTTGGAGGCGCACGAGTCTGGAGTTTGTTTGCAGTGGCTGGAAGCCCTGGTGTGCCCATTCTCCTCTCTCTCTCTCCCTCTTTTTTTTTTAAATTTTTTATTATTTTTTTGGAGAGAGACACAGAGACAGAGACAGACAGAGAGAGAGGGAGAGGGAGACAGATGGAGATGGGCACGCCAGCAGCCTCTCATCTGCTGTGAACGAACTCCAGACGCGTGCGCCCCCTTGTGGTCAAGTGCGGCATTGCGCCCTTGCGTCACTTTGCATCTGGCTAAACGTGGGACCTGGAGATTGGAACCGCTGGACATTGGAACCAGCGTTCTTAGGCTTAGCAGGCAGGCACCTTAACCCCTAAGCCATCTCTCCAGCCCTCTCCCTCTTTTTTTTTTTTTTGTCAAATAAATAAATAAATCAAAATAAAATATTTTTAAAAAATTTACAAAAGAAAATATCAAGTAGTGATAGATCACGGAGCGGTGTGTTGGTGTAACCACGTGTACTGGACACTTACCTGTAACCAACCAGTCTTGCACCTCTTATTTATTCATTGAAATAAGCACTGAATCATTGTGTGCATCTGCAGAGCACAATGTGAAATTCAGTGCATACACACACAATCTGTAATGATCATACCAGGGTAGTGAGCACTCCTTTCACAGTAAACCTTTATCATTTCTTTGTCTTGAGGGGTCACGGAAGTCTCTTCTGGTTCTTTCCATGCTACAGAACAGATTGTCATTCCATTTTTCTGCCCCTCTCTGGAGGGTCGTCAGGGTGCTAGGCCCATGGCGCTGGGTCCCCACCAGATGGTTTCCTGTTAAGATATGTGCATAGGATGGAGTGGGGGCGGGAACTGTGGCGGCCAAGGGAGAAGATGACGTGTGCATCTAGCAGCAGGGCCATTCCAGCCTCTTGCTGTCCAGGGGGTCAGTGGATACAGAGTAGGGACATTAGAACGGGCAGTGGGGGTAGCCCTGGTTGGAGGCAGTGTTGGCTGGGCTAAGGATATTTAGCAGCAGACCCCAGGAACCGATTATTTTCTGGGTAGAGCTTCTTTGGGAAGCAGAGTTGATTTTTGTACGTGTGGAGAGAGTATGAGAGATCTTTTTGGTTTTTCAAGGTACGGTCTCACTCTAGCTGAAATTCTCTATGTCGTCTCAGGGTGGCCTTGAACTCACAGCGATCCTCCTACCTCTGCCTCTCCAGTGCTGGGATTAAAGGCGTGCGCCACCACGCCCGGCTGAGAGTATGAGAGATCTTAAGCTAGACATGTAGCTGAGGGGTTTCAGCAGCTCAATATTGGATATGTTGAGCTTGAAATGCTATAGACATGTCTGGAATTTTTCTTGCTTTCTAGTTTTTAACTATAAGATCTGATACTTTGGAAATTATACATAGATTGTAAGAGGATCATATTTTTGTTTTGTGTAATTTCTAGGAAACAGATATCTTACTTAAGTTGAAATATAGTATAGTGGAGCTGGCAAGATGGCTTAGCTGTTAAGGCATTTGCCTGCAAAGCCAAAGGACCCTGGTTCGATTCCCCAGGACCCCACGTTAGCCAGATGCACTAGGGGGTACACGTGTCTGGAGTTTGTTTGCAGTGCCTGGATGCCCTGGCCCAGCCATTCTCCCTCACTCCCTCTTTTTCTATCAAATAAATAAATAAATAAAAATAAAATATTAAAAAGGGCTGGGCGTGGTGGCGTACGCCTTTAATCCTGACACTCGGGAGGCAGAGGTTGGAGGATCACCATGAGTTTGAGACCACCCTGAGACTACAGAGTGAATTCCAGGTCAGCCTGAGCTAGAGTGAGACCCTACCTCAAAAAACCAAATTAGAAAAAATTATATATATTATATTAAATTATTTATTATTATTAATTATTAATAACAATTATATTATTAGTTAATGTTATATGCTATTATATGATATATTATATTTTATATATATATAAAGAAATATGGCATAGTGGACTTTACCGTCTGGCTGTGATCTGTGATCAAAAAGGGTCTCAAGGCTTGGCATGGTGGTGCATGCTTTTAATCCCAGCACTCAGGAGGCAGAGGTAGGAGGATCGCTGTGAGTTCGAGGCCACCCTGAGACTACATAGTGAATTCCAGGTCAGCCTGGGCCAGAGTGAGACCCCCACCTTGAAAAACCAAAATATTAAAATTTAAATAATAATAATAAAAGGATAGTTGGCTTACTCTCCTGCGTGAAATATAAAACAGAGGGTTTTATAAACTAAACTGATTAGACCCTGGTCAACAGAGAGAAGACAAAGCCGAGGTGGGTGACGGGACCGAGGAGAGGGAAGGTCAACTGTCTCTAGGACACTGTGTTTTGAGAAGAACCAAATAGGACAGAAACCTTTGACAGTGACCACAGCTGTAAGCACATTAGAACGAAACTACATGTGAGTGTCAGGGCGGCCTTTGAAAATTGGGTTCAAAGTGAAGCATTTTTTGTTTGTTCTGTATAATCTGTGGCTCGGAAAAATGACAAGGAAAAAATGGTCTGCAGGCAAAGCGGAACTTGGGAGGTATGCAAAGCACTTCTTGACTTTTTTAAAAAGTATTTTATTATTTATTTATTTATTTGAGAGAGAGATACAGAAATAGGCACGTAGAGAGAGAGAGAGAATGGGTGCGCCAGGGCTTCCAGCCACTGCAAACGAACTCCAGATGCATGCGCCCCCTTGTGCATCTGGCTTACGTGGGTCCTGGAGAATCGAGCCTCGAACCGGGGTCCTTAGGCTTCACAGGCAAGCGTTTAACTGCTAAGCCATCTCTCCAGCCCACTTCTTGACTTTTTAAAATATTTTGTTTTTTATTTATTTGTGTGTGTGAGAGAGAGAGAGAAAGGGTGTGCCAGGGCCTCCAACCACTGTAGATGAACTCCAGATGCATGCTACACTTTGTGCATCTGGCTGTCGTGGGTCCTGTGGAATTGAACCTGGGTCCTTTGGCTTTGCAGGCAAATGCCTTAACCGCTAAGCCATCCCTCCAGCCCCTCACTTCTTGATTTTGTTAGGAATGGAGAAAGGTCTATTTTCTATTATTTTTGAGTCTCTCAAGGAAGAAAAGCTCAAGGGAAGAGCATCATTCAGCAAAGTGGAAATATGGAAGACGTGGGGACTAAACATAATTCTTTGTCAAGGTCAGTGCAGTCCACAAGCCTCTGTCTAAATTCATAAGGGAAGAGTGAGACGCCATCACTTCCAAGCCCAGAAGGATAGTAATAGAAAGATGTGAATGGGGGCTGGAGAGATGGCTTAGCGGCTAAGGTGTTTGTCTACAAAGCCAAAGGATCCTGGTTCGACTCTCCAGGCCCCATGTAAGCCGGAGTCACAAGGTGGTGCATGCATCTGGAGTTTGTTTGTAGTGGCTGGACGCCCTGGCGCACCCATTCTCTCTCTCTTTCTCTCTCTCTCTCTCTGCCTGCCCCTTTCTCTCAAAATAAATAAATAATATATTTAAAAAAAAGAAAGATGTGAATGAAAAAGGAAAAGCTACACTTTGACAATGCACATAAGATTCAACTCATAAAAAATAATTTTTCTTTTCTTTTCTTTTCTTTTTTTCTTTTCTTTTCTTTTCTTTTCTTTTTTCTTTTCTTTTCTTTTCTTTTCTTTTCTTTTTTCTTTTTTCTTTTTTCTTTTCTTTTCTTTTCTCTTTGAGGTAGGGTCTCACTCTAGCTCAGACTGACCTGGAATTCACTATGTAGTCTCAGGGTGGCCTTGAACTCATGGCAATCCTCCTACCTCTGCCTTCCAAGTGCTGGGATTAAAGGCATGCATCACCACACCCGGCTTCATCAAAAGCAGTCCCAGCTACTTTTCGTGGGGTGCTGAGGGAGGACGAACATTTGAGCCCATGGCATTGAGGACCTCTGTGTAAAACCTTGTGATTCCATCAGAATCTTCCAGGGAGGCAGGGAGGAGGGGAGGGACAGAGATGAGGGTGCAGTTAACCTGGATCTCACTCTATGTTAATTAAAGAATATTTAAAATTCTCATGACAGGAATTAAATTGAGTCATTGTCTTCCAAAATCTACTTAGGAGGCTAAGGTAGGAATATTACAAGTTCAAGGTAACTAAGTGTGATCCTGCCTCAAAAAGAAAACAAGGGCTGAAGAGATGGCTTAGGGGTTAAGGCGCCTGCCTCCTAAGCCTAAGAATGCTGGTTCCAATCTCCAGGTCCCACGTTTAGCCAGATGCAAAGTGACACAAGGGCGCAATGCCGCACTTGACCACAAGGGGGCACATGTGTCTGGATTTCGTTCACAGCGGCTAAGAGACTGCTGGTGCCCATCTCTATCTGTCTTCCTCTCCCTCTCTGTCTGTCTTTCTCTGTGTCTCTCTCCAAAAACAAATAAAATAATTTTAAAAAGTTAAAAAAAAAACAAAAACAGAAAACAAGAAGATGGCCGAAGATGGTCTTGCCTGGCATGTGTGAGTTCAGTAGTCACTGTGGAAACCATGTCTGTAAGCAAGAGAGCGTTCACATTCAGCCGACTTCCTCCTGTCACTTCTACATGGACTTGAAAATGGCTGAACACTTCGGCTATCTAAGAGGACTGCAGTAACCTAACCTTCAAGCCAGAGACAATATCCCCCAAAATAAAAGCACAGATCCGAATTTCTCATGAATATAAAAACAAAAATTCTTAATATCCTTTATGCAACCAGACCCAGCAACTTGTCAACAAGTTACTACATGTGCCCAGGCAGGTTTGTTTTTCTTTTCTTTTTTTTTTTTTTTTTTTTTTTATTTATTTTTGGAGAGAGACACAGAGAGAGACAGACAGAGAGGGAGAGGGAGACAGATAGAGATGGGCGCGCCAGCAGTCTCTCAGCTGCTGTGAACGAAATCCAGATGTGTGCGCCCCCTTGTGGTCAAGTGCAGCATTGCGCCCTTGTGTCACTTTGCATCTGGCTAAACGTGGGACCTGGAGATTTGAACATGAGTTCTTAGGCTTTGCAGGCAAGCTCCTTAACTGCTAAGCCATCTCTCCACCCCCAGGCCACTTTTGAAGACAGCCTTTGTGAATCAGTTAGTGCAACAGTTTCATATTTGACCAAAAATTCTATTAAAAAAAATCACCTCAGCAGATGGAAACTTGATAGAAATTACTGCACATACATAATGAAATCTAGCGGTGGAAAATATTGCCTTTACAGGACAAAAATCAGCTAGAAAAATATCTGGGCTGAGATGGCTGACATGTTATACAAGGTCCCACGTTTAGTGAAAGTGACGGAACGGATAACCAAGCACACATCTGGATTTCGTTCTCAGCAGCTGAGACACGCTGGCATGCCCATCTCTGCTTCCTTGCCCTCTTTGTAACTGAATCTGACATGTCATACAACAGTGAAGGAACGGATAACAAGAATTGGCACTCTTGCCTCTCTTTGTAACTTTTGTTCTGGTCAGGGAACCCATATGTGATGGGGCACACTGGATTCAGGAAGGTCCTTGAACCCCAAACCCTAGGTTCATTTCTAAATTTAATCAAAGAATTGAATAAAATCCGACTGAGAAGGATAATTATTAAATTATTATATTTATGGAGGGAAGTCCAGAGCCAAGGAAAAGACACCCACGTGGCTTGAGAGCCCACGTGGAAGGTCCAGAAAAACCTGGAAAAGCAAAGAAAGTTCAGAGAGCTCCTGGCACGTGGGGGGCTGGAGGGGGTCAGGAGCCCGTGTGGAGAGTCATGCCTGGGGCGGGATGGGGGGGGTCTCTTCTTATCCATGCTAAGGAGGAACTCACCAGCATTGGGAAGTTCAGGAAAAGTCAGGGCACCACAGGGATCATACCCTCCCCTTGCAAACATATGCCTTACCTCGTGGTGGGGCCCGACCTTCCTGCTCAGGTGAGCTACAGGGACAGTTGTTTGGTTAGAGCTTGGGGCTGTCTCAGGAAGAGGCTGGCCCTGATACCAAGTTCCAGGGGCTGAACCAACCACAATGTTTAAATCCTAGGGAAAGATCTCCCTCCCAGGAGGGATCCTGTCTTTTTTCTTTCTTCTGTGTGGAAAAACAGATCTAGGTAAAAAAATAAGAATCCAGATCACTGGCTACAGAGCAGGTGCAGACTGAAGGATAATTTCAGGGGTCATTCTGACTGCCTAAGAGAGCTACCTGACTTTTCATTAGAATTGGGAATAACCCATCAATAATATAAATAATAATGAAAGGGAAAATTAAAGTTACCCCTTTGTGCATTTTATTTTATTTTATTTTATTTTATTTTATTTTATTTTATTTTATTTTATTTTATTTTATTTTATTTTATTTTATTTTATTTTATTTTATTTTATTTTATTTTATTTTATTTGCGGGAGTCAGATTCTTGGGCATTGAACAGAGGGGTTTTGAACATGTTAGGCAAGTGTTTCTCCAGTGAGTTCAATGCTAAGCCCCAAAGTTACATTTTTGTTTGGGTTGTTGCTAAAAAAGGATTACCTGGGCTGGAGAGATGGCTTAGCGGTTAAGGCGCCTGCCTGCTAAGCCAAAGAACCCTGGTTCCAATCTCCAGGTCCCGCGTTTAGCCAGATGCAAAGTGATGCAAGGGTGCAATGCCGCACTTGACCACAAGGGGGCGCATGCGTCTGGATTTCATTCGCAGCAGCTGAGAGACTGCTGGCGCGCCCATTTCTGTCTTCCTCTCCCTCTCTCTCTGTCTGTCTCTCTGTGTGCCTCTCTCCAAAAAAAAAAATAATAATTAAAAAAGGATAACCTGTGGAGAACATGTCAATTAGCATTTTTAAAAGAACTTTTTGTTTGTTTGTTTTTGTTTTTTTTTTTTTTCGAGATAGGGTCTAACTCTAGCCCAGGCTGACCTGGAATTCTGTATTCTCAGGGTGGCCTCGAACTCATGGCAATCCTCCTACCTCTGCCTCCCGAGTACAGGAATTAAAGGCGTGCGCCACCATGCCTGGCTTTAAAAGAACTTTTGAACTGGTTGAACTTTTTCTAGTTTCAGAGCACATAGTTAAAATGCAGAATTCCCTTGTGTTGCTCCGTGCTGTCAGCTTACGACAGAAAGCTGCCCTTGTGTATTTACACTAGCGTCATGACAAGGAAATAAAAGTTTATTGAGAAAATTTGTGTCTGCCTGGTGTGGTGGCGCACACCTTTAATCCCAGCACTCGGGAGGCAGAGGTAGGGGGATCGCCGTGAGTTCGAGGCCACCCTGAGAATACATAGTGAATTCCAGATCCACCTGGGCTAGAGCGAGACCCTGCCTCGAAAAACCAAAAAAGAAAAAAAAAAGAAAGAAAATTTGTGCCATTTCTGCACTCTGTAAAGTATAAAACTTTATAGACAAAACTAAAAAAAAAATCCCTAAATAAATAAAAGAGAACTAGTGACCTTGGAATTGATGTGTGAACGTGGCAGTTGACCTTGGCTGCGTTGAAATATGTAGACTTTTGCAAATCAAATCAAAAGCTTATCTCGGTTATTTGAAAAAGTTGAAAAGCTCGTTCTAAAATTTATATGGAAATGGAAAGGATTCAGCTGGCAGAAATAATTTGGAGAGATTATGTTTTGAGTCTTATCACACTGAGCTCATTGAGTTAAGTCAGTCAGTCAGTGTGACAAGTGTCACAGGGAAAATTGTAAGAAAGAAATCTTAGAGACGAAATAGAACTATACATAGAGTCTCAATTAATTTTCAATATTCAGGAGACAGGAAGTGGGAAAATAAGTGCTAGTCAATGTGGTGTTGGAAAACTGAACACACACATATACAAAAAATGAATTTTAACCCACGCAGTATACAAAAATTAACTAATATAGACCATAAATTTTAAGACCTGAAAACACTAAACTTGTTGGAGAGACATTTGAAAAAAATTTTTTTTTCTGAAACTTTAGGATAGGAAGAGATTTCTTGCCTGGGATTGTTAACAAGATGATTATACAAGCAAATTTGATTCATTAGATCATGTAAAAATTAAAAATATTTGCTTTTCATTGTATTGTTAAAAATGGTAAGCATGGCAGATGCTGTGTGTGAATATTTATAACACACACACACACACACACACACACACACACACACACACGGAGTTGTTTCCAAAATATTTAAGATAATCTTCAACAAAATAAGAAAATAAACAAGCTAATTAAAATATAATCTGGGGCTGGAGAGATGGCTTAGCGGCTAAGGCGCCTGCCTCCTAAGCCTAAGAACGCTGGTTCCAATCTCCAGGTCCCACGTTTAGCCAGATGCAAAGTGACGCAAGGGCGCAATGCCGCACTTGACCACAAGGGGGCGCACGCGTCTGGATTTCCTTAGCAGTGGCTAAGAGGCTGCTGGCGTGCCCATCTCTATCTGTCTCCCTCTCCCTCTCTCTCTGTCTCTCTCTGTGTCTCTCTCCAAATAAATAATAAAAAATAAAAATATATATATATATAATCTGTTAGGTCTGACAGGTCCCAATTTGGAGTCACAAGGACAGCAGGATGGTGACAGAGACCTAAGGAAGTGGATGATCCACATTCCTTAAAAACCACCCAGCCATTATCCCCTTCTTGCCTGCAATGCCCCCAGGTCATGGTTTCCTGCCCCCTTATTTTGTAAATCACCTGGTCTCTGTTTTGGTGTCACACCCTGGCTATCTTAGATCTCCCCTCAGCTCTTCCTTTCCTCACCTTCCCCCAACTGAAAGCCCTACAAAGCCCACTTACCTGAGGAACTCAGGTGTTCTGTGCTCCTCTCTTGTTACCCAGCTCCAGCAGCTTCTGCTTCTCTCTAATAAAAGCTTTCATCTTTTGCTTCAGAGTGGACTGCGTGGTCATGATCACTCCTGAACCTTACATATCTTGAACGAATATCTTGCCAGATATTCATGTCATGCATGATAAAATAATTCTTAACATGCAGAAAGTAGCTAGTTATAAAACTGACACATTGGGCTGGAGAGATGGCTTAGGGGTTAAGGCACCTGCCTCCTAAGCCTAAGAACGCTGGTTCCAATCTCCAGCTGTTCCAATCTCCAGGTCCCACATTTAGCCAGATGCAAAGTGACGCAAGGGCGCAATGCCGCACTTGACCACAAGGGGGCGCACGCATCTGGAGTTCGTTCCCAGCAGCTGAGAGGCAGCTGGCGCGCCCATCTCTATCTGTCTCCCTCTCCCTCTCTCTCTGTCTCTCTCTATATCTCTCCAAAAAAAAAACAGACAGATGCCAAGGGTTGACAAGGAGGCATGGTAGTGTGACCAGTGGTTGGCATTTTGGTACCATCAATTTAAAAATCATGCATGTTTAACTTGAGGGCCAGAGAATTCACACCTCACTCTTTGCCCAAGATTAGTGGCATATTGAATGTTTACACAAAGCTTTGTACCCAGGCATTTAGTGTAGCTTTATTTTAATAGCCTGGAAACTGGAAACAATCCAGAAGCGTATGAATGGTAATAAACACATGAATGATATAAAGTAGAGATCTCCCAGGCTAAGGCAGGAAGCAGATTACTTAGACAAGCCGATGAATCTGAAAGGCATTCATCAAAATCTGAAATTTTTGCTGGGCGTCGTGGCACATGCCTTTAATCCCAGCACTGGGGAGACAGAGGTAGGAGGATCACCATGAGTTTGAGTGCACCCTGAGACTACATAGTGAATTCCAGGTCAGCCTGAGCTAGAGTGAGACCCTGTCTCAAAAACATAAAAATAAATAAATAAATAATCTGAAATTTTTAGATTTTGTGTATGAGTTTCCTGTTCTGTGACCACATGTCCTACAAGAAGCAACCTTGGACAGGAGGGACTGGTTGTGGCTCACTGTTCAAGTGATAGGTGCAGTTTTAAAAATATATTTATTAAAAGCCATTGAATTTTACATTTTAAGTGGCAATATTAATGTGTAAACTCTACCTCCGTGTAGTTAGTTCAAAATTCTGGAAGTCTCATGTGAGTTAAAGTGGGACTGATTCAGAAGGAGGACAAGATTTGCAGGAGCTGGGGGAACAGGGTTGAATGTGATCCAAATATATTAGATCTATTCTCAAAATTATTAATTAAAATCCTGTACGTCTCAGCTCTAACATGACATAGCATAGGCATGACAAGAATGTTGAGTCCAATAAACAAATTATTATTATTATTATTTTTTTTTTTCGAGGTAGGGTCTCACTCTGGTCCAGGCTGACCTGGAATTCACTATGTAGTTTCAGGGTGGCCTTGAACTCACAGCGATCCTCCTACCTCTGCCTCCCGAGTGCTGGGATGAAAGGCGTTCGCCACCACGCCCTGCTCCAATACACAGATTCTTTAAGGAATGGCTTCAGTTTATCAAAGCAGGGTGGCACATTTGCATTAAATTAGGCTTAGCCAGTTAGGCCGAGCCATGTTCCTGAAGTTGACAAGGACAGAAGAGAAGACGAAGAACTGTTGGTCTAACACCAATGTATGTGTTCATATTTGTGTATTAGGATAGTAATTCTCTTTCTCGGAATTTAGAAATCTGCCATTTGTTCACATATATATATATACACACATTCTTTTTTTGGAGAGAGACAGAAACAGACAGAGAGGGAGGGAGAGGGAGACAGATAGAGATGGGCGCGCCAGCAGCCTCTCAGCTGCTGTGAACAAACTCCAGACGCATGCGCCCCCTTGTGGTCAAGTGCGGCATTGCGCCCTTGCGTCACTTTGCATCTGGCTGAACGTGGGACCTGGTGATTGGAACTGGGTTCTTAGGCTTAGCAGGCAGGTGCCTTAACCGCTAAGCCATCTCTCCAGCCTGGAACATGTTTCTTTTTGAGAAGGGCTAAGTATGTTTCTAGAGAACCCGTGGTATGATATTGTGGACCGTATAATTAAACAATGTGAATGGTTTACAAAGTAAGTTATCCTTCCAGCCATTTAAATCTTAACTCGATCTTTGATCTGATTAAATACTGTTTGATGTTGATAAGC
This sequence comes from Orientallactaga sibirica, assembly GCA_036365145.1. NCBI lineage: Eukaryota > Metazoa > Chordata > Mammalia > Rodentia > Dipodidae > Orientallactaga > Orientallactaga sibirica. The sequence goes on along the minus strand of JAEOAD010002614.1, from coordinate 2,567,002 downwards.
TGTTTATTTGAAACCCCTGAAGCCTTTTTACCCTTAAGGAACACAATAAAAAGCAAGCCATCTCTCATTGGGAAAGCTTTAAAATTCTATTAAGATAATCCTTGTGAATTTGTGTGCTGATCCCTCCACAGACATCTTACTTGAAAAGAAATTCATCTGTATTTGTGAAACCTAATATGTATATAGTTGGCATTACAGGCAAGGGCTGTAAAATGAGTTTGTATTAATGATAGGACCAAATGCATTTTTCACATCATTTATAAGATATAAATTCCTCACGCTCAAAAGTGCCTGCACAAAATTGTTCAGTGTCTTCTCGGGTTTAATTCAGCTAGTGAAAGCTCCTGAGGGCCATGTTTGGAATTTAGTGCAAAAGAGAGCAACATATGGAAATAATAAATTTATATAGTTGGTTATTAAAGATGCCTGCGATGAAAAAAATCCACTTACACAGCGACGAAAATAAGAGTGGGAAAAGGAAAGTGAAATTGCCATGTGTTCATCATTATCCTTCCTATTTAAGACTTCCCCTTTCCTCCTGAGCCAAACTTGGACACCCTAGGGTTTTTTTTAGCAACTTTTTTTTAAAGTATCCCCCCCAAAAATACTACATCTCTTCTGACTATATCCTGCCCCATCCTGCCTGCTTCCATATGCCCCTTTTCCCTTGAGCTCTCCTTGGTTTTCTTTAATTCATGCCACTCTGTGGTATGAATTAAAAATAGTTTTGGCTTTAACCTAGCAACTGGCCCTTTGCCAGCTCCTTATCTCTTGGCAAGGACCATTTAACTGTTGCCTGATCGGTGGGGGAGAAGTATATAGTTGGATGGTAGTCTGTCTGGGGTTTGATGGCAATTCTCACTGCCTCTGGTTTCCTCTGCTTTGTACCTTTGTGAAACTGCAGTCATAGCAAGAAGAATTTCACCCTCCAAGCGTGACAAGGGCATCTTACTGCGGATGTGTTTCCCTCTCTTTCCACGACTTCAAGCCAGGCAAAAACATTTGCTACTTCTGGCGCCAACCCTAGTATGTAAAACGTGTCTTATCCGGGGGATTTGCTTCCGTTTTTTTACCTTCTAACAGCTGCCCACCCCTGCTGCCTACTGTGTTCGGTTAGAGACAGGCGTTAAGTGCAGAGCCAGCTTATGGCTGTGTATCTGCTTCTTGCTTTTTTATTTTTTTCCTTTTTATATTTTGGTTTTTCGAGGTAGGGTCTCACTCTGGTCCAGGCTGACCTGGGATTCACTATGTAGTCTCAGGGTGGCCTCGAACTCACGGCGATCCTCTTACCTCTGCCTCCCGAGTGCTGGGATGAAAGGCGTGCACCACCACGCCCGGCTGTTTTTTTTTTTTTTTAATTATTTGGGAATCATTCACCTTCACTGGGCATGGATCAGAGAGTAACCCTCCTCAGACAGAGCAAAGCGGGAAGATTTTATCAGAGCTCTGTGACATTTCTTGCGTGTATACAGGTTTAGAATGACTTTTGTTTTGTTTTGTTTTGTTTTGTTTTTGTTTTTTTTTTTTTGAGGTAGGGTCTCACTCTAGCCCAGGCTGACCTGGAATTCACTCTGTATTCTCAGGGTGGCCTCGAACTCACGGCGATCCTCCTACCTCTGCCTCCCAAGTGCTGGGATTAAAGGCATGTGCCACTACGCCCGGCTTGCTTGGAGTTTGAAGTTTTCCTGTTTGATATACTGAATTTTTAAATGAGAGTTACATTCATAGCTTATATTCCATTTTAAAGAAGCTGATGTAAAATAGTAGGTATGGACTTAAAACCATATATGTCATCCCTTAAGATTCACAATGTTCATATTTACCAAAAGGAAAATATTGGAATAGAATTTAAATTTTTCCTTCCACTTGATCTAGGGTTTTGGTTATTCTGGAGCAGATGTGATGGGAGGGGGAGGACCGTTTTAATTTTTTCTTTTCTTTTCTTTTCTTTTCTTTTTTTTTCTTTTCTTTTCTTTTCTTTTCTTTTCTTTTCTCTTCTCTTTCCTTTTCTTTCCTTTCCTTTCCTTTCCTTTCCTTTCCTTTCCTTTCCTTTCCTTTCCTTTCCTTTCCTTCCCTTCCCTTCCCTTCCCTTCCCTTCCCTTCCCTTTCCTTTTCTTTTGAGCTAGGGTCTCCCTCTATATATTCCAAGCTGACCTGGAATTCACTATATAGTCTAGGCTGGCCTCGAACTCACGGCAATCCTCCTATCTCTGCCTCCCGAGTGCTGGGATTAGAGGCGTGCACCACTATGCCCGGCTCAGCTGTGACAAGATCTACAAACCAAGCAGAATAAATCTAAGTCAGCGAGAGAAACCTCTCTCTATCTCTCAAAGGATAGCCTTTAAAATTGTAAATAAGAGCCTGAGGGGCTATCAATAAAAGGAGTCCTCTGTGGAGTCCTCAGGAGGTACCCAAGTTCATTGGCCTCAGGGACTTGAGGGGAAAATTCTGAATGGGGTGGGCACCGATGGCCATGGAAAGCCCTTGTATAATAAAACTCCAACCCGGAGCGAGCTGCTCCATCTTCAGACTGGAAGTTTAGAAGATCCGCACAGGATTGGCATCCTAGGAAGAAGGGAAGAAGTAGGCTTCAGATGGACACCCCTGCTGTGAGGAGAAAGTGGAACACTATCTTTTCTGTGGACCCCCAAAGGGGGCCAGTCAAGTATTCCTAGAGAGGGGTTACCTCCTTAAATACTTGACAAAATCCAGTTGAAAAGATGCAAGGATTATTTCTGCTTCCTGTTGCAGTCCATCACAGCAGGACAGGCCTGGCAGCTGGAGCTTGAAATGCTGGAAGGATGTTCATCCCCAATGACAAACCCGAATACCACAAATACTGGTGCTCAGCAAACAAGATCTTAAAACCCTGTGAACATAGTCTTTGGAAGACTCAAGATAAAATTTTAAACCAGGGCCTGGAGAGACGGCTTAGCGGTTAAGCGCTTGCCTGTGAAGCGTAAGGACCCCGGTTCTAGGCTTGATTCCCCAGGGCCCACGTAAGCCAGATGCACAAGGTGGAGCATGCGTCTGGAGTTCGTTAGCAATGGCTGGAGGCCCTGGCACACCCATTTTCTATCTATCTGGCTTTCTCTCTCTGTCTGTCACTCTCAAATAAATAAAAATAAAAATAACAAGGTCGGGCATGGTGGCGCACGCCTTTAATCCCAGCACTTGGGAGGCAGAGGTAGGAGGATCGCAGTGAGTTCGAGGCCACCCTGAGACTACATAGTTAATTCCAGGTCAGCCTGGGCTAGAGTGAGATTCGACCTTGAACAAAAAATAAATAAAATAAAATAAATAAAAAAGCAAAAATTTAAAGCATTGCAGTTCTCAGTTCCAGACCCTTCTGCCTCCTCTGCTCCCATGCTATTTCACCTTGAAACCAGTCCTTTGTCTTTTTGCTGTTGAAGATGACATTTTCCATGTTTCATTCTTGGTTTCCCCTGTACTCTGAAACTTTTAACTGTTTGAGGTCGGAAAACACAACAAACAAAACCAAACAAAAAAAATGAACAACAGTGATGTCACATTTCGTAATCTTAAATACTTTTGTTTTTTTTTTTTTTTGAGGTAGGGTTTTACTCTAGCCCAGGCTGACCTGGAATTCACCATGTAGTCTCAAGGTGGCCTTGAAGTCACAGTGATCCTCCTACCTCTGCCTCCCGAGTGCTGGGATTAAAGGTGTGTACCACCACGCCCAGCCCAGGCTTATTCATGTATATATATGTATATATATATATGATATAAATTTATATAATTTTTGTTTGTTTTTGTTTTTTGGTTTTTCAAGATAGGGTCTCACTCTAGTCCAGGCTGACCTGGAATTCCCTCTGTAGTCTCAGGGTGGCCTCGAACTCATGGTGATCCTCCTACCACTGCCTCCCGAGTGCTGGGATTAAAGGTGTGCACCACCATGCCCAGCCCAGGCTTATTCATATATATATATGTGTGTATATATATATGATATAAATTTATATAATTTTTGTTTGTTTGTTTTTGATTTTTGGTTTTTTGAGATAGGGTCTCACTCTAGCCCAGGCTGACCTGCAATTCACTATGTAGTTTCAGGGTGGCCTTGAACTCACAGTGATCCTCCTACCTCTGCCTCCCGAGTGCTGGGATTAAAGGCGTGCGCCACCACACCCGTCTACATTTCATAATCTTGATGGACCGGGGCGTTGTGATGCTACAGTGGTGCAGATTTGACAGTGGCCAGTGTGATGTTGACACACACAATTACTTACAGAGATTGTGCCCATTAAAGTCATTACACACATCTGCACTGGGTGCCTGCTTTGTGGCAGCCTGTATATTCGGCCCCGGGAGTGTAAGACACAGCAGTGCATTTAGCCTTTGGGGAAGATATATGTGTATATATTAAATGCAACTCCACATCCCAGGACCTGATGGGGCCAAGTGTGGACATGGAGTTTTGAGTCCAGCTGATCTTCTGGCTGGAGTGTGAACAACAGGCTAAGGGAAGCAGAGGAGGAAAAGAAGGCCCGTGGATCACAGATACAAAGGTGGACCCGGGGTGACAAGGGGATAGAGGTGGGACACATGCTGCTTGGTGGGCTTCTGTCCAGGTTTCATTTAAGAAGGCTGAGGTGGGGGCTGGGGAAATGGCTTAGCGGTTAAGGCATTTGTCTGGGAAGCCTAAGGACCCTGGTTCGATTCCCCGTGAAAGGCCCGAGAACCAAAGTAAGGCCATGACAGGCTTCAGCTACCTTGCAGGCCTCAGGTTCAACTCAGGTCAGGTTCCCAGAGTGTCAGTCAGAACAAACAGTTACTAAAAAAGACCATGCTGACCCCAAATAACGGGCCAATCAGACAAAACTAAGCAGGTGGTATACATTCCTGTGGCTCTGTAGTTTGCTAAACGTTCCTCAGCTGCTGCATAAACCAATCAGCTTGTAACATGTAAATTCATGGTAAATGTCAACCAATCATATTAGAAATTTCCCTTCTCTTTGTTTGAACCCAATAAAAGCTTCTTCCAAACACAGCTCCAGGCTCTTGCAGGAATCCACTGCCTTGGTGAAGTCAAGAGACCAAGCTTAAGCCCAAAATAAAGCTCTTTGCTTTTGCATATGCATCTGGACTCTTTGGTGGTCTCTGGGTGGGGGGGGAGTTGGCGCTGTGTACTGGGCAGTACACCCAGGGCCCACGTAAGCCAGCTGCACAAGCGGGCGCATGCGTTTGGAGTTCATCTGTAGTGGCTGGAGGCCCTGGCGTGCCCATTCTCTCTATCTGCATCTGCCTCTCTCTCTGTGTCAAATAAATAAATAAATAAAATACTTTTTAATTAATTAATTTATTTATTTGCAAGCGGAGAGAGAGATAGAAGAGAGGCAGACAGAGAGAGAATGGGCACGCCAGGGCCTCCAGCCACTGCAAACGAACTCCAGATGCATGTGCCCCTCGTGCATCTGGCTTACGTGGGTCCTGGAGAATCAAACCGGGATCCATTGGCTTCGCAGGCAAACGCCTTAACCACTAAGCTATTCTTTCCAGCCCTTAATTAAATATTTTTTTAAAAAATAAAAACAAAAAAAAAAAAAACGAGTGCTGAGGTGGCTTTACAGGAGGAAGGCGCCAGAGGCCAAGGTGCCAGGGAAGAGATTCTTAGCCTCGCCAGGTGAACGCTGGGATCTGAGCTGTAGGTAGACTGAGGCAAGGTCTGGTTAGTGGGACATAGGGAACCATCCTGTAGTCAAATAACGTGACTGTGGTTATATGTTGCAAGGAATATTTCTGTAATGCGTTTCCATCTGTGCGGTGTGATTGAACCCCAAATCCTGGTGAAGTAGAGCTAAATCAACCGTTCATTCAAGTGAGACCAGGCTCTTCTCGTGAAACTCCATCATTTGAGGTAAGGGACCTTACACGTTTTCAAACATGAAAGGCGTTCCCTTCTCATGGCACTGAGCATGGAATGGCACCCCCCTCCCCGTGTGTCCCGCAGACTAAGCAGCTCACGTAGTCACAGGGGATGCCTCACATGGGCTTTTTTCAACCGGATGTTGCCAATTAAAAAGGTGACTTGTGGGGTGACAGTTCCCCCTGCCTTCTCTTGATCCCCAGAAACCCCCTCCCCCAGCTCATCCTGTTAACAGGATCAGCATTTGAAGAGGAGTATTTCATTGCCTCCAAAGAATACAGAGATATTTTCAGCATCTGCTACACCCCCAGACCTCTTGAATGTAGTAATGTTTATGCTTTGGAAAGAGCAAAAAAAAAAAAAAAAAAAAAAAAAAAAAAAAAAAAAAAAAGAAATGTTTATAACTGGTAAGGAACAGAATAACACAGACAGGGGTCATCAGCTTGGTTGATCCCTTTTGGGAAAACAGTTCTTTGCTAATTGTAACCCTTCTGCGAAGGCTGTGTTATTATCGTGACCATATGTAATTAAGCGGGCTCTTCTCGCTCTACAGGCGAAAATAGAACACACTGCACTCCCCCTTTTTTTTTTTTTTTTTGGCAGTCTGAAAAGTGAGGTCCACTCTGCTTTTGGTAATCACAGTGCAGAATTCACCTTTACCTCAAGAGTTCCAAAATCTCCTCTGTACAGCATTCAATTTAATCAGGCTACTGTGTCAAAAAGAGAATGATAATTATGGAAAATAAGTTCAAGCAAGGGTGGATGGTAAAAAGAAATGAGATTTTTTTGGTTTTTTTTAATGGCTTGCCAAGATTTATAATTAATGGGATGGAGGTTTGTCCGTATATGTGACTTTCAGGTAGGGGTGCACAAAGCTGTGTGTGTGTGTGTGTGTGTGTGTGTGTGTGTGTGTGTGTGTTGAGCGGGACAACGGATTCACAGAAGCGTGATTCTGTGCCCTTTGTAGACCTCTGCCAATGTCATCCAGTACTTTTCCTGAATTTGGGCTTCTTGGGTATGTTAAACAAGCAGCTGGGAGGTCCCCTCAGGTCCATGAGAAAGTCATTGAAAGAGACAGGCCGAGTGACATCATAGAACCGTTCAAAGAAAACAGTCTGCTTTTACACAATCACGCCATCTGAGGGGCCGCGTGTAATTGTTCTCATGACACGACATGAAGCTGCTTTGCCACGGCCATCTTAATTAGTGGGTCTGATCCACTTCAGAATCTGTTTGGCTGGGCGAGTTCCTTTGAATGCTAGTCTGCAGACAAAGGAATTAGAAATAACACAAATGCATGCCAGGGTGTACTCCTAACACCATCCTGCCTCTGGGCTTCCTTGCACACCACATGGGCTTCTGAGGCTATAAAAATTGTTTGTGTCTGATTAAACACACAAAAACACATCCCTTTGAACTCCGCGGGGGTTTCTCTCCACTTGCACTTTCTTGTAAGGTCTTGCAATCATTTATTTTATTTTGGCTTGGTTTGGAATCTGCAGAGTCGATCAGTCAAGCCTACCACCTACCTCCTTTGCTTAAAGTCCAAAAAATATGTGTGAGTGTAACATCTGTTCTATTTCACAACCTGTGGCTCAGAAGAGGCAGAAGGAAACATTCCTGCTTGTGTGCATAGACACACATATGCCCGTGGCCCCCACAAACGGTTTTCTTCCCTCTGATGTGCAGCAGAAATTTGGTTTCTTACAAGCCCACAGAAGCAGATCGGAACAAACAATTAGCATCTGGCTCACAAAAGAGTGTTTGTTGGGCTGGAGAGATGGCTTACGGGTTAAACGCTTGCCTATGAAGCCTAAGGACCCCGGTTCAAGGCTCGATTCTCCAGGACCCACGTAAGCCAGATGCACAAGGGGGTGCATGCATCTGGAGTTCCTTTGCAGTGGCTGGAGGCCCTGGCGCACCCATTCTCCCTCTTTCTCTCTCTCTCTCTCTCTCTACCTGGCTATTTCTGTATCTCTCTCTTTCAAATAAATAAATAAAAAATAAAATATTTAAAAAAAAAGAGTGTTTGTTGTGTAATTACCACCAACTGAACAGGTCTTTCAAGGCACTCCACAGTCTCCTGAAGTGACTGGGCACTTCCAGGGCACCCTAATCTGTGATTGCTGGAGAAAGAATTTGGGCGAGGGAGCATCTTAGAGTTTCAGTGCCTGTGTTTGGAAACAAGTGTTTGAATTTCAGGATTTCAATTTGGAGGCTTGTGGAAGCCCACATGAGGATATAAGTCGCTTTCTGGTCTCAGGGGTGGGGTTAAGTAAACCATACCATTGTAGATTTTTGTTCTGAAGCACCTTTGGGAACCGTAGGCATTGTGCACAATTATACAGGGTAAGATGATCTTAGGGAAGAAGAAAGTGGAATTCGTTTGCTCATTCTTGCTTGTATGCTTTTGGTCTTTTGCTCAATGCTGTACAAGCCTTTTTTTTTTTTTTTTTTTTTTTTTTTTTCCTGTCGGCATGGAAACCTGTTTTCTTTCTATTCTTCCTCTCTGGATATTCTATACGCCAACTTATTAAATGCCACGAGTCCAGTGACATGCTAGCCATTTTTATGTACGGAGCTATCAAATCTCTCTTGTGTTGGTCCACTGCAGGGCTTCCAATACTGCCTGTAAGTACATGCGTCATAATTCCACTGGCATTTCTAGTGGGGTGCTATGCTTAGTCATACAGAAGGAAGTTTTAGCGTTCTTTCCCCACCTCTATTTTCCCCACATCTATCTGCACTTCACAAATGTCATAAAAATTGAGAGGGTCTCGTGGACAACGTGGCTGTCATCCCTACGTCCTCACATCACCCCATTCCCTTATAATTAAACTCAGAACACTTGGGGAACCATCTCATTCTTCCATCTTCCCCATACTCCTTGCCTTCCTGCCTCATCTATTCTGTGTCTCTGTATAACAGCCATCAGGCCCTTTAAAAATGTCATATTTCAAGCCGGGCATGGTGGCGCACGCCTTTAATCCCAGCACTCGGGAGGCAGAGGTAGGAGGATCGCTGAGAGTTCGAGGCCACCCTGAGACTACATAGTTAATCCCAGGTCAGCCTGGACCAGAGTGAGACCCTACCTCCCCCCCCCCAAAAAAATGTCATGTTTCCGGCTGGAGAGATGACTTGCATGCAAAGCCAAAGGACCCAGGTTCGATTCCCCAGGACCCACGTTAAGACAGATGCACAAGGTGGTACATGTGTCTGGAGTTCCTTTGCAGTGGCTGGAAGCCCTGGTGAGCACGCTCCCTCCCTCTCTCTCTCTTTCTCTCTCAAATAAATAAACGAAAAGAAAATATTTATCAAAATGTCATATTTCTTCACTCACCAACCCCTTCCCCCCCCACACACACGTAAACTCCTTGGAAAATAATGCAGCTGATGGCCAGATCAGGCCCACCGCTTGTAACTGTTCAGCGTATTGGCGCTCAGACCCTGCTCTGCGGTCTTTACAGGGACACTGGCAGGGTTGAGTTGCTGCAGTCCAGAAAACGTGGAATCCTTTATCAGCAGGAGTTTATACCCTTCTCATAGACAACTGTCTATGAGACCTGTACAATCACACAGGAACCAGCCTTACCCCCCCCCCCCTCACCTCTCCTCTCCCTTCTCCCACTCAGATCCTGACCTCCCTCAATGATGCCTGCATCATCTCACCCTGGGACCCCCTTCTGGAATGTTCTCACGGAGCTCTCTGCAGCTTTCCCTTGCCATTTTGTTTTTTTATTTATTGACAACAAAATATACTTACATACAAAAGGTGCATAGTATTTCCCTCCCCTCCCCCCATTCCCCTTAAGAACTCCACTCTCCATCATATCCCCTCCCTCTCTCCATTAGTCTCTCTTTTAATTTGATGTCATCAACTTTTTCTTCTATTTTGAGGGTCTTGTGAAGGTATTGCTAGGCACTGCAAGGTCATGGATATTGAGGCCAATTTCTGTCTGGACAGTTGCATTGTAAGGAGTCATACCCTTCCTTTGGCTCTTCCATTCTATCCGCCCCCTCTTCTGCAATGGTCCCTGAGCCTTGGAGGGTGTGACAGAGGTGTTTCAGTGCTGGGCACTCCTCCATCCCTTCTTCTCAGCCCTATGTTGCCTTTTGGATCATCCCAGTGGTCATCGCCATCTGAAAAGAGAAGCTTCTCTAACCAGAAGTGAGAGTAGCATTAATATGTGAACATGAACATTAAGTGTAGTGCTTTCAGGGCAGCTTGGTGGGAATAGTATATACATTTAGACAAGAGCAGGTTTTATACCCCTAAGGCTCATGACCTCACCTACCATAGAATCTTGCTTAGGTTTTTCAGTACCAGGCATGTATTTCCTCCTGTAGAGAGGGCCTTCAGTCCAATTATGGAGCAGTTGGTTACCCCAAGAGTAGACATGCCACTATTGCACCCGTTCAGTCATTGGGCCTGTCTGGCCAAATTTGAATATTCAGCATCCACTGTTTTCACTGCTGATGACTTCTGTCTCCCATACGCTGCGTGCAGTGCAGCTTTTTCCAGCTTTCAGTTGGCTGGTCTACAGGGAGAAGGTTTTCTGCTCAGCACCAGCTTGCTTTCTCAGTGACCTTGCCTCTCAGGCAAGAGATGTCTTCAGCAATAGGGTCTTACTATCTGTTTCTTGAGGGAAACCATCCCTTGCCATTTTTGTCTCATCTTAAATGCTACCCCCACAGAGTGGCCTTCCCCATAAGGTTTGTCCCCACTGCTTCAAATGACACTCTGAACGTGTGGCCTGCTTTGTGAATGTCATGGACTTCTTCTTTGACTTCCCTGCCTCTCACTGGAACGAATGCTCGTGCTATACTGGGGACAGTGTTCTGGGCTCATGTCTCCACTTTCAGAGTGGATGTCAGAGTGGGTTCCAACACAGAGTTGACCAGTCTTGGCACCCCAAAGGGGTGAGGGGACAGACGGTCATTGTGTGTCAGATCTAGTGAGCAGATTTTAATGGGGCCAGCCAGTGAACCTAACAAAACAGCCTGCGAACTGGGCTGAGAAGGGGGAGGGTCTCTCAAGTCCCTTGAGGCACACTGGGTACTAAGTACGAATGTGTCAAGATACCCTAAACATAGGATTTTAAATGATTCTGAGCTGTTGCATTCACAGCCCTCTAAGGAGCTCAGGGGGCCATAAAAATGGTGTCAAGTTTGTCTGCACAATAGCTTTGCAGTCTGCAGGGAAGCAGGAATGGCTGTTACAGAACCACGCTTATGTATCTTGTCAGGTTAGAATCTTGAAATGAAAACAACCACAGATTCACTAAAATAAACCACAAAAAAAAAAAAAAAAAAAAAAAAAAGAAAAGAAAGAAAGAAGGGCAGGGTAAAAGCAAAATTTCTCTTCATTTCTGCATCTCTTTGTGGATACATCTTTATAGAGGTCTGAAGGCTTGGGGTACAGAGCTCTCCGGGGGGTGCCAGCCCATGATAGAAACCCACCTCTTTGGGAAGTAAAAACGCTGAAGTTGTAAATGTTAAGTTTTTTTGTTTGGAGAGAGGGCGTAGTGTTGAAGGCGCTTACCAGCAAATCCAAAGTATCCAGGTTTGATTCCCCAGGACCCACGTAAGCCAGATAGATGCACAAGGGGGCGCATGAGTGTGGAGTTCCCTTTGTCACGACTGAAGGCCCTGGCGCCCCCATTCTCTCGCTCTCAAATAAATTATATTAAAATATTTAAAAAGTCCTTTCCTCCCTCTGTCCCTCCTTCCCTATGTCCTTCCTCCCTCTTTGTTTTTCCCTCCTGCTCTTTTTCTTTTTCTTTTTCTCTTTCTTTCCTTCTTTTTGTGACTTCTTGGGTGTTTGGTTGGGGGCCTTGAGGCTGCAGGTACCAAGGAAGTCTGAGAGTAAAGACTGGGGCTGGAGAAATGGCTTAGGAGTTAAGGCGTTTGCCTGCTAAGCCTAAGGACCCAGGTTCGATTCCCCAGGACCCATGTAAGCCAGGTGCACAAGGGAACACATCCATCTGGAGTTTTTTGCAGTGGCTACAGGGCCTGGCGTGCCCATTCTTTCTCTGTCTGTCTCTCTTGTGTCTTTCTTTGCTTGCAAATAAATAAATATATAAATAAATAAAAACAATAAAAACGGACTGGAGAGATGGCTTAGGAGTTAAGGCGCCTGCCTCCTAAGCCTAAGAACGCTGGTTCCAATCTCCAGCGGTTCCAATCTCCAGGTCCCACGTTTAGCCAGATGCAAAGTGACGCAAGGGTGCAATGCCGCACTTGACCACAAGGGGGTGCACGCGTCTGGAGTTCGTTCGCAGCAGCTGAGAGACTGCTGGTGCACCCATCTCTATCTGTCTCCCTCTCCCTCTCTGTCTGTCTGTCTCTCTCTGTGTCTTTCTCCAAAAAAATAAGATAAAATAAAAAGTTTTTAAAAAAAACAATAAAAACCAGTGGGTTAAAACTGACATGTGACCACCCATGCGGGTCATGTGACCAAAGCCTCCTTCTAAGCTAATTTGTGGTGATGCCTAAGTGCTGATGAGTGAGTATCACTCCCTGAGTGGACGGACACCAAGGACCAACTCGTTGTCACTCCTCAGAAACCTCATCTACGTGTTTTGGAGACAAGGGTTTCCTTGGGCCTGGTTCATGGCTATTTAGACTGTTGACTGACCATTGACCCCAAGAATCCTCCTGACTTGACTGCCCAGTGCTGATACATCAAGGGCATGCTCCTATCTCACTTTTCTTTTGTTCTTTTGTTCTTTCTTTCCTTCTTTCCTTCCTTCTTTCTTTCTTTCCTTCTTCCTTTCTTTCTTTCTGTCTTTCTCTTTCTTTCTTTCTTTCTTTCTTTCTTTCTTTCTTTCTTTCTTTCTGTCTTTCTCTCTTTTTCTTTCTTTCTTTCTTTCTTTCTTTCTGTCTTTCTCTCTTTCTTTCTGTCTTTCTCTCTTTTTCTTTCTTTCTTTCTTTCTTTCTCTTTCTTTCTTTCTGTCTTTCTTTCTTTCTTTCTGTCTTTCTCTCTCTTTCTTTCTTTCTTTCTTTCTGTCTTTCTCTCTCTCTTTTTCTTTCTTTCTTTCTTTCTTTCTTTCTTTCTGTCTTTCTCTCTCTCTCTTTCTTTCTTTCTGTCTTTCTCTCTTTCTTTCTTTCTTTCTGTCTTTCTCTCTCTTTCTTTCTTTCTTTCTTTCTTTCTTTCTGTCTTTCTCTTTCTTTCTGTCTTTCTTTCTTTCTGTCTGTCTTTCTCTTTCTTTCTTTCTTTCTTTCTTTCTTTCTTTCTTTCTTTCTCTCTCTCCCTCTCCCTTCCTTCCTCTTTCTGTCTTTCTCTCTCTCTTTCTTTCTTTCTTTCTCTCTCTCTCTTCTTTCTTTCTTTCTTTCTTTCTTTCTGTCTTTCTCTCTCCTTTCTTTCTTTCTTTTTTTCTGTCTTTCTCTTTCTTTCTTTCTCTCTCTCCTTTCTTTCTTTCTTTCTTTCTTTCTTTCTTTCTTTCTTTCTTTCTGTCTTTCTCTCTCTTTCTTTCTTTCTTTCTGTCTTTCTCTCTCTTTCTTTCTTTCTTTCTCTCTCTTTCTTTCTTTCTTTCTTTCTTTCTTTCTTTCTTTCTTTCTTTCTTTCTTTCTGTCTTTCTCTCTCTTTCTTTATTTCTTTCTTTCTTTCTCTCTCTCTCTCCCTTCCTTCCTCTTTCTGTCTTTCTCTCTCTCTCTCTCTTTCTTTCTTTCTCTCTCTTCCTTTCTTCCTTCCTTTCTTTCTCTCCCCTTCCTTCCTTCCTTCCTTCCTTCCTTCCTTCCTTCCTTCCTTTCTTTCTTGGCAACAGACAGACAGAGAGGCAGATAGAGAGAAAGAGAGAGAATGGGTGCACCAGAGCCTCCAGCCACTGCAAGAGAACTCCAGATGCATGTGCCACCTTGTGCATCTGGCTTATGTGAGTCCTGGGACTCAAGCCTTGAACTGGAGTCCTGAGGCTTCACAGGCAAGCGCTTAACCCACTAAGCCATCTCTCCAGGCCCATATCTCATTTAAAAAAAAAAAAATATATATATATATATATATATATATATATATATATATATATATATAATTTCTTTGAGAGAGAGAGAGGCTGACAGAGAGAGAGAATGGGTACACCTGGGCCTCCAACCACTGCAAACAAACTCCAGACACTTGCGCCACCTTGTGCATCTGGCTTACATGGGTCCTGGGGAGTTGAACCCGTGTCCTTACGCTTTGCAGGCAAGTGCCTTAACTGCTAAACCAAAATCTCCAGGTCCCACGTTTAGCTAGACGTGCAATGCCACGCTTAGCCAGTAGGGGGCGCATGTGTGTGGAGTTTGTTCACAGCGGCTGAAATGGCCCTGGCACACCCATTCTCTCTCTTTCTCTGCCTCTTCCTCTCTCTCTTTTTCTCTCTGTCTCTCTAGAAAAATAATAATAAAAACGTAAGGCATTTGTGCCATTCTTTAACTGGATATGTTTTACCAATCAAATGTGCCATAAATGTACACCCTTCAAGGAAGCTGGTGTACCTTCCTGTCTTACTATTCTAATAACCTACGTAGAATCCAGAGCCAATTGGATTCCCTGGTGCTAGAAAAAAAAAAAGGCCAATATTTTGGTCGCTGTTCCTAGTTCACATGACCACTGGAGATGACAGGACACTTCTACACTGGCCCCCTGGTAAGTCTCCTGTCTTTCCTGATCAGGGAGAACACGGAGACCCAGACACACAAAAAAAATCAGTGTAGGGCTGGAGAGATGGCTTAGCGGTTAAGGCGCCTGCCTCCTAAGCCTAAGAACGCTGGTTCCAATCTCCAGCGGTTCCAATCTCCAGGTCCCACGTTTAGCCAGATGCAAAGTGACGCAAGGGCGCAATGCCGCACTTGCCCACAAGGGGGCGCATGCGTCTGGAGTTCGTTCACAGCAGCTGAGAGGCTGCCGGCGCGCCCATCTCTGTCTGTCTTCCTCTCCCTTTCTCTGTGTGTGTCTCTCTCCAAAAATAAATAAAACAATAAAAAAAATTTAAAAAAAAATCAGTGTACAATCTGAACCAGGAGAGTAACCACTGGAGAAACATCAGTCCTTCTGGTTCCCAAAGGAGGGAAGGCTGCTTAGCCGCACAGCCTTGAGTCACCCTCACAGAAAACCCCAGGACTGGAGAAGCCACAGTGCTCCCCCAGGGTCCCCAGAACCTCCTTTGGAGGGCCACTAGTGACCCCAGATTACATCCTTAATTAAATCTGGGCTACCTGCTTGGATTTACACACTCAAAGAGAAAGATATAATCAAACAAGAAGGGATGCTTCAAGTATTATACGGATGGGCCTGGAAAGTTGGCTTAGCAGTTAAGCGCTTGCCTGTGAAGCCTAATGACCCCGGTTTGAGGCTCGATTCCCCAGGACCCAGGAAAGCCAGATGCACAAGGTGGCGCATGCATCTGGAGTTTGCTTGCAGTGCCATTCACGATCTATCTGCCTCCTTATCTCTCTGTCTGTCTGTCGCTCTCGAATAAATAATTAAAAAATAAACAAAACGAAAAAAAAATTATACAGATGATGGCCTATGAAGTCTGCTGAAAATAAAATGGAACAGAATAGCCTTCTAAATGGGAAACAAATGAGGCCTTAAGGCACGTTGGCCTCCTGTCTAATCGTTCTGATTCTCTCATAAGAGGAAACAACCATAGATTTCAGGATGGTGGTTTTAAAATATATATACATACATACATATATATATATATAAAAATATATATTAAATATATAAATATAAATATAATATATAATAAATATAAATATAAATATATAATAAATATAATAAATATAAATATTATATATATATATATATATAAAACTTCTTATCTCTTCCCTATATCTGATTTTCCACAAACCACCTGGGCCCCTCCTGAGAGCAATGTCTTTCCTAGGACTTGATCCTAGCCCTGGGGTTGGTCACATTGAGCCCCCAGAACTTGATATCATGGCTGACCTCTTCCAGAGACAGCCCCTGGTCCAGATCAATCAGCTGTCCCTGTAGCTCCCCTGAGCAGAAGGTAGGGCCCACCACCATAAGGTTATAAATAGGTTTGTGGAGGGAGGGCACGCTCTCTGTGCTGCCTGCTCTCTGCTGAACCTCCAGCTTCTGGTGAGTTTGTCCTTGGCTTGACCTGGCCAGGCGGAGCTGAATGAAAAGTCCCCTAACCTCTCCTTTCCATGCGGGCTCTTTCTCCACATGGCAGGAGCTTTTTGTACTTCGTTTGTTTGTTTTTTGGTTTTTCGAGGCAGGGTCTCGCTCTAGCCCAGGCTGACCTGGAATTCACTATGTAGTCTCAGGGTGGCCTCGAACTCATGGTGATCCTCCTACCTCTGCCTCCCGAGTGCTGGGATTAAAGGTGTGCGCAACCATGCCCGGCTATCTTTTTTATTTTTTTTTTGAGAAGAGGCAGAAAGAGTGGGTGTGCCAGCAGCCTCTCAGCTGCTGTGAACGAATTCCACATACGTGCGCCCACTTGTGGTCAAGTACGGCATTGCACCCTTGTGTCACTTTTTGCGTCTGGCTAAACGTGGGACCTGAATCCAACCGGTGTTCTTAGGCTTGGCAGGCAGGCGCCTTAACCGCTAAGCCGTCTCTCCAGCCCTACGGTTTTTCCAGGCCGACCACATGGACTCTGAAGCCAGGTGGGTGTATTCATTCTCCTTTCCTTAGTTCTGTCCTTCCCTCAGTAAATACAGTAATTTAACAATTAACCTTCTCAGTCTTGATTCAATTCTTTAGGTAAAAATAAACATGAGCCGGGCATGGTGGCGCACGCCTTTAATCCCAGTGCTGGGGAGGCAGAGGTAGGAGGATCGCCATGAGTTCAAGGCCACCCTGAGACTACAGAGTGAATTCCAGGTCAGCCTGAGCCAGAGTGAGACCCTACCTCAAAAAACCAAAAATAAAAATAAAAATAAAAAGTAAACATGAACACAGATTTTGGGGCTCAAGGGGTTTCCTGAACCCCCAACACACCATTACCAGATGACCTTGCTGCTATGACGTGTCTAATGCGGTGCTCAAAACACTTGCAGCTGAGGCCTCTTGGAATATCTGTGCACACCTAGATGTTGGCAAAATTTGCACCATCCAATTAAGTTGCTCTGACCCTGCTATTGTGCGCTAAAATTAGAATAAATCAAGACTGGGAGATGTTCTTCATTCGCCGGTTTCTGATCGTTTCTCTGCAGAACAGTGAGTAATGGCGTGGAGTTGTCCATCAGCTTTTCTAGTCTGTTGTTTTCTGAGGGAGATTCCGAAGTGAACATTAACGTCTGGACATATTTATGCTGTTTGTGTAATGCTGGGGGGGGGCAGTGAAATAGGTGAAGAGAAATTATACAATGATTAGGGCAGGCTGGATTCCAGCCATGTGCCTGCTGGAGCTCGTGTGAAGATGCTGGCAAGCTCGCCTCTATGAAAGAAGAAACCTTCAGGAAACATTAGGCTAAATATTTAGGCATTCTTTTATTTTATATGTTTTGGTCCACCCCTCCCTCCAGGACTTCCCCTATTCCTCACTTGCCCTTTTCTTTCCCCTCTTCTTCCTATCTCTATCTTATTTTATTTTATTTTATTTTAATTTTATTTTATTTTATTTTATTATTTTTTTAGAGAGAGACAGAGAGAGACAGAGAGAGGTAGACAGATAGAGATGGGCATGCCAGCAGTCTCTCAGCTGCTGTGAACGAACTCCATATGCGTGCGCCCCCTTGTGGTCAAGTGCGGCATTGCGCCCTTGCATCACTTTGCATCTGGCTAAACGTGGGACCTGGAGATTGGAACTGCTGGAGATTGGAACCAGCGTTCTTAGGCTTAGCAGGCTGGCGCCTTGACCCCTAAGCCATCTCTCCAGCCCCTATCTTCTACTTTTTAATCTAGACTTCTCATGGTTACAGAAATGTGAAACGTCTTGTTCTGCACCAGGATTCTTTCACTTAATGCAAGGATCTGCATTATGGTGCTACTTTAGGGACTGGAGTCTCTTTTTGATAAGGAAGTTCGATCATCCCCTAATGGAGCCAATGATACTTGTTTTTTTTTGTGACTTTTCTGTTTCCACGTGAATAGCTTCTGGAGATATTTATGTCAATTTCCTTACTCCATAGAGGTATCATTATAAGAAGGGATCACAGGCTGGAGAGATGGTTTAGCGGTTAAGGCGTTTGCCTGCCAAGCCACAGGATCCCAGTTCGATTCTCCAGGACCCACGTAAGCCAGATGCACAAGGGGCACATGCATCTGGAGTTCGTTTGCAGTGGCTGGAGGCCCTGGTCTGCCCATTCTCTCTTTGTCTGCCTCTCTTCTCTCTCTCTCTCTGCTTACAAATAAATAAAATATATTTAAAAAAAAAAAAAAAAAGAAGGGATCACATCTGAACTGGGTGTTCATAAGGCTTTCAGGTAGCTGGGCCCCCAATGTTATGAGTAGCTGTTTTTTTGTTTTGTTTTTTTTTTGTACAAATATGGCTTATGCAGCTTCAGGTTCGCCAAGATGAACTTCCAGGCCAGGCACAGTTATGGAGGAAGGGATTTATTGAAGCTCACAGATGCAGGGGAAGTTCCATAATGGCAGAAGAAGCTGGCCTGCTTTCACAGGACCAAACACAGACAGAAAAGCCACAAGCCAAAAACCACACAGCACAGCACAGCACACTTCAGGAACTCCAGCTAGGCACACTTTGCATATCTTTAGATTGAAATCTCAAACCCACCACCACACCTTAAGATCAGCCCAGTGACACTGCCTCCAGCCAGGTGGCTGCAGATGCAAACTATAAACTAATAAACACTGAATATATTGGGGGGCATCTATTCAAACTACCACAGCTTATTACAGTGATAGGACATGGATTAAAGTTATTACTATAAAAGGCACTTTGGGCAAAGCCAATAGAAGGGACAGTGCTTCATTCTCCCAGAAATGACATTTTACAAAGTGTAGCAAGACTGCCTCGGTTTTCTTTGTGGTGAACATGGCGTGCCCACACGGGGGACCGAAGGTAGTCAGTTCTCGGCCCCTTCCCTGTTGAAGTTGATGCAGCCTAGCCAGTGGTCCCCGTATCAGTGCATTGCGAGTAAGGGCTCCATAGTAAGTGTCACCATTTTCAGACGAGGTAAAGAGACACATCTTTGGGCTGGAGAGATGGCTTAGCGGTTAATGCGTTTGCCTGTGAAGCCAAAGGATCCCGGTTCGATTCTCCAGAACCCACGTAAGCCAGATTCACAAGGGGCACATGCATCTGGAGTTTGTTTGCAGTGGCTAGAGGCCCTTTCATGCCCATTCTCTCTCTGTCTGCCTCTCTTCTATATCTCTCTCTGCTTGCAAATAAATTAATAAATTTTTTTGAAAAAAACAACTTATTTGGGTTGTGTGTTTAAAAAAAAAAAAAAAAAAGAGAGAGAGACACATCCTTAACAAGCAGGGTAGCCCAAGGCATCAGGTGGCTGTTTCCCAGAAATCAAAGGCTCTTTTTCTCCTTGGTGTGTGCTAGGTTTAACTACCCTAAACCTGCTGAGTTAAAAAATAAAAGCTCAGGGCTGGAGAGATGGCTTAGCGGTTAAGGCGCCTGCCTCCTAAGCCTAAGAACGCTGGTTCCAATCTCCAGGTCCCACGTTTAGCCAGATGCAGTGATGCAAGGGTGCAATACCGCACTTGACCACAAGGGGGCGCACACATCTGGATTTCGTTCACAGCAGCTGAGACACTGCTGGCGCGCCCATCTCTATCTGTCTCCCTCTCCCTCTCTGTCTCTCTCTCTCTCCAAAAATAAATAAAATAATAAAAAAAATAAACGCTCACTTGAATAATCTAATCCCCAGGTACAAAGGTCTCCACCTGACCTTCCGATCAGAGTTGGCATAGCTTGTATTTTTGTATTTTCCATCTCTTTTCATTTGAGCTGAGCTTATGGAAGTGGGTTCAGAAACCATTCTTAGTTCATCTGTAATGTAATCGTCGAACACAACCACTAGCTTTGGTAAGCAAGCCTGTCCTCGTGATCTCTGATAGTGCAATGTAAAATGGTCATCGTGAGCCACACACGTGGCTACTGACTGCTTGCAGTGCGGCCAGTCCAAAATGGGAAGGAATGAGCCGGGCGTGGTGGTGCGCACGCTTTTCATCCCAGCACACGGGAGGCAGAGGTCAGAGGATCGCCGTGAGTTCAAGGCCACCCTGAGATGACAGAGTGAAGTTCAGGTTAGCCTGAGCTAGAGTGAGACCCTGCCTCAAAAAAATTTTTTAATTAATTAATTAATTAAATTAAAAAAGAACCAAAATGGGATGTGATTCATTCGATGCATATCAAACTTCAAATATGCAGAATAAGCAAGAAGTGAAACTATCAGAGTATATCTCACGTACTTATAAAGGTAAAGTAAATGTATTTTATTTTTTTTTATTTTATTTTATTTTGGTTTTTTGTTTTCCAAGATAGGGTCTCATTGTGGCTCAGCCTGTCCTGCAGTTCACTCTGTTGTCTCAGGGTGGCCTTGAACTCACGGTGATCCTCCAACCTCTGCCTCCCCAGTGCTGGGATTAAAGGCGTGTGCTACCACGGCCAGCAGGTATTTTAAATACATTGAGTTTTTTTTTTTTTTTTTTTTTGGTTTTTCGAGGTAGGGTCTCACTTGGCCCAGGCTGACCTGGAATTAACTATGTAATTTCAGGGTGGCCTCGAACTCTCGGTGATCCTCCTACCTCTGCCTCCTGAGTGCTGGGATTAAAGGCATGTGCCACCACCCCTGCTACATTGAGTTTTTAAACTGAAGGAATGGGTTTACCTGCACATTAGCATTTTAGTGCAGATGTTAGAATATTTAAAATGACAGGTGCAGAGTCTGGAGAGATGGCTTAGTGGTTAAGGCACCTGCCTCCTAAGCCTAAGAACCTGGTTCTAATCTCCAGGTCCCACGTTTAGCCAGATGCAAAGTGATGCAAGGGTGCAATACCACACTTGACCACAAGGGAGCGCACACATCTGGATTTCGTTCACAGCAGATGAGAGACTGCTGGCGCACCCATCTATATCTGTCTCCCTCTCCCTCTCTGTCTCTCTGTCTCTCTCTGTCTCTCTCTAAAAATAAAAAAATAAAAATAAAATGACAGGTGCAACTTATATTTTGTTGGAAAGAGCTACACGAGAGTATTCACTGTCCATCCTTATTATTGGATAGCATTTACCTTCCTCAGCTGGATCTTCTTGCGTGAATATTCCTTGTTCTAAAGCTTAATTACAAATGGCCTCAAAGTAGAGGTTTGTCTTCAGCGGCTTTGTCTCCCAGTCCGTGACAATCGTAGTTATTTTTTTCTTGTAGCAGGGCTTAAATGAGTATTCATTGACCATATAGATTAATATTTGGGTTTGCAGTTCTTTTTTTTTTAAATGTTGATTATTTATTTACTAGAAGCAGAGAGAGGGAGAGAGAAAGAGTGAGAATGGGCGCTCCAGGGCCTCCAGCCACTGCAAACGAACTCCAGACACATGCGCCACCTCGTGCATCTGGCTTATGTGGGTCCTGGAGAATCGAACCTGGGTCCTTCAGCTTCACAGGCAAGTGCCTTAACCACTAAGCCGTCTCTCCAGCCTGGGTTTTCAGTATTCTTGTTGTATATCTTCCTCATGAAAAATTGGGAAAACGTGGGTAGGTTTGCATGGCAAACGTGTTCTGGTTCTGAAGCGTACCTTTAATCTTCAGAGTGCCTTGTTAGACATTTCTTCAAACAAGGGGACTTGTTTTACAGCTGACAGCATAGCATAGCTCTTGAGTGGGTTCTCCCGTCATAGCTCTTGAGTTCTCATGGCTTGCGTCTTCTCCTAATGCTGTTATCTGCAGATAGAGTGGTTTTCTAATAACAAGGATTCAGAGGAATACATGAGTGTACATTGTGAGGTCTGGGCAGAAGGAGATCACAGCTTAAGCAATTTTTCTTTTCCCCTTAAAGCTGAGGTCTGGTGAATCTTTCGCATGTGGCAGAATTAAATGTCTGGGTACTTTCAAACGAGGTACTCTTTGTACACTAAGATGCCCTTGAAACATTTCGGAGTAACCCTGTAGTTCCTGGTGTCAAATGGCTCCCTTAACACTTGTCGGATTCTGGTTCTCGCTGCGTTCATAGCAGCACGTTTGGCGGGCTTCTCCTGGAAAAATCTTAGCGCCCATATTGAACAGGAAGTGTTCATTTTTATAATTTTAGTCATTACAGGCATTTGCTATTCTCAAGCTATAAATCTGAAAGAAATTACTTTTTAATGTCCCCTGGCACAACATTAAGATTTTGCAATTAGATTTTATAGCCTACAGTATTCATATGCTGCAGGTCACAAGACATGATTAAGTCCTTTTGCAGAGAGGAATTCAAAGTACTTAGAAGCCAGGTAAGAATTTAAGACAGGCTAGGTTTGGCACCAGGTTCAGAGTCTAAAGAACATGGTGATCCTAGCCGAGAAATTTTAAGATATTGCTTAATTTTCATATGAGTTCCCATGATCTTTAAATTAAAAAAACAAAAAAATCCGTCTTCTCTGACGGATAAATAGACGTGGCTCCTTTGTGAGTTCTGAGCTCTGAAATCCAGCTGCTAACCATTGTCAGTTCCAAGAGCATGTTCATTGTTCCAGAAAGCTTCACAAAGTAGGAAATTACCAACATGTTCAAAATTGCTAACAAAGAGCAGACCGCACTCCTTCTCACAACGCAGGTCTTGAATCAGCACCTTGACAATCCTGATTGTCTCCACCTCACACCAGGTGTGTGAGCAAACCTTGCATGACTCAGAAGTACCTGGGCCAGGGACAGCCTGCAACTCCCCTAAGACTGACATTCACTTACTGAGATATAACAAATAATTGTGGCAGGACCAGAGAAAAAAAAATCACAACACCCAATGAAACCGCAGACTAAGAGTGGAATTCGTGAGCCAAACCTTTGCTTCAAACGGTTGTACATCTTCTTTGCGTAAGCCATGAATGGTTGGTTCGTGTGAAATATTGTTTCTTAAAACTTTAACCAGGGCTGGAGAGATGGCTTAGCAGTGAAGGCGCTTGCCTGCAAAGCCTAAGACCCATGTTCGACTCTCCAGGTCCCACATAAGCCAGACGCACAGTGACACAAGCATGCAATGTCACACAATGAACACAAGGGGGCGCATGCGTCTGGAGTTTGTTTGCGGTGGCTGAAGGCCCTGGCATGCCCATTCCCTCTCTCTCTGTCTGTCTTTGTCTCTCTCAAATAATAATAATAATAACTATAGCCAAATTGATACCCAGAAAAGACATCAACCCAGTGGTTTAGTTACTCTGTCGTAGAATGGGTTAACTTCCTTTTGAGAATTAGTATGTCTGAAACGCTCAGGAGAAATGAATGTCTGTTCCAGCCATCTCCTTTTCCTGCAGTTGTGCAGATCTGCGGCTGGGGGTGTGGTGAGGGAAGGGATTATACATTGTCAATTTACACCGTGAATATATATTATCTCAGGGATTTCAGAGTGTAAGGAAAATTGCATACAGTGACGTTTGGGGTGGTCGGTATTTGAATGAAGATCCTGGTTAGCAACTCTTCCATTAATGGCACAGGGTCAGAGGTTTTGAGGATTCCAGGGCTGGCCAAGCCGTGGCACAGGATTTCATAGGCCAGTTCCAGAGTCCATCTGTTTAGCAAAGCTCACGATGTATGGCTGTTTCCTGCAGTGTCCATGTGAACGTGACTCACTTCAGGGAGATCCACCACTAAACCTTTCTACAGGACATGGAAAATTACCGTCTCAGATTTAAACACACCGACACGATGTTTTATAGCTCTCTTACCTGCCGAGTTCTCTTCCCTGAGAAGAAATGTTTTAATTCTTCTCGCTGGTTATTATTGATTTGTTTCACGTGAAAGAAAATGCCATGCCAATGAGACATCGATCATTTCATATAACAATTTTTTTTCATTTTTTTTTTCATTTTTTTTTTTGAGGTAGGGTCTCACTCTGGCTCAGACTGACCTGGAATTCACTCTGTAGTCTCAGGGTGGCCTCGAACTCTCGGCGATCCTCCTACCTCTGCCTCCCCAGGGCTGGGATTAAAGGTGTGCGCCACCATGCCCAGCTTCATAAAACAATTAAAAAATATTTTGTTTATTTATTTGAGAGACAGAGAGAGAGGAAGAGGCAGATAGAAAGAGAGAATGGGCGCACCAGGGCCTCTAGCCACTGCAAGCGAACTCCAGATCCATGCGCCCCCCCCCTTGTACATCTGACTTACATGGGTCCTGGGGAATCGAACCGGGGTCCTTAGGCTTGGCAGACAAACATCTTAACCCCTAAGCCAGCCATTCCCTCAGCCCTCATGTAGCAATTTTTAAATGAGAGGTACATTCATAGCGTATATTCTATTTTGAAGAAGCAGATGTAAAATAGGAGGTACGGACATAAAACCATACATGTCATCCCTTAAGATTCAAAATATTCATATTTACCAAAAGGAAAATGTTGGAATAGAATTAAAATTTTTCCTTCCACTGGATCTAGGGTTTGGGTTATTCTGGATGAGATGGCAGGGGGAGGACAGGTTTTTGTTTTTTTCGAGGTAGGGTCTCACTCTAGCTCAGGCTGACCTGGAATTCACTATGTAGTCTCAGGGTGGCCTCGAACTCACTGTGATCCTCCTACCTCTGCCTCCCCAGTGCTGGGATTAAATGCATGCACCACCACGCCCGGCTTGTCTCATATAGCAATTTTTGATACAGTTTTTGAGACTCCTGTATTCTGTATGAGTACTTATGTAAATACACATGCACACACACACACACACGAATAAGAATATTGAAGACTTATTTCGACAAGTGTGCTTATAGTATACACATGAAGATGTTAATTTTGGCTTTTTTTTTGTTTTGTTTTATTTTTATTTATCTATTTGAGAGCGATGGAGAAAGAAAGAGACAGAGGCGGAGAGAGAGAGAGAGAATGGGCACACCAAGGCCTCCAGCCACTGCAAATGAACTCCAGATGCATGCACCACCTTGTACATCTGGCTTACATGGGTCCTGGGGAATCGAGTCTCCAACTGGGGTCCTTAGGCTTCACAGGCAAGTGCTTAACCACCAAGCCATCTCTCCAGCCCCTAATTTTGGCTTTTATAGTAATACAGTTGTAGGGGAATGAGATGATGGCTCAGAGGTAAAAGCACTTACTGGCAAAGCCTTCTGGCCTGAGTTAAATTCCCGAGTGATCCATGTAAGCCAGATGCAAAAGGGGCCCAAGATTTTGGGGCTTGTTTGTAGTATCAACAGTTCCTGGCGTACACACACACACACACACACACAACTAAACATTCAGATGCTACGACCACTCTTCGATATTTCTTCTTTGACAAGCAGCTAGAGGAAGTCTATGATAAGAAAGAGAGATTAGCGGAGGCGTCACCTAACGTGAGGTTTTCTATTATTATTATTATTATTGTTTTTTTTTAATTAATTTTTTTTTTTTTTTGGTTTTTCCAAGTAGGGTCTCACTCTGGTCCAGGCTGACCTGGAATTCACTCTGTAGTCTCAGGGTGGCCTCGAACTCATGGCGATCCTCCTACCTCTGCTTCCCGAGTGCTGGGATTAAAGGCGTGCACCATCACGCCCGGCTCTATTATTATCATTTTTATTGACAACTTCTATACTTACATACAAAAAACACATGATATTTCCCTCCCCTCCCCCCATCCACTTTAGAACTCCAATCTCCATCATATCCCCTCCCTCTCTCCATTAGTCTCTCTTTTAATTTGATGTCATCATCTTTTTCTTCTATTATGAGGGTCTTGTGAAGGTATTGCTAGGCACTGCAAGGTCATGGATATAGAGGCCAATTTCTGTCTGGGCAGTTGCATTGTAAGAGGTCATACCTTCCTTTGGCTCTTCCATTCTATCCGCCCCCTCTTCCGTAATGGTCCCTGAGCCTTGGAGGGTGTGACAGAGATGTTTCAGTGCTGAGCACTCCTCCATCCCTTCTTCTCGTGAACTGGTTTTGAATTCAGAACTTAGGAAATAATTACCTTAGTTTTATATTCGGGTTTAATGTCCAGGTT
Organism: Orientallactaga sibirica; assembly: GCA_036365145.1. Taxonomy (NCBI): domain Eukaryota; kingdom Metazoa; phylum Chordata; class Mammalia; order Rodentia; family Dipodidae; genus Orientallactaga; species Orientallactaga sibirica. The sequence goes on along the minus strand of JAEOAD010002614.1, from coordinate 2,541,076 downwards.
AGCTGTCTACCCCTTCAGGTTGTGTATAGCAAAATGCTCAACTTACCAACGGTTCAGGCTTTTAAAGTAATTTGTACAACAAACATTGTCAGTAGAACTAGTTTTACATAGTTCCAAACACTTTATGAAAAGTATCAACAACAGCCGGGCGTGGTGGCGCACGCCTTTAATCCCAGCACTCGGGAGGCAGAGGCAGGAGGATCACCGTGAGTTCGAGGCCACCCTGAGACTACATAGTGAATTCCAGGTCAGCCTTAGCTAGAGTGAAGCCCTACTTTGAAAAAACCAAAACAAACAAACAAACAAACAAAAAAGGTAGCAAGAATGTAAAAGTATGTAATAGAGGGGTTTTTTTTTTTTTTTTTGGTTTTGTTTTGTTTGGTTTGGTTTGGTTTTTTTTGAGGTAGGGTCTCACTCTAGCCCAAGCTGACCTGGAATTAACTATGTAGTCTCAGGGTGGCCTTGAACTCACGGTGATCCTCCTACCTCTGCCTCCCGAGTGCTGGGATTAAAGGCGTGCGCCACCACGCCTGGCTGTAATACAGTGTTTTAAACCATCTACGTTCTGGAAAAGACATATAAATAAAAGATACCCATTTATTCTGATACATATATATTTTTTCTCACAGGCATATTTTACATATCTGACAATGTTGTGGCTTCCTCTGTGATGAAGTATTTTGCATTGCTTTGCTGCAAGGCAGGCATGACGCTTTCTGACTGAAATCCACTGTCGTTTCTTAAAGAAGTTCAGAGAGTGCCTGTGTGGTTGAGGTCCTGGCACATCTTATTTTGGAGAGGATAGTTGGCACATCCATACTGACGCAGTGGCCATAGGCAACTTGCCTTTTTCTGCACACTGTTACAAGAAGATATCTAGAAAAAGAGACTGGAAAAGAAAAGGAGAGAAAATATAGCCAGCTGGATGCGATGGATTGAATCTGTCCAGAGATGCTGTGCAATTCTACTCGTGATGGGTTTCAGATATTCCACTTGCTTTTTGTTTGTTTGTTTGTTTGTTTGTTTGTTTTTGAGGTAGGGTCTCATTCTAGCCCAGGCTGACCTGGAATTCACTCTGTAGTCTCATCTTGGCCTCGAACTCACGGTGATCCTTCTACCTCTGCCTCCTGAGTGCTGGGATTAAATGCATGCGCCACCATGCCGGCTCCCCAACTTCTTTTTTTTTTTTTTTTTTTTTGGTTTTTTGAGGTAGGGTCTCACTCTGGCCCAGGCTGACCTGGAATTTACTATGCAATCTCAGGGTGGCCTTGAACTCACAGCAATCCTCCTACCACTGCCTCCCAAGCGCTGGGATTAAAGGTGTGCACCACCACGCCCGGCTCCCAACTTCTTTCTTTTAGAAACAGTTTTAATATTTTATTTATTTACTTATTTGAGAGAGAGAAAGAGGCAGAGAGAGAGAGAGAGAGAGAGAGAGAGGGAGAGAATGGTCATGCCAAGGCCTCCAGCCACTGCACATGAACTCCAGATGCATGTGCCCTCTTGTGCATCTGGCTTATGTGGGTCCTGGAGAATCGAACCTGGGTCCTTTGGCTTTGCAGGCAAATGCCTTAAACACTAAGCCATCTCTCCAGCCCCTGTCCCTGACTTCTTATTCCAGAATGTTCTTCACTCCAGCACTGAAAATTGGCACAGGGTTGTTTTATTCCTTTGCACTTACAAATGACACTTGTGTCCTAAACGCTCTATGGTAAAAATGGTGTCAGCTTTACCTGCAGATCCTAGCTGATTCATGGATGGTCAGTGCTACAGTTAATCATAGCAAAACAATGGATGTGGGTGTGGAGACTGGCCTGGTAGCTGGCCTTGTTGACCTGGCTTTCTGCAATTGCATTTTACTCTTATCTATAGTTCAAAACCAAGTGGGTGTTGATTTAACAGTACAGCCATAGGAATAAATTTATCTTGAAAAGGAGGATATTTCTGATCTTTGGTTCTTATTGCCTTCTCTTTAAAAAAAAAAATTATTGGGCTGGAGAGATGGCTTAGGGATTAAGGTGCCTGCCTCCTAAGCCTAAGAACACTGGTTCCAATCTCCAGGTCCCACGTTTAGCCAGATGCAAAGTGATGCAAGGGTGCAATGCCGCACTTGACCACAAGGGGGCGCACACACCTGGATTTCGTTCACAGCAGCTGAGACACTGCTGGCGCGCCCATCTCTATCTGTCTCCCTCTCTCTCTGTGTCTCTCTCCAAAAAATAATTTAAAAATTTTTTTAATTAATTAATTAATTTATTTACTTATTTATTTGAGAGAGAGAGAGGGAATGGGCATGGCAGGGCCTTCAGCCACTGCAAATGAACTCCAGACACATGCACCCCCTTGTGCATCTGGCTTACGTGGGTCCTGGAGAATCGAACCAGGATCCTTTGGCTTTGCAGGCAAACACTTTAACCGCTAAGCCATCTCTCCAGTCCCCACCTAAATTCTTTAATCATGGTATTGTTCACTTTTGATAAGATATTGACAAAAACAAATCATGTGGAAGGTTCTGTTGTATTAAGACAATGTAAATATGAATCAATGCACCTAGTTTTGCAAAAGAAAATCGTTACTGGAGGACACGTTTCCATAATCATATTTGTGTAAAGATAAGATCGTCTTACATGTTTATGGTGCTTTACCAGGTAATATAGAATTACATAATTTCCAATCAATGTTCATATTTGATGCTGAATTTCTTTCTCTTGGTCATCTGGATATTTCAGCAATATCAGAAGGCACACACAAACACCCAAGATATCATAATTAATGTCACATCCCTCCTAGCTTAGTGCTAATTTTCTTTAAGCAGAAAATAACTTTGGGTTGATAGCAGGTTTCCAATAACTAATAGTAAACACATATTTGATGTACAGAAGTATTTTTTTAAGTTATTTTATTTTATTTTATTTATTTTTGGAGAGAGACACAGAGAGAGACAGACAGAGAGAGAGAGAGAGAGGGAGACAGAGATGGGTGCGCCAGCAGTGTCTCAGCTGCTGTGAACGAAATCCAGACGCGTGCGCCCCCCTTGTGGTCAAGTGCGGCATTGCGCCCTTGCGTCACTTTGCATCTGTCTAAACGTGGGACCTGGAGATTGGAACCGCTGGAGATTGGAACCAGCGTCCTTAGGCTTAGCAGGCAGGCGCCTTAACCCCTAAGCCATCTCTCCAGCCCTAGTAGATCCGTCTTTAAACTCTGTGCTTGTTGTTAACTTCATTGGGTTGACATTTGTCACAGGCCCATTTAGTTAGTGTGACATTATCCAAAACACCAAGAAAAACAGAATATTTTGATAATGTGGTCGATAGCTGGCCAGCAACTCACTGCGCATTTTTGCAGTGGCAGAAAAGAGTGACTGAACCTGCCAAAGAGACTGCCCACCCCGCAGCAGCGTCTTTTCCGTTTTACACACAGTCATCCCTTGCAACTGAACTCTGGCCTAGAGCCTTCCAACAGGAATTAGTGCTTAAAAAAAAAAAAAAAAAAAAAACGAGAAACTTGGCTGGAGAGATGGCTTAGCGGTTAAGGCACCTGCCTGCGAAGCCAAAGAACCTTAGTTTGAATCTCTAGGTCCCACGTTCAGCCAGATTCAAAAGTGACGCAAGCGTGCAATGTGGCATATGTGCACAAGGGGGTGCATGTGTTTGGAGTTCGTACACAGTGCCTGAAAAGGTCCTGGCATGCCCATTCTCTCTCTGCCTGTTCCTCTCTCTCTCTGTCTGCCTCTTTCTCTCTCTCTGTGTGTCTCTCTGAAATTGGTAAAAAAAAAAAAAGAGAAAAAAAAGAAAAGAAAAAAGAGACCCTCTCTGGGGAGAGGGCTATTCTGTGCTTTTCTTTGGAAAAAAATTCAAATAAGACCTGGTGGCGACTGTGCGTTTCTTTTTTAAAAATATTTTTGTTTATTATTATTTATTTATTTGAGAGCGACAGACAGAAAGAGGCAGAAAGAGAGAGAGAATGGGCACACCAAGGCCTCCAGCTACTGCAAACGAACTCCAGATGCATGTGCCACCTTGTGCATCTGGCTTATGTGGGGACTGGCGAGTTGAGCCTCGAACCGGGGTCCTTAAGCTTCACAGGCAAGCGCTTAACCGCTATGCCATCTCTCCAGCCCCACGAATGTGCATTTCTATGCCGACAGAATTGAATGTGTTTAAAAGGTGTAATCATGGAGCCAGAATAGAACCCTGAAGGACAGAGCATCTGGAAAGTCGCAGGTGAACGACGCAGAATGTGCCCCTGTGTTTTGCCCTCGCTTCCGAAGGGGGCTTCAGTCTCCAGTCTTCAGCCTTCTGCAGTGAAGTTGCCCAGAAAATGGTCTTGTATCCATTCCGAAATCCTCGCATCAACTCAGGTCCAGGCTGTGTAATTTTCTGCCCAGCCCAGAGCTAAAAGGAAAAACACACCCACAGGTGGTTTGTCAATGACAATCAAGACCTGATGCCGAGGATGCTGTGTATTGAATGAGATGATGGCTCAGAGGTAAAGCACTTACTGGCAAAGCCTTCTGGCCTGAGTTAAATTCCCTGAGTGATCCATGTAAGCCAGATGCAAAAGGGGCCCAAGATTTTGGGGCTTGTTTGTAGTATCAACAGTTCCTGGCGTACACACACACACACACACACACAACTAAACATTCAGATGCTACGACCACTCTTCGATATTTCTTCTTTGACAAGCAGCTAGAGGAAGTCTATGATAAGAAAGAGAGATTAGCGGAGGCGCCACCTAACGTGAGGTTTTCTATTATTATTATTATTGTTTTTTTAATTTTTTTTTTTTTTTTTGGTTTTCCAAGTAGGGTCTCACTCTGCTGTAGTCTCAGGTGGCCTCAACTCATGGCGATCCTCCTACCTCTGCTTCCAGTGCTGGGATTAAAGGCGTGCACCATCACGCCTGGCTCTATTATTATCATTTTTATTGACAACTTCTATACTTACATACAAAAATGCATGATATTTCCCTCCTCCCCCCATCCACTTTTAGAACTCCAATCTCCATCATATCCTCCCTCTCCATTAGTCTCTCTTTAATTTGATGTCATCATCTTTTCTTCTATTATGAGGGTCTTGTGAAGGTATTGCTAGGCACTGCAAGGTCATGGATATAGAGGCCAATTTCTGTCTGGGCAGTTGCATTGTAAGAGGTCATACCTTCCTTGGCTCTTCCATTCTATCCGCCCCCTCTTCCGTAATGGTCCCTGAGCCTTGGAGGGTGTGACAGAGATGTTTCAGTGCTGAGCACTCCTCCATCCCTTCTTCTCGGAACTGGTTTTGAATTCAGAACTTAGGAAATAATTACCTTAGTTTTATATTCGGGTTTAATGTCCAGGTTAGCTGTCTACCCCTTCAGGTTGTGTATAGCAAAATGCTCAACTTACCAACGGTTCAGGCTTTTAAAGTAATTTGTACAACAAACATTGTCAGTAGAACTAGTTTAGAAGTTCCAAACACTTTATGAAAAGTATCAACAACAGCCGGTGAGGCAGAGGCAGGAGGATCACCGTGAGTTCGAGGCCACCCTGAGACATTTTTAGTGAAGTCCAGGTCAGCCTTAGCTAGAGTGAAGCCCTACTTTTGAAAAAAAAAACAAACAAACAAACAAACAAAAAGGTAGCAAGAATGTAAAAGTATGTAATAGAGGGGTTTTTTTTTTTTTTTTTGGTTTTGTTTTGTTTGGTTTGGATTGGTTTGGTTTTTTGAGGTAGGGTCTCACTCTAGCCCAAGCTGACCTGGAATTAACTATGTAGTCTCAGGGTGGCCTTGAACTCACGGTGATCCTCCTACCTCTGCCTCCCGAGTGCTGGGATTAAAGGCGTGCGCCACCACGCCTGGCTGTAATACAGTTTTTAAACCATCTACGTTCTGGAAAAGACATATAAATAAAAGATACCCATTTATTCTGATACATATATATTTTTTTTTTTTCTCACAGGCATATTTTACATATCTGACAATGTTGTGGCTTCCTCTGTGATGAAGTATTTTGCATTGCTTTGCTGCAAGGCAGGCATGACGCTTTCTGACTGAAATCCACTGTCGTTTCTTAAAGAAGTTCAGAGAGTGCCTGTGTGGTTGAGGTCCTGGCACATCTTATTTTGGAGAGGATAGTTGGCACATCCATACTGACGCAGTGGCCATAGGCAACTTGCCTTTTTCTGCACACTGTTACAAGAAGATATCTAGAAAAAGAGACTGGAAAAGAAAAGGAGAGAAAATATAGCCAGCTGGATGCGATGGATTGAATCTGTCCAGAGATGCTGTGCAATTCTACTCGTGATGGGTTTCAGATATTCCACTTGCTTTTTGTTTGTTTGTTTGTTTCTTTGTTTGTTTGTTTGTTTTTGAGGTAGGGTCTCATTCTAGCCCAGGCTGACCTGGAATTCACTCTGTACTCTCAGCTTGGCCTCGAACTCACGGAGATCCTTCTACCTCTGCCTCCTGAGTGCTGGGATTAAAGGCGTGCGCCACCATGCCGGCTCCCCAACTTCTTTTTTTTTTTTTTTTTGGTATTTTGAGGTAGGGTCTCACTCTGGCCCAGGCTGACCTGGAATTTACTATGCAATCTCAGGGTGGCCTTGAACTCACAGCAATCCTCCTACCACTGCCTCCCAAGCGCTGGGATTAAAGGTGTGCACCACCACGCCCGGCTCCCAACTTCTTTCTTTTAGAAACAGTTTTAATATTTTATTTATTTACTTATTTGAGGGAGAGAGAGAGAGAGAGAGAGAGAGGGAGAAAATGGTCATGCCAGGGCCTCCAGCCACTGCAAATGAACTCCAGATGCATGCGCCCCCTTCTGCATCTGGCTTACGTGGGTTCTGGAGAATCAAACCGGGATCCTTTGGCTTTGCAGGCAAATGCCTTAAACACTAAGCCATCTCTCCAGCCCCTGTCCCTGACTTCTTATTCCAGAATGTTCTTCACTCCAGCACTGAAAATTGGCACAGGGTTGTTTTATTCCTTTGCACTTACAAATGACACTTGTGTCCTAAACGCTCTATGGTAAAAATGGTGTCAGCTTTTCCTGCAGATCCTAGCTGATTCATGGATGGTCAGTGCTACAGTTAATCATAGCAAAACAATGGATGTGGGTGTGGAGACTGGCCTGGTAGCTGGCCTTGTTGACCTGGCTTTCTGCAATTGCATTTTACTCTTATCTATAGTTCAAAACTGAAGTGGGTGTTGATTTAACAGTACAGCCATAGGAATAAATTTATCTTGAAAAGGAGGATATTTCTGATCTTTGGTTCTTATTGCCTTCTCTTTTTTTTAAAAATTATTGGGCTGGAGAGATGGCTTAGGGATTAAAGGTGCCTGCCTCCCTAAGCCTAAGAACACTGGTTCCAATATCCAGGTTCCAATCTCCAGGTCCCACGTTTAGCCAGATGCAAGTGATGCAAGGGTGCAATGCACTTACTTGACCACAAGGGGGCGCACACACCTGGATTTCGTTCACAGCAGCTGAGACACTGCTGGCGTGCCCATCTCTATCTGTGTCCCTCTCTCTCTGTGTCTCTCTCCAAAAATAATTTAAAAATTTTTTTTTATTAATTAATTTAATTTATTTTTATTTATTTGAGAGAGGAGAGAGAGGGAATGGGCATGGCAGGGCCTTCAGCTACTGCAAATGAACTCCAGACACATGCACCCCCTTGTGCATCTGGCTTACGTGGGTCCTGGAGAATCGAACCTGGGTCCTTTGGCTTTGCAGGCAAATGCTTTAACCGCTAAGCCATCTCTCCAGTCCCCACCTAAATTCTTTAATCATGGTATTTTTCACTTTTGATAAGATATAGACAAAAACAAATCATGTGGAAGGTTCTGTTGTATTAAGACAATGAAAATATGAATCAATGCACCTAGTTTTGCAAAAGAAAATCATTACTGGAGGACACGTTTCCATAATCATATTTGTGTAAAGATAAGATCGTCTTACATGTTTATGGTGCTTTACCAGGTAATATAGAATTACATAATTTCCAATCAATATTCATATTTGATGCTGAATTTCTTTCTCTTGGTCATCTGGATATTTCAGCAATATCAGAAGGCACACACAAACACCCAAGATATCATAATTAATGTCACATCCCTCCTAGCTTAGTGCTAATTTTCTTTAAGCAGAAAATAACTTTGGGTTGATAGCAGGTTTCCAATAACTAATAGTAAACACATATTTGATGTACAGAAGTATTTTTTTAAGTTATTTTATTTTATTTTATTTATTTTTGGAGAGAGACACAGAGAGAGACAGAGAGAGAGAGAGAGAGAGAGGGAGACAGAGATGGGTGCACCAGCAGCCTCTCAGCTGCTGCGAACGAAATCCAGATGCGTGCGCCCCCTTGTGGGCAAGTGCGGCATTGCGCCCTTGCATCACTTTACATCTGGCTAAACGTGGGACCTGGAGATTGGAACCGCTGGAGATTGGAACCAGCATCCTTAGGCTTAGGAGGCAGGCGCCTTAACCGCTAAGCCATCTCTCCAGCCCTAGTAGATCCGTGTTTAAACGCTGTGCTTGTTGTTAACTTCATTGGGTTGACATTTGTCACAGGCCCGTTTAGTTAGTGTGGCATTATCCAAAACACCAAGAGAAACAGAATATTTTGATAATGTGGTCGATAGCCACGGAAAAGGATAATGTACACCAAAACGGGCCAGCAACTCACTGCGCATTTTTTCAGTGGCAGAAATGAGTGACTGAACCTGCCAAAGAGGCTGCCCACCCCGCAGCAGCGTCTTTTCCGTTTTACACACAGTCATCCCTTGCAACTGAACTCTGGCCTAGAGCCTTCCAACAGGAATTAGTGCTTAAAAAAAAAATTAAAATAAAAACGAGAAACCGGGCTGAAGAGATGGCTTAGCGGTTAAGGCACCTGCCTGCGAAGCCAAAGGACCTTTGTTTGAATCTCCAGGTCCCACATTCAGCCAGACTCAAAAGTGATGCAAGCGTGCAATGTGGCATATGTGCACAAGGGGGTGCATGTGTTTGGAGTTCGTACACAGCAGCTGAAAAGGTCCTGGCGTGCCCATTCTCTCTCTGCCTGTTCCTCTCTCTCTCTGTCTGCCTCTTTCTCTCTCTCTGTGTGTCTCTCTGAAATTGGTAAAAAAAAAAAAAAAAAAAAAAGAAAAAAGAGACCCTCTCTGGGGAGAGGGCTATTCTGTGCTTTTCTTTGGAAAAAAATTCAAATAAGACCTGGTGGCGACTGTGCGTTTCTTTTTTTTTTTAAGTATTTTTTGTTTATTATTATTTATTTATTTGAGAGCGACAGACAGAAAGAGAAAGAGGCAGAGAGAGAGAGAAAGAGAGAGAGAATGGGCACACCAAGGCCTCCAGCCACTGCAAATGAACTCCAGATGCATGTGCCACCTTGTGCATCTGGCTTACGTGGGTCCTGGTGAGTTGAGCCTCAAACCGGGGTCCTTAAGCTTCACAGGCAAGCGCTTAACCGCTAAGCCATCTCTCCAGCCCCACGAATGTGCATTTCTATGCGGACAGAATTGAATGTGTTTAAAAGGTGTAATCATGGAGCCAGAATAGAACCCCGAAGGACAGATCATCTGGAAAGTCGCAGGTGAACGACGCAGAATGTGCCCCTGTGTTTTGCCCTCGCTTCCGAAGGGGGCTTCAGTCTCCAGTCTTCAGCCTTCTGCAGTGAAGTTGCCCAGAAAATGGTCTTGTATCCATTCCGAAATCCTCGCATCAACTCAGGTCCAGGCTGTGTAATTTTCTGCCCAGCCCAGAGCTAAAAGGAAAAACACACCCACAGGTGGTTTGTCAATGACAATCAAGACCTGATGCCGAGGATGCTTTTTTTTTTTTTTTTTTTTTTTTTTTGGTTTTTCGAGGTAGGGTCTCACTCTGGTCCAGGCTGACCTGGAATTCACTATGTAGTCTCAGGGTGGCCTCGAACTCTCGGAGATCCTCCTACCTCTGCCTCCCGAGTGCTGGGATTAAAGGCGTGCGCCACCACACCTGGCTTCGAGGATGCTTTTGACTGGGTGGCTGTGTTCTGTGTTTTACATGTGAATGGCATGGATTATGTGACTTCCTGATCTCCCTGTGGCCCCTAAATTGTCCCATCAGGGGACCCCCAAGTTCTCTTTGAAAAGTAATGTTTGCTATCTGATGTGTCCTCTCTGTCATTCCCAGAGAGAAAATCGTTGGTATTATCTTATTTATTTATTTATTTTTCTATTTATTTATTTTTCTATTTAGAAATCGGCCCCTGGTTACGGGAGTTCAGGGCGAAGAATGCTGTGGATTTCTCGCGGTTAACGTTTGACCCGGGACAGAAAGAACTCATTGTAGGAGCGAGGTGAGAGATGATTCTGCTTGCAACCATGGCCGTTTTCTGATTTCCCTTCATAGAAGTGCAGTCGCATGCACGTTTCCTGGCTGGAATTGAGGAGTGCTGAATACTAGCTGTTAAGAAGGCAATACAGCGTGCATTTCAGAAAATAACATGCTCAGGGCCGGGCGTGGTGGCACATGGCTTTAATATCAGGGCTCGGGAGGCAGAGGTAGGAGGATCTCCGTGAGTTCGAGGCCACCCTGAGACTACATAGTGAATTCCAGGTCAGCCTGGGCTAGAGTGAGACCCTACCTCGAAAAACAAGACAAAACAAACAAACAAACAAACAAATATATGCAGAGTCGGTTGGACATGATACTCATAATAGGTATTAATCAGCCCCTCAATGTGTTCAGGGACTTCTTCGAAGTGGATTAACTCATATGACCCCCAAGGACATGTTCTGTCCTCATCCATGCTTTAGAAAGGAGGAGCCTGAGGTGGACAGTTTGTAAAGAAGTCCAGAGGTGTGTGGTATGGACTCAGCTTTCCAGCTAGGCAGTTTGATGCCAAAATCTGTGTTCTCAACTTCTCCTTATACTCATTAGTAGAATTCTGGAGACCAAACCCCCACCCCCATGTACATATCAAGACACATCAATACCTTCTTCTTTTCTTTCTTTTTTTTTTTTTTTGGTTTTTCAAGGTAGGGTTTCACTCTAGTCCAGGCTGACCTGGAATTCACTCTGTCTTCTCAGGGTGGCCTTGAACTCACGGCGATCCTCCTACCTCTGCCTCCTGAGTGCTGGGATTAAAGGCGTGCACCACCATGCCGGCCCTTCTTTTTTTAAAAAAAATATATTTTATTGGGCTGGAGAGATGGCTTAGCAGTTAAGGTGCCTGCCTGCTAAGCCTAAGAACCTGGTTCCAATCTCCAGGTCCCACGTTTAGCCAGATGCAAAGTGATGCAAGGGCGCAATGCCGCACTTGACCACAAGGGGGCGCACGCATCTGGATTTCATTAGCAGCAGCTGAGAGGCTGCTGATGCACCCATCTCTCTCTCTCTCTCTCTCTCTCTCTCTCTATGTCTCTCTCCCAAAATAAATAAAATGTAAAATGACATTAAAAATATTTTATTTATTCATTCATTTATTTATTTGGGAGAGAGGAGTGGGAGACAATGGATGCAGCAGGGCCTCCAGTCACTGCAAAGGAATTCCAGATGCACGGTCCACCTTGTGCATCTGGCTTATGTGGGTACTGGGGAATTGAACCTGGGTCCTTAGGCTTTGCAGGCAAGCGCCTTAACTGCTAAGCCATCTCTCCAGCCCTTTTTATTTGTTTGTTTTTCTTCAGTGACCTTGAATAGGTCTTTATCAGGAACCTGAGGGTTGGAGGGAATTATCATTCAAAGGATTCACTGGATCCGGTGTGGAAGCCAGCTCCTGTTGACCTTGGTGGCAGGGGGTGGATAGTGGTGCGGCTGGCACACACACCCTCAGATCCTCAGATCCTGAGTGGTCTCCCTTTTTTTTTTTAATTATTATTTTCCCTCGTTCCTTTGAACACAGATGAAATTGCTGCACACAAATGATTTACCCTGTCAGTGTGTTTTGAGGGTGATATACATAAACCATGTCATATCCATCTGTTTGGGAAACTGATGATATGGTTGAAAATGGGGTGCCCTACGGTCCAATTGTGGACTTGAATTTCTTTTTTTATTCTAAGGTAGACACATTCGGAGGCGTAGAATGTCTTTCCTTTTTAAAGAATATTATATTTATTTATTTTAGAGAGAGAGAGAGAGAGAGAATGGACATGCCAGCGGCCTCTCAGCCTCTGTGAATGCGTGCGCCCCCTTGTGGGCAAGTGAGGCATTGCGCCCTTGTGTCACTTTGCATCTGGCTAAACGTGGCACCTGGAGATTGGAACCAGCGTTCTTAGGCTTAGCAGGCAGGTGCCTTAATCACCAACCCATCTCTCCAGCCCACAGCACTCCTTCTTAATCAGATCTGCTTTCTAGATTATGAGATGTATTTTGTGTGTGTGTGTGTGTGTGTGTGTGTGTGTGTTTTTAAGAAAGAGGGATGTGCAAATCTAAGGAAGATTTGGGGAAGCCAAATTTAGCTTACATACTGAGTCCTCCAAACATAGAATATTTTCTAGAATAATTGTTTGTGTTCTCAGATCCCAGAGAGTTTTCATACACGCCCCTGATGCCAAGGGTGGTATGATGTGTGATTGTAATTCTGAGGAGAAGGAAGAGTCTCCATACACACCCTGATACTGAGGGTGGTGTGATGTGTGATTGTAACTCTGATTATATGGAAGAGTCTCCATGCAAGCCCCTGATGTTGAGGGTGGTGTGATGTGTGATTGTAACTCTGAGAATGTAGAGAGACGGTGTCGTGTTCCTTGCACTAGATTCGTGCGCCTTTTGGGATGCTTGTGAGAAGACTGAATGTGGGGGAGGCACAGTGTCTTGAATTTCTTTCCCTTCCCCTTTGGGAATAATGAGAGGTTTTCCAATGATGACATCATTGAATTTCTTCACCAAAGCGTCTGGGCTGGGTACTTCAAGGATTTTAAACTTCACTCCTTGTCTCCAGATTCTTCTCCTTCTGCATACTATCGCCAACATATTTTTATAATGCCTACACCATTGGGTAAATACTGTCTGCCTGGTTGGGCCCACCAACACTCTCTCTTGGGGTCCTGTGTCTTTTGCAGTCTCTCCTTTTTTAAAATTCTCACATATTCCAGGAATGTGGAAATACTGAAGTTTGCTCATTCTTGCTCCTAAGATTGGTGATCTGATTTTTTATATATATATATATATAAAATACTGCTACCTCTTCCCTATTTCATCCCATCTCACTGCTCAGGCAGTTTCTGTTCATAGAAGGACAAGACTCTAACGTCATACATCCTGACTCCACACTGTCTGCTCTACATCGACCCATGGGCATCTACCGGTCTTTTTTTAATCTCTACCCTCATTATAGGATATTCTTTCTTTTCAAATTTTTATTTTATTTTGAGAGAGAGAGAACTGGCACACCAGGGCCTCAGCCACTGTAATCGAACTCCAGACGCTTGCGCCACCTAGTGGTCATGTGCAACCTTGCACCTGCCTCACCTTTGTGCTTCTGGCTTATGTGGGATCTGGAGAGTAGAACATGGGTCCTTAGACTTCACAGGCAAGCGCTTAACCGCTAAGCCATCTCTCCAGCCCATATTATTTCTTGACAGTTGCCATCCCTGGCACTATTCCTTTGGCTTGATTCCAAAGACTCTCTGCCATCTTCACAAGTCTTCTGTGAAGGGTTTAATACCTTGCAATCTTCAGGAAGAGAGTACACTGGAGATTGTTAATGCACTCTCTTTGTGCCTACCCAGGGTGCAAGACCAGTTGCGAATTATTCTCAAGAGAAACACGTCCCCAGAGATCTCCGTTTCTTCTCATCACGATGCCAGCCCCACCATGGTGGTGGTGGTGACGGGGGTGGGGGGCAGGGGGGAAAGGGGCCAGTTCTGAGTTTTTCTCACGTTCACTTCAGTATAGTGTGGGGGGTTTCAGATGAATAACAGAAGGCCGTATCTTTAGTCACATTTGACTTTTAGATAAGCAAACCATCTCATGTGCCTGGTAAACCGAGAAGCATGGGCTGCATGGTCTAGTCTAGAACACGGTGTGATTCATTTTAGATTCTTCATGAGTAAGTAACAGAAAGAGAGGAGTAGCTGAGTGACACCCCCCCCCCCCGCAAGCCCATGACACAACCTAATTTTCTTCTCTTTAAATTCCGTGTGAAAATTCCCCTTTCGAGCTGCTGTGAGGAGGAAGTGAAATACTTCATGACAAAGGATTGGTAGATTCACATACTGCTGGTTGGCAGCTGTGTGTACATTTCAGCCATATGACACTGAAGGAATAGATAGAACAAAAAATTCACCTAAGAAGTTTCATAGGATTAGGCTGAGAAAGTTTTATTTTTATTTTATTTTTTTATTTTTGGAGAGAGACACAGAGAGAGAAGAGAGAGAGAGGGAGACAGATAGAGATGGGTGCGCCAGCAGTCTCTCAGCTGCTGTGAACAAAATCCAGACGCGTGCGCCCCCTTGTGGTCAAGTGCGGTATTGCGCCCTCGTGTCACTTTGCATCTGGCTAAACGTGGGATCTGGAGATTGGAACTGCTGGAGATTGGAACCAGCGCTCTTAGGCTTAGGAGGCAGGCGCCTTAACCACTAAGCCATCTCTCCAGCCCTGCTGAGAAGTTTGAGAGAGAGTTTGAGCCATATATATATATCAGAGAGAGAGAGAGAGATAGAGAATGGGTGCGCCAGCAGCCTCTCAGCCACTGTGAATGAACTCCAGACATGTGCGCCCCCTTATGGACAAGTGTGGCATTGCACGCTTGTGTCACTGCATCTGGCTAAAAGTGGGACCTGGAGAATTGGCCGGGCGTTCTTAGGCTTGGCAGGCAGGCACCTTCTCCGCTAAGCCATCTCTCCAGCCCCGTGAGCTAGTTATATTTGAAAAATAACCCATCCCTCAGATTCCTGTTTGCGAAGGCACGGCTTAGTAAGAGCTTAGGTGACTGGTGTGTATTTCAAAGATCAGGATTGGTTTGAACTTATGAGCTGGGGGAAAAACAGAATGACACCCCTGTTGTATTTTTCAGTTAGCACTGCCCTTGTGAAGGCATTGAGTGGATGGTTTTCCCTTTGTACCAGTGTTTGTTTATGTTCTTGAAACTGACTTCAGCTCAAGAGTCTTTGCCCACTTTTATAAAGAGGGCGCATTGTGATGCAGAAGAAAAAAAATGTCTCTTTAGGCATTTGTGTTTCCGTAGCACCAGATGATGGTTGAGGAATTGTGTGATTTCTGGAAAGATTCCCACAGTCACCATTTCCAAGGTGTAGAGTATCTTTCATATCACTTTACATGTATTGGCCTTCGTGCCCTGTGTTGTTCCAGCGTCTTTAAAAATTAATAGTGTTTGCGTTTTCTGTGAGTGTTCACTTTGTCTCCTTCCTCTTAGGAAATGTGGAACTGCAGTAAAGGAGGAAGCAAGAGCGAGACAGAGAGGGAGAGAGGGAGGGAGAGAGAATAACATCAGACATAGTTATATGTCTTCAGCTATTTCCCTGTGATCATTTGCTTTCTGTTGGTTTCTATTCTTTGCATAATATTCACTGGATGGCTGTATGTGCCTATGTCACATAAAACTTCCCAAAGTCAATTTCCATGGTATAAAAAAAAGAAAAATGAAGACAAAAGAGTCCCGTATGGGTGATTTCTGCTTCCGATAATTATCAGAAGGGGGGATGGTAGCCATAATGCTTTGTGAACCTGCTACAAGTCTTAAGTTTCCTTGCAACACAGGGTGTTCGCGTTTTTATTTCGCAAATGAGTTTGTCTTCTGTTTCCCATTCGTTCTAACAGTGGTAAGTGGCGGTTTTATCCCACATCATGCTGATGTTTATAAAGGGCTGAATCCAAATAATCCAGATCCCAAGTGTGGCAGTGGCATTGCTTTTACAAGTTAGCCACGTTTAGCAATGCGAAAGCCACGAGGCCATGAAAAGATGTGTATCAGCCAAGCTTCTGAATTATGTAGAGAACCCCGGGGGAGACAAAATGGGACCTCTTTAATCACAACCGTGATGAACACATACACCAGTTTCTAAAATTTATTTTATTTATTTGACAGAGAGAGAGAGAGAAAGACACACACACACACACACACACACACACACACACACACAAAGAGACATATAGAGAGTACATATGAGTGCATCAAGGCCTCCTGGCACTGCAAACAAATTCCCAGTGCATGCACCACTTTGTGTACATGGTCACGGGGGATCAAAATTGGGCCGTTGGGCTTTGCAAGCAAGTTCTATAACTGTTGAGCCATCTCTCCAGTCCCATATATCATTTTTTGGTTTATTTCATTTATTTATTTGAGAGAGACAGACAGAGAAAGATGCAGGGGCGGGGAGAGAGGGAGGGAGGGAGAGAATGGGCACACTAGGGCCTCCAGCCACTGGAAACCAACTCCAGATGCATGCACCACCTTGTGCATCTGGCTTACATGGGTCCTGGAGAATCAAGCCTCGAGCTGGGGTCCTTAGGTTTCAC
Source organism: Orientallactaga sibirica (assembly GCA_036365145.1). Taxonomy (NCBI): domain Eukaryota; kingdom Metazoa; phylum Chordata; class Mammalia; order Rodentia; family Dipodidae; genus Orientallactaga; species Orientallactaga sibirica. The sequence continues at coordinate 2,524,624 of JAEOAD010002614.1, read as the reverse complement.
AGGCAAGTGCTTAACCACTAATCCATCTCTTTAGCCCCATATACCATTTTATTTTATTTTATTTTATTTTATTTTATTTTATTTTATTTTATTTATTTATTTATTTTTTGAGATAGAATCTCACTCCAGCCCAGGCTGACCTGGAATTCACTATGTAGTCTGAGGGTGGTCTTGAACTCCCAGTGATCCTCCTACCTCTGCCTTCCAAGTGCTGGGATTAAAGGCGTGCTCCACCATGCCCGGCTTCATATACCATTTTTAAAATGAGCTTCCTATCAGTGATATTTGTTCCCAGCATTATCAATTATTTCCTTTCCACACTTGATTTCTGATGCACCTGTTCTTTGCCAGCAACCCTCTGAATAATATTAGCAAACATATGGATGGGCCCAGTTGCAACTTGTGGCATCTCAGCTAGCTGTGTGCACCCACGCAAGCATTTATGAGACCCCCATGGATTGACCATCTGCATGAGGAAGGTGGTAAGAGTGAGAAACACACATCTAACATGTTCTTGGAGAGAAAAAGAGAGAGACAGACAGAGAGACAGACATGTTGTTGGAGAGACACAGAAAGAGAAAGAAAGAGAGAGAAGGAGAGGGAGACAGATAGAGATGGGCGCGCCAGCAGTCTCTCAGCTGCTGTGAACGAACTCCATACGCATGCGCCCCCTTGTGGTCAAGTGCGGCATTGCGCCCTTGCATCACTTTGCATCTGGCTAAACGTGGGACCTGGAGATTGGAACCGCTGGAGATTGGAACCAGCGTTCTTAGGCTTAGGAAGCAGGCACCTTAACTGCTAAGCCATCTCTCCAGCCCTCAAATTTATTTTTGCAGCAGCTGACTGCACCCTGTTAAAAAGATGAGTGGCTATTGCCAAGAATGGAATAAGCCACATGACAGGGGAGTAACAATGTAAGGAAATTAGATCAAGAGTATTTTGTTTGGTGGTTTTGAATTTTTTTTTTTTTTGGAGAGACACAGAGAGAGACAGACAGAGAGAGAGGGAGACAGATAGAGATGGGTGCACCAGCAGTCTCTCAGCTGCTGTGAACGAACTCCAGACGCGTGCGCCCCCTTGTGGTCAAGTGCGGCATTGCACCCTTGCGTCACTTTGCATCTGGCTAAACGTGGAACCTGGAGATTGGAACCGCTGGAGACTGGAACCAGTGTTCTTAGGCTTAGCAGGCAGGCGTCTTAACCGCTAAGCCATCTCTCCAGCCCAAAATGTTCCATTTTTATTCAACCAGAAGTACATTGCGGGGGCTTAGGAGACAGTTCATTCGATAAAACAACTGCCTCGGAAACAAGGTGTACACACAAAATGCTATGCATGCATGGAGGCATGGCTCAGCAGTTAAGGGCACTTGCTTGCAAAGTTTGTGTGGGTCTCGTGCTGTGGGGTCTCATTCCGTTCCCTGGGGTTGTTGGCCACTGACATCCCGGGCCAGGGAGAGAGCAGCAGGGTCATTCTGGCTGGGCAGGTGAGTGCAATGAGAACATAGGAACACATGACAGGGCAGTGAGCACCCGGGAGACCATCTGATGGACAGCACTCGTTTATTCAAAGGGGAGTGGGTTTATAAACACTTGGGGGAGGTTGAGACAGCATGTACAGACTATATGGCAATCGGATGCATAGTTGATGGGCTGTTATCTAGATAGAGGAAGGACTAGTGACTTCAAAGCTATGGGGGAAGGATAAGGGAAGGTAGGAGGAAGGGCGAAAGAGGAGATTAACAGGAGGCTGTGACTTCAGAACTGTGGGGGGTGAGAAGCTACATGACTTTAGCCACATGAGGGTCTCTTGGGCAGCTAGCCACAGGTCAGGAACTGTGGGGGGCAAAGTCTGACTTATGGAATGGTCAGAGCCTTTTGGGGTCTGGGGGGAGCGCCTCACCAGTTCTGCCCACTCTGGGCGATGACAGCTCACTGCACCCTACAACATAGGGAAGGCAATCACCATCTCCAGGGACTCCTGACAGAGGGCCAGCTGTGACCCCGCAGCCCAGGGTCCCTGGCCATGTCCAATAGTTCAGGCTAGCCCCTCACCGGTCCAGCCTGTTACTAGCAAGGCCCAACAAGTTTGCTTGCCTGGATTTGATTTCCCAGTACCCACATCAAGACAGATATGTGACTGGAGTTGGTTTGCAGTGGTCAGAGGCCCTGGTGCACCTGTATTATCTCTCTTTCTCCTTTCAAGTAAACAAATAAAAATATTGAGCCGGGCGTAGTGGCGCACGCCTTTAATCCCAGCACTTGGGAGGCAGAGGTAGGAGGATCGCTGTGAGTTTGAGGCCACCCTGAGACTACATAGTTAATTCCAGGTCAGACTGGACCAGAGTGAGACCCTATCTCGAAAAACCAAAAAAAAAAAAAAAAAAAAATTTTTTTTTCTTTTTTTAAGAAGGTTTTTATTTATTTATTAATTTTTAAATTTTTAAAAAATTTTGTTTATTTATTTGTAAGCAGAGAGACAGATAGAAGAGAGGTAGACAGAGGGAGACTGGGCACCCCAGGGCCTCCAGCCACTGCAAACCAACTCCAGATGCATGTGCCACCTTGTATATCTGGCTTACGTGGGTCCTGGGGAATCGAGCTTCGAACCTGGGTCCTTAGGCTTCACAGGCAAGCGCTTAACCACTAAGCCATCTCTCCAGCCCTATAGTTGCTCTAAGACTCTTCAGTATGTTTGCTTACTGTAAGCCAATCCAAACACCTATATGTATTCTATATTCCATAGCCTTTTAAAACACATCTCTTGGGCTGGAGAGATGGCTCTTTCCCTGCATAGCTTAATGATGCTGGTTCGATTCCTCATACCCACCTCAAGCCAGATGCACAGAGTGGTGCATGCATCTGGAGTATGCAGTGGCTAGAGAACCTGGCATGCCCATTTTCTCTCTCTCTCTCTCTCTCTCTCCTCCCTCCCTCTCTTTTTCTCCTCTCGCCCCTGTCTCTCTCTGCTTGCAAATAAATTTTTAAAAAACCTTGTAATTCTTCACAAACTTTAACAGGCTGTGTTTCACACTTACAAATATGTTTCAAACATCATACCAGTTTATTCCAATTGATAAGATTTATATGGTTGTTAATTCTATCCTTTGCTTATAACGTTATATACAATAGAACAAATAGATATTTTGATCATAATTTCAGTCAGTCACAATTTTTATTCTCCTTAGAAAACTGTAGATGAATGTTCTAAAGGAACAATAAAAATATTCCTGTGTTTTTGTCATTTTATGAGACTCCTGCTCATGTCCCCACAATCCTATTGGGTAGTTCCACGCCCTGTCACAAACAGGACATTCAATCCTATTCCCTGCTTTTAAAGACTAGGTCCTAGTTCCATCCTCTGGCCCCGGGGCTTCATCTATACTCACTTCCTCTCTGAGTTGCTCCGAGATCCCACTCTATCAAACTCTGTCTTCTCAGCCTCACTGGCTTCTCACTCTCCTGTGACAATCTCTCTCTTACTCAGCAGGTACTTATGCCATCTCTAAAGTCCGCCTAGATAAACTCCTTCTTGGGGTAGGCTTCCCAGCCCCAGGTACCCACATATCCCTTTACCCCTAGCATCTTCAGGGCCATTCACACAGGTTTCCATTAAAGAAAGCATCTCTTGTATCTTACTCGCATGCACAAGGCCAGTGGTATCAAGGGATATCAGTTACGGGGCAAGAGACTTGATATTTCACCCTTTGTGGCTTGTGTGCTCCGTGCACTACTCTGCAGTGACAGTTCAAACCCATCCGTAGCCAATGTACACATCAACAGATGTTTCTTTGTCCCAGGAAGACTTTACAGATAATAAGGAGGAGGAAGAAGAGTAAAGAACAAAACAGGATGCGGGCTGGAGAGGTGGCTTAGCAGTTAAGGCGCTTGTCTGCGATGCCTAAGGATCCAGGTTTGACTCTCCAGATCCCGTGTAAGCCAGACACACAAAGTGATACAAGCACTCAAGGTCTCACATGCCCAGTAGGTGGCGCAAGCATCCTGAGTTCGATTGCAGTGGCTGCAGGCTCTGGCATGTCAATTCTCTCTCTCCCTCTCTCTCCCTCCCTTTCTCTCTAGGTCTCATAAAAAATACAAAACAAGGGCTGGAGAGATGGCTTAGGGTTAAGGCACCTGCCTCCTAAGCCTAAGAACGCCGAATCTCCAGCGGTTCCAATCTCCAGGTCCCACGTTTAGCCAGATGCAAAGTGATGCAAGGGTGCATTGCCGCACTTGACCACAAGGGGGCGCACGCGTCTGGAGTTCATTCACAGTGGTTGAGACACTGCTGGCACGCCTATGTCTGTCTTCCTCTCTCTCTCTCCTTCTCTGTGTCTCTCTCCAAAAAAAATAATAAAAACTAAAAAATAAAAAGTTAAAAAAAAATACAAAACAAAACAGAATGCCAACGAAGGCACTGTTGCTATCTACTCTTCCCTAGAAACAGAATTCGTTTCATCTTCATTTCTCTAATACCTAACATTATTCAGTTCATAAAGGAGGCTCAATAAATTCTTAAGCTCTCAAAAAACACCCACATGGACTACATAAATTATTCAGATGAACTGATTCTGATGAACCCTGTTTGGAACTGGCTGCAAGGGAAACTGTCAGCGCTCCACACATATAGCCGACACAGAAACACAGGTTACGTGTGCTCAGAAAACCTTCCCACACCCCGATGTCAGCTCAGTGTTCAGATTTGTAAAACAGGGAGATTGCACTTCATTATTTTGATATTTAACAACTATTTGCACATATTAAGTAATTATTTAGTTATTGTTTACCTACCTCAATAACTTTATGGCTAGGGTTATCTTCTCTTGGTCTAAGCAGAAAAAACATGACAGAGATTCTTAGTTTTTAATTTGAGAGAGAGAGAGAGAGAGATGGGTGCACCAGCAGCCTGTCAGCCGCTGTGAACGAACTCCAGACGCATGCTCCCCCTTGTGGTCAAGTGCGGCATTGCACCCTTGCGTCATTTTCATCTGGCTAAACGTGGGACCTGGAGAATCGAACGGGCGTTCTTAGGCTTGGCAGGCAGGCACCTTAACCGCTAAGCCATCTCTCCAGCCCTCTTATTTTTTTTTTTATATTTTATTTATTTCAGAGAGAGGAAGATGCCGAGAAAAAGAGAGAATGTGCACCTCAGGGCTCTATCCACTGTAAACTAACTCCAGAGGCATGTGCCCCCTTGTGCATCTGGCTTACATGGGTCCTGGGGAATTGAACCAGGGTCCTTAGGCTTCTCAGGCTACCGCCTTAACCACTAAACCATTTCCCCAGCCTGAGATTCTTATTGTGAACCAAAGGTAGAAGGGGCGCATGGTCAGAAGTCTTTCTCAAGGGTCCCCCATTTCTTTGATACAAGAATGTGCCTTTTGCCCCCAGAAATTCCCAGAGCTGGCACCAGCAGAGAAGCTGTAATTCCCAAGAAGGCTTGCTTGGGCTGGTCCTGAGATACACTGATATTCTGTAAATACTTCATCAAAAGTAGTGAAGCCAGCAATCAAGGTGCAGATCGGGTTAATCAATCAAACGGACCATGCAGAAGAAGGGGAAACTTAGAATACAGAGGAGGAGGAAGAAAAGGAGAAGAGGGAAGAAGGGCGAAGAGGAGCAGAATGATAAACAAAAGGGATCTAAAAAGCACACAGCATATTTCTTTTGCCAGCCCATAGAATAAAGGGGCTACAAAAGAGACTAGACTTAAGCCCCCAAGTTTAAAATAAAACTGAATGAAAAACATCGCCCTCCTCAGCCGCTTTTCCTAAGTCGTAATTAAGGAAAACACAGTTTTCACATCATCACGACCTCAGGGCATGCTCTGAGCATGACAGGGCCCCACTCTTTCTTGGACTCCCTCCGAATCACTGATTTTTATCCCTTCTGCACACTTTACCTTTCCTTCAAAAGAGGGAAGAAATGTGTCTGCCCAGAAGCTAACCTGCTGATCTCATAAGCATTTCTAGTTTTCCTTTTAATGAGTATTGCTCCCAGCAAGTCAGTTCGAAAGCAAAAATCTTGAAGTCAAGATGGGAATTATTGCCACTAAGGTGGGTGGAGGACAGAGAGGGAGAAGGAGAGAGCATGAATGGGGGAAATGTAATATTTGGCAAATTTAGTTAAAGAAACTGTATCTGGATCTGACCCCCTCCCATTTGCTTGGAACCAGTGACGAATTTGTCTTGAGAGAAATAATAACTCATTCTGATTAAGGAGAAGGCTACCCCCTAACAATAGGGCCTTTGTCCTCACGGACTCCCCAAAGCTGTAGCTTCCCGTGGATAGTGAGTTTTGTCAGCATTCTACCCTAAATGATGGAAGACTTCATAAGACTCCACTCCCCCCACAGTAGCTGTTGGCAGTTATGATTGCTGAGGGCGGGAGGAGTCACGTGCTCCAGTTAGCCATAATTCAAAAAACAAACTTGCGGGCTGGAGGGTTGTCTTAGTGGGTAAGACACTTGCCTGCGAAGCCTGAGGACTCAGGTTCGGTTCCCCAGGACCCACGTAAGCTAGATGCACAAGGTGGTGCATGCATCCGGACTTTCTTTGCAGTGGTGCACCCATTCAGTCTCTCTCTCATATAAATAAATGAAATATATATATAAAAAGAAAAAAAATAATTCCCACCCATCTTCACTTAGGCAACCCTAATTTACCTCAGTGGGACACACACACACACACACACACACACAGCATGAAAGTAGGAAGGGAATCGTTAAGAGAAGGGTTTTAGAGGGCAGTGGGGGGGGGGGATAAGAGAGTGCGGTTGGAGCTAATAAAATACAGACGTGCAATGCATTCTTCCAGACACAAAATATCTATGATAACCATGACCTTACAGTACCTCATACTACCTACACGTATATCAGACCTTCACAGCAGGAAGAAAAAATGGATGACCTCAAAAGAAAAGAGAGACTGATTGAGGGGAAGGGGATTCATTAGAGGCTGGATTATCAAGGAGGGGAATGGCAGTGGGGGAGGGGGAGTTAATCACGGCTTTATTGTCTACACTTATGGAGGCTGTCAATAAAAAGTTTTAAAACCGCATGCGTGGGGCGGGGGTTGGAGAGGTGGTTCAGTGGTTAAGGCACTTGCCTGCAAAGCCAAAGGACCCAGGTTCAATTCCTCAGGACCCACGTTAGCCAGATGCACAAGGGGGGGGTGTGGCGCACGCATCTGGAGTTCGTTTGCAGTAGCTGGAGGCCCTGACGCGCCCATTCTCTCTCTCTCTCTCTCTGCTGTCTCTCAAATAAATAAAAACAAAATATACCTGCATGGATTTTGTCCAAGATGAAATAAATTATAAAACAGTTTGTGTTCCATAGGATAGGGCCACTTTTTCTGTAGCTTCCAAAATGGCACCCACTTTCAATCTTCGCGTCTGTTAACATAATTAAAATTTTAGGCATCAAGTTAGGTTGTGCTGGTTCAGTTTGTGCGCTGGTGGAATAATGGACAGATGTTAGGATGGAGGGCCTTCAGTATCATCATTTTGTATTTTCCAAATTTAGTGACTTTGTGATTTAAATTGTTCCGCCTGCTGGGTGTATGTTCTGCTTGCATACCGTAACTGCTAAAAGCAATGTAGCTTGTTAAATCCAAATGTACTTTTCTAATCGTATTCCATGGTATTTATTCCCTAGGGGAAAAAGTAGAAGCCTACCAAGGGGAGTTAAACTCATTTTATTTATTTTTTTATTTATTTAATGGTTTTCCGCGGTAGGGTCTCACTCTGGCCCAGGCTGACCTGGAATTCACTATGTAGTCTCAGGGTGGCCTCGAACTCTCAGCGATCCTACCTCTGCCTTCCGAGTGCTGGGATTAAAGGCGTGTACCACACCTGGCTCAAACTCATTTTTTTTTTTTTGTTGTTGTTGTTGCTTATTTTTCAAGGTAGGGTCTCACTCTAGCCCAGGCTGACCTGGAATTCACTCTGTAGTCTCAGGGTGGCCTTGAACTCACGGCGATCCTCCTACCTCTGCCTCCTGTTGCTGGAATTAAAGGCGTGCGCCACCATGCCCGGCTCAAACTCGTATTTTTATGTACTGTAGTTATTAAACCAAACCAAGTTTACCACTTGGAAAACTCCTCTTTTGTACTTGTCAGGGTTCATCTGAGTTGCCAATTTGATTAGATGTGGAAAGACCTTGGGCTCAAATTCCTGGATCACGTCTTTCAGGGAGTTTCTGTATTCGGTTAGATGGCATGAGGAGACCCACCCTACCTGGGCAGTGTTGGGCCTTGCTAGTAACAGGCTGGACCTGTGAGGGGCTAGCCTGAACTATTGGACATGGCCAGGGACCCTGGGCTGCAGGGTCACAGCTGGCCCTCTGTCAGGGGTCCCTGGCGACGGTGATTGCCTTCCCTATGTTGTAGGGTGTAGTGAGCTGTCATTGCCCAGAGTGGGCAGAACTGGCGAGGCGCTCCCCCCAGACCCCAAAAGGCTCTGACCATTCCATAAGTCAGACTTTGCCCCCCACAGTTCCTGACCTGTGGCTAGCTGCCCAAGAGACCCTCATGTGGCTAAAGTCACGTAGCCTTCCCATCCCCCACAGTTCTGAAGTCACAGCCTCCTGTTAATCTCCTCTTCTGCCCTTCCCCCTACCTTCCCTTATCCTTCCCCCATAGCTTTGAAGTCACTAGTCCTTCCTCTATCTAGATAACAGCCCATAAAATATGCCTCCGATTGCCATACAGTCTGTACGTGCTGTCTCAACCTCCCCCAAGTGTTTATAAACCCACTCCCCTTTGAATAAACGAGTGCTGTCCATCAGATGGTCTCCCGGATGCTCACTGCCCCGTCCACCGTGCTCACCCGCCCAGCTCCAACTCGCTCTCCCTCACATGGGCTGGGGGAACAACCCCACAGGGCTGTACCATGCCATGGGCTGGGGCCCTAGTTCGAATACAAAGGGGGAAGTGAGCTGGGCAGTGGATAATCATTGTTCTCTCCTTGCTCATTATTAGGCTGGGTGACCAGCACTGCCTCCTGTTCTCTCTACGTGACATTGAACTCTATGCTGAAATTGATCCTTCCTCCCTATATTACTTCTTGTCACGTATTCTGTCCAGGCCATAAGAAAGTCACCAGTGTCATATTTTCCAATGAGAAGACAGTGATGCAAATGGAAGGGAGGACCCTTAAAGTGTAAGATCTAAGGTCTTCCTCTCTTGAAGCGTGACAGCATCCCTTGTCATGAACTATTGGCATCTGGGGATGGTAGGAAGGCAGACTTACATTGCTTTGGGCTGCTCACACATCCTTCTGCTAGGGAAGCGGACCCCAGGTTCACCATTCGCTCAGCATTCCCAGGGGGCTGCAAAACTGAAATATAACTCTGTTCGTTTGAGAAATGTCGCTGGCCTTTCTTGTGAACCTCACATGTGCTCTTAGCCCACCTCTCTGCTCTCACAGTTGCAAGATAAAGCACTCGCCTCGTGGGTGGCGCCCTGGAGAATATTCGTTGACAGGGCACATAGATCTTACTTGGCTGCGTGAGTGGCCCAACATCTGGGCAGATTAATTTTTGATTCACTTTAGAAGATCTGCTTTCTCTTTGTAACCTTGAACCTCATAGGTCATTGACCCTAAACGGTGATGGATCAAGCTGTCTTGGGAGATTTCAGATCCCTCTTCTTACGTAGCTAGATTGATTTATTTTTTTTTTCCTGGTCCCAGAACGAGCTTGGAGTTCTATGCAGTCCTGAGGAGTTTTGAGGAAGAGGTTTGAAATCAGTGGACTTCATAGCGTTTTGCACATCCTTGGCCTTCAGGGAGGTGGTGAACGGGATTCTGTTTATGCTTCTCTTGTGATTCATCTTTCAAAATATTTTTGTTTAATAGATTTTATTTTTATTTATTTATTTGAGAGAGAGAGAGAGAGATACAGCAATTAGCAGGTAGAGAGAAAGAGAGAGAAAAGACAGAGAGAGAGAGAAATGGGCACGCCAGGGCCTCCAGCCACTGCAAACGAACTCCAGATGCATGCATCTGGCTTATGTGGGTCCTGGAGAGTTGAATCAGGGTCCTTTGGCTTTGCAGGCAAGCGCTTTAACTGCTAAGCCATCTATACTGCCCTTAAAATATCTTTTAAGGGGTGGAGAGATGGCTTAGTGGTTAAGAGCTTGTCTGTGAAGCCTAAGGACCCCGTTTTGAGGCTCGATTCCCCAGTACCCACGTAAGCCAGATGCACAAGATGGTGCATGCATCTGAGTTCGTTTGCAGTGGCTGGAGACCCTGATGCGCCCATTCCTCTCTTTTTCTCCTCTCTGCTACTTTCTGTCTGTCACTCTCAAATAAATAAATTAAATTAATAAAATTTTTCCAAATATCCTTTTAAGTAGGAGATAATTATAATAGCGGAGATTAATAGTTCATTGTGCAATGTTACACAGTTCCAGAACAGAATAGAAGGATTCATCAGAGCATTGAACTGATGACTTAGGTTTTGTATAAAACCATGCTATTTATTAAACAAACAGTTAAAAGTACCTACCAACTCCGTACCTTAAACATATGTATGTGTGTGTATATATATATATGTGTGTGTATTTTTTTAAAACCCACAAAATGCACTGTATAAGACTACAGATCATTCTGATGCCTCCAGTTTCAAATTTTTCAGGTTAGCTTAATCAAGGCTTTATGGTCATCAAATACATTTTGTCCTAAGTACTTACAAAATGAACTTATACCAAGAGATTATTTTATTTTATGTGATGAATTTGTAATCTTATGTGACAAGATTATTTTAAGATATGAGTTGAGAAAAATACATTCAAAAAGCCCTTTTCAGGAACTTTCTGGAATTTGTCACGCTATGAAGGATGGATGTTGAATGGCTGCTAGATATTTTCGCATTGCTTTCAGTTTGAGAAGTGTTTTTGTTTTGTTTTGTTTTGTTTGGTTTTTTGAGGTAGGGTCTCACTCTGGTCCAGGCTGACCTGGAATTAACTATGTAGTCTCAGGGTGGCCTCGAACTCTCGGCGATCCTCCTACCTCTGCCTCCCGAGTGCTGGGATTAAAGGCGTGCGCCACCACGCCCGGCTTTGAGAAGTGTTTTTGTTGTTGTTTGTTTGTTTTGGTTTTTTGGTTTTTTTTTTTCCAGGTAGGGTCTCACTCTAGCCCAGGCTGACCTGGAATTCACTCTGTACTCTCAGGGTGGCCTCGAACTCATGGCGATCCTCCTTCCTCTGCCTCCTGAGTGCTGGGATTAAAGGCGTGCGCCACCATGCCCGGCTCTGACTTTGAGAAGTTTTTTTGTCTTAGTGATTTAGACCTGTTGGTTTGGGCTCGTGGCACCATGCAGGGTGGGTGGAGGGTGATGAAAAAGGTCCATATAATTCTGGCAGGATAGGAAGCAGAAAAGAAACTTGGCTGAGGTTGTGGCATCTCTTCAAGGGCACACTGCTAGTGATCTAACTTTTTACAAGTCCCAAAACAGTTCTGCTACCTCACAGTAATGCCATAGCTTGCAATCAAGCCTTGCACATCTGAACCTCTGGGAAATAATTCCTGTTCTATCTTGACCCAATTCCTTTGCTGATTTTTTTTTTTTTTTAGAAAGGGAGGAGAAAAAGAGAGAGAGAATGGGCATTCTAGGACTTTTAACATGATGCAAACAAACTCCAGACGCATGCGCCCCCTGCCTGCATGTGTGATATTGCGCTCTTTCATCACTGTGCATCTGGCTACGTGGGACCTGGAGATTCAAACATGAGTTCTTAGGCTTTGCAGGCAAGCCCTTTCGCTGCTAAGCCGTCTCCAGCTCTCTTTGGTAATTTTACGCACGTAAAATTGGTCATTTTAAAAGGCAAGTTTGCTTATTTATATATTTATTCATTTATTTGAGAGAGGGGTGGAGGGAGGGAGAAAGGAGGCGAGGAAATGGGTGTGCTAGGGACTTCTGCCATTTCAAACTAACTCCAGACACATGCGCCTCTTTGTGCATCTGGCTTTATATGAGTATTGGGAAAATTGAACCCAGGCAAAGAAAGCTTTGTATGCCAGGATATGTAACCACTGAACAATCTCTACAGTCCTAGTCACTTTTTTTAAAAAAAGGACTGAGTGCTATTCAAACACAATGGAAAATTGTTCGCTTTGGCACTCATCTCATAAACGCAGAACCTGGTGCTGAAAAGAAGTGCGGGCAGACAGTTCGAGGAAGAATTCAAACAAATAACGAGGGAGAAGGCAGACCCAGAGGATCAGTCTGTTCTCTGAATGGGGAGTCATATGTCACCACCAGGTCGCAGTTCCACAGGTGAGATTTGGTGGGTCTGGAACGAATGCTTCTTCTGCCACTGCCCAATGAAGACGGGCGGTGAATCTACCCTGAGGACTATTGCTTAGTCTGTGTGTTTGCTTGCTTGCTACCGGTGGAAGTAGGAAGAAGAGGGTGGTAGTTGGGGTATGTTAATTTGAATGCATGGCTCCAGGGACTCAGGTGTTTGATTAAAATGGAACTTGTAACGTGGGTCTTCTGAGGGTGGGTTCTGGAGTCCGGTTCTACTAGGTATGTTCGAGCTCTTGTGATTCGTGGTCTTGCGTGCTGGCTGTTGGTGGTGATAAAACCATGCTATTTATTAAACACACAGTTAAAAGTACCTACCAACTCCATTACCTTAAACATATGTGTGTGTATATATATATGTGTGTGTGTATTTTTTAAAACCCACAAAATGCACTGTATAAGACTACAGATCATTCTGATGCCTCCAGTTTCAAATTTTTCAGGTTAGCTTAATCAAGGCTTTATGGTCATCAAATACATTTTGTCCTAAGTACTTACAAAATGAACTTATACCAAGAGGTTATTTTATTTTATGTGATGAATTTGTAATCTTATGTGACAAGATTATTTTAAGATATGAGTTGAGAAAAATACATTCAAAAAGCCCTTTTCAGGAACTTTCTGGAATTTGTCACGCTATGAAGGATTGATGTTGAATGGCTGCTAGATATTTTCGCATTGCTTTCAGTTTGAGAAGTGTTTTTGTTTTGTTTTGTTTTTTTTGGTTTTTCGAGGTAGGGTCTCACTCTGGTCCAGGCTGACCTGGAATTAACTATGTAGTCTCAGGGTGGCCTTGAACTCTCAGCGATCCTCCTACCTCTGCCTCCCGAGCGCTGGGATTAAAGGCGTGCGCCACCACGCCCGGCTTTGAGAAGTGTTTTTGTTGTTGTTTGTTTGTTTTGGTTTTTTGGTTTTTTTTTTTCCAGGTAGGGTCTCACTCTAGCCCAGGCTGACCTGGAATTCACTCTGTACTCTCAGGGTGGCCTCGAACTCATGGCGATCCTCCTTCCTCTGCCTCCTGAGTGCTGGGATTAAAGGCGTGCGCCACCATGCCCGGCTCTGACTTTGAGAAGTTTTTTTGTCTTAGTGATTTAGACCTGTTGGTTTGGGCTCGTGGCACCATGCAGGGTGGGTGGAGGGTGATGAAAAAGGTCCATATAATTCTGGCAGGATAGGAAGCAGAAAAGAAACTTGGCTGAGGTTGTGGCATCTCTTCAAGGGCACACTGCTAGTGATCTAACTTTTTTACAAGTCCCAAAACAGTTCTGCTACCTCACAGTAATGCCATAGCTTGCAATCAAGCCTTGCACATCTGAACCTCTGGGAAATAATTCCTGTTCTATCTTGACCCAATTCCTTTGCTGATTTTTTTTTTTTTTAGAGAAAGGGGAGGAGAAAAAGAGAGAGAGAATGGGCATTCTAGGACTTTTAACATGATGCAAACAAACTCCAGACGCATGCGCCCCCTTGCGCCACATGTGTGATATTGCGCTCTTTCATCACTGTGCATCTGGCTACGTGGGACCTGGAGATTCAAACATGAGTTCTTAGGCTTTGCAGGCAAGCCCTTTCGCTGCTAAGCCGTCTCTCCAGCTCTCTTTTGGTAATTTTACGTACGTAAAATTGGTCATTTTAAAAGGCAAGTTTGCTTATTTATATATTTATTCATTTATTTGAGAGAGGGGTGGAGGGAGGGAGAAAGGAGGCGAGGAAATGGGTGTGCTAGGGACTTCTGACATTTCAAACTAACTCCAGACACATGCGCCTCTTTGTGCATCTGGCTTTATATGAGTATTGGGAAAATTGAACCCAGGCAAAGAAAGCTTTGTATGCCAGGATATGTAACCACTGAACAATCTCTACAGTCCTAGTCACTTTTTTTAAAAAAAGGACTGAGTGCTATTTAAACACAATGGAAAATTGTTCGCTTTGGCACTCATTTCATAAACGCAGAACCTGGTGCTGAAAAGAAGTGCGGACAGACAGTTCGAGGATGAATTCAAACAAATAACGAGGGAGAAGGCAGACCCAGAGGATCTCTGGGTCTGTTCTCTGAATGGGGAGTCATATGTCACCACCAGGTCGCAGTTCCACAGGTGAGATTTGGTGGGTCTGGAACGAATGCTTCTTCTGCCACTGCCCAATGAAGACAGGTGGTGAATCTACCCTGAGGACTATTGCTTAGTCTGTGTGTTTGCTTGCTTGCTACCGGTGGAAGTAGGAAGAAGAGGGTGGTAGTTGGGGTATGTTAATTTGAATGCATGGCTCCAGGGACTCAGGTGTTTGATTAAAATGGAACTTGTAACGTGGGTCTTCTGAGGGTGGGTTCTGGAGTCCGGTTCTACTAGGTATGTTCGAGCTCTTGTGATTCGTGTCTTGCGGTGCTGGCTGTTGGTGGTGTCTCTCTGCCTGGATCTGTGAAAAGGAGCCAGCTTCTTCGGCCATTGATGGTATACGCCTGAAATGAACCCAGTTCCTTCCATAAATTGTGTCTGGTTGGATCACTGTTTAGGCCCCAAGACACAATGGTGAGATGCACAAAAAGATGTTTCTTGTTTGAAGTCCTAAGTTTTTTGCATTCCTAAGAATCTTGGACGAGTTATACCACACCCCATTCTTTTCTATAAATTAAGAGGTACATATTATTTTTTAATGACTTAGCTCTAGATTCTTGCATTTTATGATTTTTTTAAGACTAAAAGAGAGGGGCTTGGAGAGATGGCTTAGCATTTAAGGTGCTTGCCTGCAAAGCCAAAGGTCCCGAGTTTGATTCCCCAGGACCCACATAAGCCAGATGCACAAGGTGGTGTGTGTATCTGGAGTTCATTTGCAGTGGCTGGAGGCCCTGATGTTCCCATTCTCTCTCTATCTGCCTTTCTCCCTAACCACCTCGCTTTCAAATAAATTAAATTAAATTAAATTAAAAAAAGACTAGGGCTGGAGAGATGGCTTAGTGGTTAAGGCACCTTCCTGCGATGGCTAAGAACGCCCATTCGGTTCTCCAGGTGCCACGTTTAGCCAGATGCAAAAGTGATGCAAGCGTGCAATATCACACATGTATACAAGGGGATGCATGCATCTGGAGTTTGTTCACAGCCGCTGAGAGGCCCTGGTGCACCCATTCACTCTGCCTCTTTCTCTCTCTCTGTCTCTCTCAAATTAAAAACATTGATGTAGGTGATGTCTTTTATTGAAAATACTTAAACATGAAAAATATCTTCCTTGTATGTTTAGGGAATTGGCCAAAAGCTGGTTGACTGAGTCTAAAAACCTGTGACAGGGCTGGAGAGATGGCTTAGCAGTTAAGGCGCCTGCCTGCTAAGCCTAAGAAACCGGTTCCAATCTCCAGCGGTTCCAATCTCCAGGTCCCACGTTTAGCCAGATGCAAAGTGACGCAAGGGTGCAATGCCGCACTTGACCACAAGGGGCGCATGCGCATCTGGATTTCGTTCCCAGCAGCTGAGAGACTGCTGGTGCCCATCTCTATCTGTCTCCCTCTCCCTCTCTGTCTATCTCTGTGTCTCTCTCCAAAAATAAAATAATAAAAAAAACCTGTGACAGACACACACACACACACACACACACAGAGGAAACAATATTGTCTATTTTAAAAAATATTTTATTTTGATTTATTTATTTGAGAGAGAGATACAGAAATAGGCATGGAGAGAGAGAGAGAGGAGAGAGAGAGAGAGAATGGGCATGCCAGGGCCTCCAGCCACTGCAAATGAACTCCAGATGCATGCACCACCTTGTGCATCTGGTTTACGTGGGTTCTGGGGAGTTGAGCCTTGAACCAGGGTCCTTAGGCTTCACAGACAAGCGCTTAACCGCTAAGCCATCTCTCCAGCCCAATATTGTCTATTTTAAAAAATATTTTTATTTATATGAGAGAGATGGAGAGAAAATGGTATACAAGAAGATTTACACGGGCACTGGGGAATTGAGCCCAGGCCATCATGCTTTGCAAGCGAGCACCTTTACCCACTGAGCCATCTTTCCAGCTGAGTCATCTGATTTTCTACACAGCCAGCGGTGTCATCCCCTTTAATGCCATCCCCTTTAATGCCTGCACCTAGCAGTTGCTGAAGGGCAGACCCGTTCTCCTTTCCCTTGCATTGGAACACGTGTTGCTTTAAGTAGCTGGAAGCTGTACCCTTCACTGAGTGATAAGGCACAGTCGTGCGGCTTCCTCAGATTTAAAGCTCTCCCTAAGAAGTAGGAGCTGGGGTGACTAGCAGACTGTGGTATAGAGTCACTAGCATCCTTCTGAAGTGTGTGTAGCTGTATAGTCTTAGCTTTGGCATAAATATTCTTCTTTTAAATTAGTTATGTATATAGCATATATACAGCCATGATGGTACCATCATTAGTCTTCTCCCTGTCCTCCCCCCATGGGTCTTGCCTTATGGGGGTACCCATCAGTTATGGGGAAGAGGCAATGTGTCTGTGCAAAATGACCCAACTCATGGCTCTAACGATCTTTCCACGCCCTCTTGCGCGAATTCCCCTGAGCCATGTTGGGTTCATTTTAGGTCTATTTCAGTGACGAGGTCTGGGGAGTCCCTGTGTCTCTGGATCTCTGGTTTGGTAAGGAGTTGAATGTTCTCTGTTCTCTGTGTGGCCACTTCATGGTACTCAGCTAAAGAAAGCAGTGACCCCTGTCCTCAAAGGCACCACCCTGCCCCCAGTCTGGTTATGCATGCAGAGCCCTCAGTTGGCTATAATAAAGGTTTTTTGGGGGGAGGGGGAGAGACAGAGAGAGAGACAGACAGAGAGGGAGAGGAAGACAGATAGAGATGGGCGCACCAACAGTCTCTCAGCTGCTGTGAACAAAATCCAGACGCGTGCGCCCCCTTGTGGTCAAGTGCGGCATTGCGCCCTCGCGTCACTTTGCATCTGGCTAAACGTGGGACCTGGAGATTGGAACTGCTGGAGATTGGAACCAGCATTCTTAGGCGTAGGAGGCAGGCGCCTTAACTTGCCCATCCCATACCTGTTCACAACTTAGGGATGATTTTTAAAAAATATATTTTCTTTATTTATTAGAGAGAGAGAGAGAAAGAGGAAGAATGGACGTGCCTGGGCCTTCAGCCACTGCAAACGAACTCCAGATGCATGCACCTCCTTGTGCATCTGGCTTATGTGGGTCTTGGGGAATTGAACCTGGGTCCTTTGGCTTTGCAGGCAAACGCCTTAACCGCTGAGCCATCTCCTCCAGCCCATAGGGATGATTTTTGGTCCCCTCAAAACCATGCTCTTGACCTGGTCTGCCTGCCACCTGTCACTTCTCCTGACGAAGGATGTCTAGTTGTTGGAACTTACATCTGCACCCATCCCTCAACAGTGAAAGTGACCCGCGTTTGTTTCTCACTTGTGTTGAGAATTTTTTTTCCTCTGACGATCATGAAAGGAATCTTGGACCAGTCTGCCTGTGGTTTCTCTGTGACTCGCTTCCCAGACCCATTTACATCTTAGTGCTTTCTTTCAATATCTCAGCTGGCTTGCTCCTCTTTGCTCAGTGTCGCTGAGCCCTCATTGCCTGCTCCAGCTGGAGGATAAACACTTCTGAGGAAGGGCCACTCAGCCTCAGAAGCTGCAGCAGGGGCTGGGGAGACAGTGTCTTGGGTAACAGAGCTTTCTACACAAGCGTGAGGAACTGAAGGGACCTGATTCGCCTTGAGTTCAGTCCCCCAGCACCCTTGAGCTGGGTGTGGTCAGTCCCTAGGGGAATAGAGATCAGAAGATTGCTGGGCCTCACCAGTCAATTCATCTGACCAAAATGGCAATTCCAGTTTCAGTAAGAGAGTCCATCTCAAGAAAGGAAGTTAAAGCCGGGCATGGTGGCGCACGCCTTTAATCCCAGCATTCGGGAGGCAGAGGCAGGAGGATCGCCATGAGTTCGAGGCCAGCCTGAGGCTACAGAGTGAATTCCAGGTCAGCCTGAGCTCAATTCATCTGACCAAAATGGCAATTCCAGTTTCAGTAAGAGAGTCCATCTCAAGAAAGGAAGTTAAAGCCGGGCATGGTGGTGCACACCTTTAATCCCAGCACTCGGGAGGCAGAGGTAGGAGGATCGCCATGAGTTCGAGGCCAGCCTGAGACAACAGAGTGAATTCCAGGTCAGCCTGAGCTCAATTCATCTGACCAAAATGGCAATTCCAGTTTCAGTAAGAGAGTCCATCTCAAGAAAGGAAGTTAAAGCCGGGCATGGTGGTGCACACCTTTAATCCCAGCACTCGGGAGGCAGAGGTAGGAGGATCGCCGTGAGTTCGAGGCCAGCCTGAGACTACATAGTTAATTCCAGGTCAGCCTGAGCTAGCGTGAGACCCTACCTTGACAAAAACAAACCAAACAAAACAAAAGTTCAAGAAATTAACTTAAATAAGTGATTCTGGAGGAAACATAACACTTTCCTCTAGCCTTGGCATACACGCACACGTGTAAAGTCCAAACACACACGCACACACACACACACACACACACACACACACACACACACACGCACACACACGCCAGGAAAGCTATAGTAACCAAGTCCAGAACGTAATACCGCTAATAATTATATTTTCCCTTTGCCTGTGTTTTTCTGGCCTCGGTTGCGTAATCTTTATTCAAAGTTGTTACGTTTTCCTGTCTCCGATGCTCGCTGTCGCAGGTGGGGCTCTAACCTTTGATGGCATCCGTTTCCTTGAGCAGATTCACAAGTTCATGTCTCTGAGCTACACCCAAATCCAACCCATACAGTACAGTAATGGGATACTTCTTTTACCACAGGATAATGGGAAAACCTTGAGAGGAAGATACAGTGAGTGCAGGTGGTGCGGAATGAAGATTTGGGGAGAATCCTTGTGTTTTGCATTGAGTTCATTGCACAATCGGTGTGCTTTTCCTAATTCATGTAGATCAAGAGAGTCAGTGACTCCCCAGCCCCTGTATATGGGGCTTTCTTCAGAACCATCTCAAGCAGCATCCAACGTGTGCCTGCTAATCTCCTCATTGCCCCTGGCCTTTGACTCAAGGCGAGCCAGCCTATTAGCAGGACAATGCATTTGTCACCCAAATTACTAAATTTTATTTTTTTATGTTTTTGAGGTAGGGTCTCACTCTGGCCCAGGCTGACCTGGAATTAACTACGTAGTCTCAGGATGGCCTTGAACTCATGGCGATCCTCCTACCTCTGCCTCCCGAGTGCTGGGATTAAAGGCGTGCGCCACCACGCCCGGCTTAAAAATTTTTACTGAGCGTTCTCATAATGCTTGCACATCTTGACTTTTTGGGAATCAAGAAAAATTAACATGCTTTCTCTCTCTCTCTCTATTTTTTTTTTTTTAGAAACTACCTCTTCAGATTACGCCTTGAAGACCTGTCTCTCCTCCAGGTATGTACGTTTTATTTTTAACAAGAACAACCAAAAAGAGTGGGCTGGGCTGCTGTGTTTGAACAAGCATGTATTGACATAAGCGCATTCATTTATTTCTTCGTTTAGTAGCTTTGTTTTGGTTTGAAGTCTAAAGGGTTTCAGGTCCAGTACAATGAGGGTTAGATCACTCACAGCTTGGAGCTGCTGAACAGAATTCTCCATTATGCAGACGCAGTGTTCTCTGTGGAAGGCCCGATTCTAGGGAAAAGAACAGTCTCAAATGGAAGGATCTCATTTCAAAAATGGCTTATTCACGGGCCTGGAGAGATGGCTTAGCGGTTAAGCGCTTGCCTGAGAAGCCCAAGGACCCTGGTTCAAGGCTCGATTCCCCAGGACCCATGTGAGCCAGATGCACAAGGGGGAGCATGCATCTGGAGTTCGTTTGCAGTGGCTGGAGGCCCTGGCACAGCCACTCACTCTCTATCTATCTATCTATCTATCTATCTATCTATCTATCTATCTATCTACCTACCTACCTATCTGGTTCTTTCTCTGTCGCTCTTAAATAAATAAATGAATAAATAAATAAATAAATGAATAAACAACAAAAATGGCATATTCAGAAAATGATGGAAGCATATCAAAAGAACCCAGGAGCCACCTTATAGGGAACATAAACTCAAGAAATGCGTCTAAGTTTACTGGGTAAACGGCCAAGTAATGAATCAAGTAAAAATCTGTGAACATGGGCTAGTGTAACAAGCACATAAAAGTGGCAGAAAAATCAGCTCTGAATATCAAAGGAATGACATAATGGAGAGCCATGATTTGCTAAAAACTTCATTTATGGGAGCCAGGAGTGGTGGCGCATGCCTTTAGTCCCAGCACTCTGGAAGCAGAGGTAGGAGGATCACCGTGAGTTCAAGGTCACCCTGAGAATACATAGTGAATTCCAGGGCAGCCTGTACTAGAGTGATACCCTACCTCGAAAAATCAAAACAAAAAAAAATTCATTTATCGGGGCTCAGCAGTTAAGGCGCTTGCCTTTGAAGGCCAAGGACCCTTTCAACACTCGAGATTCCCCCACCCATGACTTCACAGTGCAAACCTTCACAGTTCTGGGCCATTCAGCATTTAAAACTTTTTTAAAAAAAAAAGATATTTTATTTATTTTTTTGATGAGAGAGAGAGAGAGAGCGAGAGGCAGACAGAAAGAGCGAATGGGTGCGCCAGGGCCTCCAGCCACTGCAAACGAACTCCAGATGCATGGGCCACCTTGTGTAGTTGGCTTACATGGGTGCTGGGGAATTGAACCAGGATCCTTAGGCTTCGCAGGCAAACACCTTAACCGCTAAGCCATCTCTCCAGCCCCTATCACCATTTAGAGGATGGCAGAGGACAGAAGGAGCGAGACATTCAAAGAGACTGAACACTATTTGGAAAGAAGGGGGCGCTGAGTGAAGCAGGATTTGGGGAAGGAAGACAAAAGAGAGCTATGTTCATGTATGAAAGTTCTCTTTAACAATGTTTTGGGCTGGAGAGATGGCTTAGCGGTTAAGGCGCCTGCCTCCTAAGCCTAAGAACGCTGGTTCCAATCTCCAGCGGTTCCAATCTCCAGGTCCCACGTTTAGCCAGATGCAAAGTGACGCAAGGGCGCAATGCCGCACTTGACCACAAGGGGGCGCATGTGTCTGGAGTTCATTCACAGCAGCTGAGAGGCTGCTGGCGCGCCCATCTCTATCTGTCTCCCTCTCCTTCTCTCTGTGTCTTTCTATGTCTCTCTCTCTCTCAAAAAAAAAAAAATGTTTTTAAAAGCTTGCTGGACACACACAATACACCCAAGACTTAATACTAAAAAAATGACTACATAGATCTCATTAATTTCCTTTAATAATTTCTTGATGGAATAGTAATATTTTGGAATATAATAACACGTATTCTTTAGAATCTGTTTCTGGTTCTTTGTCCTTTTTTTTCCCAATCATCTTGAATTCCCCATGAGCCTCACGTGCATGCCCCGTTCAGTTCACAAGACAAGTGCAGCCCTCCTTTGCTGATTCTTCTTTTGTTACCCATGGCGGTAGTCATTTAATTTAAAATAAAATATTCATAGAAGTCAACAAAACCTCTTTCCTGGGGACATCTGGAAAGCCAATAGGGTTGTAAAGATTCCCTCGCTTTCTCTCTCTTTATGCGAAGTAAACAGTATGCTGCAGAATTGCCTGCACAGCCTCTGAAAATCCGCACTACGTGACATTAACAGGACGTGGGCTTCTACGCCCGGCAGCCATAAGTGGACCTGTGCCTTCCCGGCTGCAGGTCAGCAGACTGAGGGGGGTCACCCGGTGGGGGTACTGATGGGCTCCTATTCTGTAGGGAGAGGATTCAATTCCGTCAGCAACCCACACCTGATTCCTCGCAAAGCTTGGCCTGGGGAGACGAGGTGATGATGGACAGATAGTTGATTCCACAGCCTTCAAAATGTCTGCTATATTCGTGGAAAAATGAGTGTCCTGGTTTTTGTATCTAT
The DNA here is from genome assembly GCA_036365145.1 of Orientallactaga sibirica. Classification (NCBI taxonomy): domain Eukaryota; kingdom Metazoa; phylum Chordata; class Mammalia; order Rodentia; family Dipodidae; genus Orientallactaga; species Orientallactaga sibirica. Next base: position 2,502,428 of record JAEOAD010002614.1, on the reverse strand, counting down.
TTTATTCTCATACGTTGTCAAGAAATGCTACAAGAATATGTATAGTGTTCATTCCATTATCATGTTATAATAATTGCCTAATTAATTTCTCTCTCTGCATGTATGTGAGGAGAGGGTCTATACTGCCATACATTCATCTATCTACCATCTATCTATCATCTATCCATCTATCTATCTTTCTGTCTATCTGTCTATCTATTTATCTATCTATCTTTCTGTCTATCTATCTATCTTTCTGTCTATCTATCTACCATCTATCTATCTATCTGTCTGTCTGTCTGTCTTTCTGTCTGTCTATCTATCTATCTATCTATCTATCTATCTATCTATCTATCTATCTATCTATCTAATCTACCTATCTCTCTTATCTATCTGTCTCTATCTATCTCTATCTGTCTATCTATCTATCTCTCTCTATCTATCTATCTATCTATCTATCTATCTATCTCTGTCTATCTATCTATCTACCTATCTTTTCTGTCTCTGTCTACCTATCTATCATCTATCTCTATCTATCTATCTATCTATCTATCTATCTATCTATCTATCTATCTATCATCTATCTATCTATCTATCTATCATCTACCTATCTATCTATCTATCTCTCTATCTGTCTATCTATATCTATTTATCTATCTATCTGTCTATCTACCATCTATCTATCTGTCTGTCTGTCTTTCTATCTATCTATCTATCTATCTATCTATCTATCTATCATCTATCTATCTATCTATCTATCTATCTATCTATCTATCTACCTATCTTTTCTGTCTCTATCTATCTATCTATCTATCTATCTATCATCTATCTATCTATCTATCATCTATCTATCTATCTATCTATCTATCTATCTATCTATCTATCTTTCTGTCTATCTATCTATCTTTCTGTCTATCTATCTATCTATCTATCTATCTATCTATCTATCTATCTATCTATCTATCTATCTGTCTGTCTTTCTGTCTATCTATCTATCTATCTATCTATCTATCTATCTAATCTACCTATCTCTCTTATCTATCTGTCTCTATCTATCTCTATCTGTCTATCTATCTATGTCTATCTATCTATCTACCTATCTTTTCTGTCTCTGTCTACCTATCTATCATCTATCTCTGTCTGTCTATCTATCTATCATCTATCCATCTATCTATCTGTCTATCCGTCTATCTATCTATCTATCTATCTATCTATCATCTATCATCTATATCTACTATCTATCTATCATCTACCTATATCTATCTCTCTCTATCTATATCCATCCATCTATCTATCTATCTATCTATCTATCTATCTATCTATCATCTATCCATCTATCTATCTTTCTGTCTATCTATTTATCTATCTATCTCTCTTTCTGTCTATCTATCTATCTATCTTTCTGTCTATCTATCTATCTATCTATCTATCTGTCTTTCTGCCTATCTATCTATCTATCTATCTATCTATCTATCTATCTATCTAATCTACCTATCTCTCTTATCTGTCTCTATCTATCTCTATCTGTCTATCTATCTATCTCTGTCTATCTATCTATCTACCTATCTTTTCTGTCTCTGTCTACCTATCTATCATCTATCTCTGTCTATCTATCTATCTATCTATCTATCTATCTATCTATCTATCTATCTATCTACCTACCTACGTACCTACCTATCTTTTCTGTCTCTGTCTATCTATCATCTATCTATCATCTATCTATCTATCTATCCATCTATCTATCTATCTATCTATCTATCTGTCTATCTATCAATCATCTATCTACCTACCTACCTACCTACCTACCTACCTATCTATCTATCTATCTTATCTATCTGTCTCTGTCTATCTGTCTGTCTGTCTCTCTATCTCTATCTATCTATCTATCTATCTATCTATCTATCTATCTCTATCTATCTCTGTCTATCTATCTATCTTATCTATCATCTATCTATCTATAAATGACATATATAACATATATATTTGATAACTTTAAGCTACTTGAGAATAAGTTGCAGAAACCCTACCGTTTACCTCTATGTATTTGAAAAATATTTTTCCAAAGAACAAGAGACCTATTCTTCAGTAAGACGGATCATCAGAGTGATCCAAATCAGTGAATTGATGTTTATCCATTTCTAAGACAATGTCTTAGTTACAGAATTCAAATTCCTAAGTTGTCCAAATAATGTCCCTTACAACAAGAAGAAAGGTGTGTTCAAGAATCAATTTCAATGATAAATTTTTGCTCTTAATCCTCAAGCATATTGGTCATTTTTTTTTTAATTTTGCATTTGTGAGTGTAGTAAACGTGGTGTGGTTTATGCTTTGCTGTGGACCCCTGTGTATACAGATGCACATGTATGTGGAGGCTGGGGGAGACCGCCCTGCATTCGCCTCTCTCACTCATCTGCATGGATTTCCAGATTGAAGCTGGAACTCCAGCCTT